>CM038554.1:15335593-15935593 GCA_021527575.1 Ensete glaucum | reverse complement strand
CCAACTTCTCCTTCATAGTTCTAAACATATAAATTATTCAGGTGGTGGTAATCCAAAGTGTCTAGATAGAGCAGTAAGTTGTTGACGGATTTGCTGCATCTCATTTATTAATTAATCTTGACGTAATTCAATTTGATCCAATCGGGTCACTATAGAGTCGTCAGATGATGAGAGTGCTGCTTGCGTCATAGGTGCTGTCGCAAAGGGACTAGTAGGAGGAGTGAAATTTCCCCTAAGTATAGGTGTTTAGGGTTCTGGCTCAGGTAAGGGAGGATCAGTTCTCCTAGTCCAAATACCATTTCTTACAATACATCTTAATCTTCTTAAGAGATTTCTATTAATGACATTGTATCTATCTAACTTTATAATTTCTTCATTTGGTGGAATAGTTATATCGTGTGCATATATCAATCTAGTTATTAATCCACCATATGGAAGCATCACATCTTTACTTGAAAGCTTAATCATGTTTTGTCTCAATAGATATCCAAAATAGTAATCATGTCGGGTCATGATCTAATACATAATACCTAGCTTTATTTAGTTAATTTCATTATAATAAAATTGTTTAGGAAGTAGAATAAAATCATTATATGATGAAGTAGTTTTGTGTTGAAAGGTAGCACGTGCTCACACCTTTAGGAACAATAGATAGATTTGGGTTACCAAAGATGGTACCTAAGACTTCAGAGTAAGTAACCCCTATTGATTCAATGTCCCATTATCCCCTAAAGTAGCAACCACTTCTTTTTTCAGGTATTCCTATGATCTTGCAAATTAAACTACCTATAATAACTATATGATAAGCCCTGCATAATGTATATTGTGAAATAGTGGCGCTATAACAAATCCAGAGTACCTTAACTTGAGGTTGTCGCACAAGGTAACCTTAATCAGTCATACCCATTTATTGTGATTCCTGATCTTCAACTCCAATTAAAACCATGAAACAAGTAGCTACTCCTATTGCAATTGTTAAAGCAATGAAACAAATAGCTACTCCTACTACTGGGGGCTTCTTTTAAGCCAACCCACAAAAGAATTCCACCTCGACTCCCCTATACTAGAGAATCCATTAATTCCGGGCAACCCCAAGAGATATATAGATATCCTATCTTGATTATCTATATGCAAGTTATTGTAGAATAAACTCGTATTAAGGATGGGTAGGGCATCTAAGTTAGCAAACCATTGGATTGGTTCTAAATCTCTTAAATCTTCTAGATCTATATATTTAACCTTATGAATATTTCTAAATTCAAGGGTTATGAATTTTAGGGCATGTTCATAGGTATCTAAGAGTATAGGTCAAAGGTTTCATCTAATTTCCTCTTTCCTTTGTCCCTCGAGGATCTTGTAAGGGTCATTTGAGCTACATATATTGTAAGTAAAAAGTAATATTAAGGAATAGATTGAGAGTAAGGTTTTGAGAGTTACCTTTGTTGTGATCTCCTAGAGATAGAGATCGATCCTTAATTTTGAAGAGTAGAGATTTCTCTTGAGTTTCTAGAAGAAAAGTAAAAGGAAAGAGAGATGGAGAGGGTTTTAGAGGGCTGTGGAGAAGTTTAGGGTCGGTTCCACCACCGGCCCCAAGTGAGATTTATAAAGGCAGGGTTTTCGGTGGTAAAACCACTAATTGAGCGATCCAACTATGTTTGGACGGTATGTTCTAGCGGTCCCACCGCCAGTCCAGCAGTGCCACCACTAGTGCACTGTTTTCGAAAAATTATTTTTTTTATATACGTGCAATAAGCAACCCATTTCAATCATCATAACATTTTATATCAACATTACATCTAAACTATTATTCAATCATCAAAATCTATTTTTCATAAATTTCAATAATTTTTCATTGAAAACAACTAATGTTCTATAATTCTAATATACTCTAGTCATGCATCATCGAAAATCAATCAAGATTTATTGTATTATTATCAACCATTAGAAGATTTGTTATCAATAATTTTAACTCAATATATATATTTTAGTTATTGTTATTTAGGCTAGTGAGCTTGAAGAAGTGTTATATGTTAATCAACTTTTAAAACATTATTTAGTGCTCCCAGCCTTAGTTTGGAGACAAGCCTACAAAAAAGATGGTTTTAATTTAGGTACTCATTCTACTTTGGGTCCCTCATGAAGAGCTTTACCAAATTTATCTAGAGTTTCTTGGTTGTTTATGGTTTCTTTAGGAACCCAAATTAATTTATATGGACTATACTTTATAAATAAATATATATAAGCTTTATGTCCTAATCTACCACAAAAGTTATATTTAATTTTTGGCCAAGTTTAGAGTGGGTCCTTTAATAAAGATAGTTGGCTTATTTTGAGTATTGCCAACAAAGGCTATATCTTCTTTCCTATGAATATAACCCTTATCTACAAGGATCATTTTTAGGGATGTATTCCCTATTTCAAATTTTTCTAATGTTTATTTTAATACAAAGTTTTCTTTTCTAAGTTTATCTAAAGTTTTGCATGAACTATGTGATGGAGATACTACATGCATTTCTTCAAATTTACCAACTAGTGAATCATGGTCTTTCTTAAATAATTTATAAAATTTATTAATTTTTCTAAACTCGTCATAAAGCTCATAAAAAGTATTCAATAATTCAGTAAATGAGACATTGGAAGATTCACTTGACTCCTCATGGATGGCCGTAAGAGCATAGTTGACAACTTTATCCTTGATATGGTCTACTTCATCTGATGAGCTTGAGTCGTCCCAAGTCGTCAAGAGCCTTCTTCTTGTGTTGTGCCTTCTTCTTTAATTGAGGACACTCATTTTTTAAATGTTTTGGCTTCTTATATTCATAGCATTTAACATTATTCCTTTTTGGTTCATTTTTAATTTTATAATTTTTATTTTTTATAATTTGTTTAATTTTTTCGGTTAATAGTATAATGTCATTATCCTCATCACTCAATGTTTCACTCAAGGAGTCATCTGTAGTTTTCAATGCCAAATCCTTCCTGTTCTTTGGAAGGGGTTCTTCAAGTTCGTCATGAGCTTTATAACTTAGTTCATAAGTCATAAGTAACCCAATAAGTTCTTAAAGAAGAAAATTATTTAGATCTTTAGCCTCTTGAATTGCAGTTACTTTAGGATCCCAACTTTTTGGAAGAGATCTTAGTATTTTATTAACAAGTTCAAAATTAGAAAAAAATTACCAAGAGCTTTTAAACTATTGATGGCATCCATGAACCATGTGTATATGTCTCCAATGGTCTCACTTGGTTTCATTCTAAACAATTCATAACTATGAACTAAAATATTAATCTTAGACTCTTTAACTCTACTAGTGCTTTCGTGTGTGATTTCGAGTGTATGTCAAATATCATAAGCAGTTTCACAAACATAAACCCCATTAAATTTATTTTTATCAAGTGCATAAAATAAAGCATTCATTATTTTTACATTCAACTTTTGTTCATGGGTTTGGAAGCCTTTTCAAAAATATTTTCAACTATGTGTCATAAATTAAATTCTATAGAAATCAGAAAAATATGGATTCGTGTTTTCCATTATGTGTAATATGTCTCATTGAACATGAGAGGACGTGCAATGAAATATCCATCATTCATGCCAAATGAATTTATTTACTCAGTTGGGTGTTTAGTCCAATGAGTAAAATCTCACTCTGATACTAATTGATATGATCAATTGATACTAAGAGGGGGGCGGGGGGTTGAATTAGTGTAAGTGTAAAAATAATTAAAGTAAGGAAGAAAATTGGAAGCATTTCTAGGACTTTGTTAAATGCAAGTAAGCAAACAATTTAAAGGAAAGTTGAAAGATGATGTATGTGCCTTTCTTCAAACTAATTAAGAACAATTAAATGTAATAAATAAGACAAGAATAAAGAGTTCATAAATTTATAGTGGTTCGGTCACAACTTAGCCTACATCCACTTCTCGAGTCCTCTTTGTCGAAGTCCACTGATATCCACTACCGATCTTCTTCGGGTGGAAACTAAACCCTCATATTTCCACTCTCCTTTTCACATACTTAGGAGAGGAACCTTATAAGCTTTACACTTACAATTCATAAGGGAGACCTTTACAAATATTACAACTCTTTTTTTTTTTACTCCCTTGTCCCCTTTTTTTTCTTTCACAATTTTAGCACACAATTTTTCACAAAATTTCTAGCCCAATTATTGTGTAAAGCAAGAAGACTTGGGGTATTTATAGACCCCAATTGACTTCATAATTTAGAGCTAAAAATTAAAATATATCTGAAAAATCTTGGTATAGGCGGTACAACCGCCAGCGCTGGCGGTACTACCGCTGAAAGCTACCCGAAAAATAGGACAATGGCGGTACAACCATGAGAATCCTGAAAAAGCATTTCTTCTACTTTTTTAATCTTGACTTGTACCTTTAGTTGACCCTTTTCTAGGTCAACCAATTGAGCTTAACCTGAGCTCAATCCAAACCCAAATGTAGACCCAGTTTGCCTCACTTGAGTTATTTTGGATTCCTTCCAAATCTAACTCAAGTAAGACTCAAACCTAACTGATATTAACTATAACTAATTAATTATAATCATTATGACCATCAAGTCCAATAAGACCCTCCTAACTCCCGGCAAGCTTTTCAGCAACCTCCCATGATCTTCCGGTGAGTCTCTTGGTCTTCTTCTAACGAACTCCCAACGCCTTCCTGGCAAGCTCCGATCACCTTCGGTGAGCTCCCGGCGAACTCCCGATAAGCCTCTAATACCTTCGGCGAGCTTTCAGTGAGTCTCTCAACGAGTTCCCACTGCATCGTTCGAACCCCGACCCGATGCCCGGACTTGACTTTGGCACAATATCTGATTGTATTTTTTCTCTATCGTAGTTAATCATGCATCAATCATTTCTAACATATATGTTAGATCAACAAACTATCAATTGATTTTATTATCAAAATTTGAGATTCAACACAACACTCAACAAGTTATTTGATAAACTAGGAACAAAGAAAACATTATCAATGTGGTTTCTCTTCCCTTGACTTGCCTTCAGCACAATTATTCATTTTTCTTCCATTTAGATTTGTTTGTTATCTCCAAGTCTGACTTTCAACTTGTGAGTTTCATCAATATATTTAAACATTAATCTTATATCATATGATTAGAATATCTAAAATCTAAAAATCAAATATCATTTGAGATATCATTAACTTATGAATAAATCATAAAAAACTTACTATTATCTTCATGTTTCTCTACATAGCTTGCTTGCTTTTCTCTTTTCCAGCAATCTGCCTTTATCTGACCAAACTTATTACAATAGTGACATTTAATTCTACTCTTATTTTTTTTATCATAGTTTGATTGTTTTTGTTCATCATGTCTATCAAAATATCCTCTTCCTCTACCATTTCCTCTACCGCGAAATCCTCCTCTATCTTGTCCTCTTCCTATTAATTTTTTACCTTCTTTTGAAGTAAAAGACTCTCCGTTAATCTGAAATAATTTTTTTTATTTTTCTCAAGTGACCTGTTCAATCTTGTGCTTGCAAATAACTCATTAGTTCATCAAATGAAAAATTAGATAAATCTTTTGACTTCTCAATTGCAGCAATAATATAATCAAATTTTAGAGTTAAACTTCTCAAAACTTTTGTAATGATTATATGATTATGAAAATGTTTACCATAAGATTTTATTTGACTAATAATTTCAATCATTCGATAAAAAATATCTTGCATAGATTCATTTCTTTTCATAAATAAAATTTTAAACTCATGACGAAGGGTTTGAAGTTTTAATCATTTTGGATGAGCCTTGAAATTCATTTTGAAGTATTAACCAAGCTTGCTTTAAGGTTGTCACTATTGTAATTCTTGATAAGATTCTCTTATGTACAACTTATTGAATGAAAAATAATATCTTTGAGTCCTTTCTATTCTCCCCTAGTTTGATTTCTTAATCTGGATTTACATATCTATTCTCTATTAAGTCCCAAAGATTTCGAGACTTAAATAAAGTCTTAATCTTGATACTTTAAAATTTATAGCATTTGTCCGAGAAGATAATAATAAGGGATTGAGAGATAAAAATTATCATTGAAAGTCATAATGCCTAGTTCAAATTGAAACACAACTTTGATACTACAAATGTTAGGGAATAAGAAATAAGGAAACGACATAGTATTAAATATGAGGTAATATGACACATATAAGATATTCTCCAAATTGACAAACTCTTCATCTTGGTTCATGAACTATAATACTATTTATAGGACCTAATAATAACTATCTCACCCCATTATATTACCCATGATTTCATGTAGCTACTACTCTCACAACTCTTAAATCATTAGCAACTACTTAGAACACCACCTGACAACTACCTAGATAAATATTATGAATCAATACTCAACACTTATAATTAGTTGGAATCATTTTCGGAAAAATTCTAATAAAAAAATCTTGGTAATTAGAGAATCAATTTATATACTTTATATATCTCCTTTTCTTTGTATAAAACCCAATATTATCATCAACAGAAAAGTTAAATAGGTACATAAATCTCACGATACTAATAGAGCTTTCTTCTGATTCATAATTGCGGTGTACATGTGAGTCAAAATTTTCGTTGGAGGTCTCGGAAATGTCGTTTCTTTTTTGTTTTTTTGTGAAAAATCACATGGTGGCTTATGAGTTACTCCCTCTATACATTCCATTGTTTCTCTTCTATTATTTTCTATTTGAATCTTGTTTCGTCTGATTCATAGTTGAGTTGCTTTGTACTATATACAAGTGGGATGAAGACTTGCAACAACCATAGGTGAGAAGCTGCAAGCTATTATCCAAAAGCATCAATTATATGCCTTGCTAACACTAGAAATTTCTGCACAAACAACTCTTTGTCATCGAATCAGAATGAGATTAGTTAACTTGTGCAAATTTTTACTCACGAAGAAGTGTACAAGTCGGATTTATTTTTGACACAAAAAGAATTGGTGCAACACATAGTGTCTGCACCAGATAAATTATCTGGGCAAGTCTCAGATGATTCGGTGACGGATTCAGAGTGGTGATGGATTTCCTTTTCATCCTTTTTTGAACGTGGAAACCACCAAAGTTGGAAGTGGATGTCAAGTCGAACAGAGTATTAATTTTTTTTCTTTTCTTTGTTTAATTTCTTAGTGATTTGAAAGGAAGAGTAGACTTGTTAAAACTTTATTGATGGAGGGAAGAGGGCGATAAAGGAGATTAGTGGATGGAGGAAATGAAATCGATGCTTAGAAGCCGATGAGGCCCAAACATGCATAGTAAAAATGGGATCGATGATTCTTTGTTTTCTCTTCCTGGCTGTTGATACAGAGGATAGTGAGAAGGGATATGATGGATTGTGTATCTTTATATTGACCACTTGAGTGTACGAGATCACTTAATCAAAATTTTAGGATGGACTCTCTTGTATCGATTATGGGATCAAAAATTTAAGCTTGCACGATGCAACTTGGGGTTCATTAAATAAACATTATAAATTTATTATCGTGTTATTTCAATTTGAGTATGCCTAATTATTCAATTCAAATATATTTACCATAAGATTCGAAGATGTTGGTTGGTGTTTGATCGATGTTAGTACAACTAAGACTTAGAAATATATTAGATCCTTTTTAGATTACTGATCATCCACTCGAAACATTTATATACATAGAGCCATTCGTGGCTTGATAAATAAAAATGTGTAGAGAGAGAGAGAGAGAGAGAGAGAGAGGATTCAGATGGATGCTCCACCTCATTGCAGGAATACGTCCAGGCGCGAATGTAGTCGATATCCAACGTTGACATCCGATGTCTTTTTTTATTCATCAAGAGCCGACTTTAGTGTTTTTAACCATTGTTGGTCAACCGCTGTCGACATCCGATGTGCCAGCCTCATCCCATTGCTATTGTCAACGAAGTTGTGAGGAAACTTTCTGCTTCGAGAAAAGAACCAAAAGACAAAATAAGCCTTCAAAACTTGACGATCTCTCTCCTATATATATATATATATATATATATAACTACATATCTTGGTACAGCAATCTGTCCAAACCACAAGAACATGGCTAGGGCTGTAGCTGTGTTGGTTACCACTGACGACGGCAGCTCTTCCATGTTCCATCTCTCGGGAATCCTCTTCATGGTGTGTATGGCCGTTGTAGTTATCTTCAACTGCGGCCATAGCAAGAAGAAGCCCAAACCAAGGAACAACGTTGTGTACTACGGCGGGGGCGGCGAAAGCTATGCTACTACGGCGACGACAAGCCACAGCAGTACCGCAGCCAAAGTTGCGGTCGGTGCTGCGGTAGGGGTCGTCGCTGGTGTTGCCGTTGCTGATGCCCTCGATAGTGATAGCAATAGAGGTGGCGGTGGGTGTGGTGGTGGATGTGGTGGCGGTGGGTGTGGTGGCGGTTGCGGTGGCTGAGGGAATAGATTTCTGTTGGGAACTACTTGATATATGTTGATGCATATCCCGTGGGGAATTCCTCTCTACCATAAAAGAAGCGCTTACCATTGTAGCGCAAGTAAAAACCGGATGTTTCATTTCCCCTACGAAATGAGGTCTTTCTCATGTATATGCTAATAAATTTTGTACGACTACTTTCATTGCAATAATAAGCATTGAAACTTTGCACCTACAAATTCAACCCAAAATAATTAATGTGATGATAGGATGGATACTCGACTCATGCTGAGGGTTCGCATCCTTGTCTTGCCAATTTTTACACACCACACTAATTAGGTAGAGTTGAGGGTTTAAACCTCGTCGTTTAGATTAGCTGCTACAACGATTTTAAAATTTTTAAGAGTCAGACACCAATATGTCGGCCAAAACTAGTTTTTTTGAATATATATATATATATATATATATAAAGTATCGAAACTAGAAACCATGGGATTACAGAATTAGATCCGAAACTGGTTTCATGTTATTCACGTACATAAACTCATTTTAAGTTAGAATTCTTATCCTATAAATTTTACTGATGTGGTTCCAATTTCGACTCCCATTGGATCGATCCATCGATTGATTTAAAAATAAATAAATAAATAAATAAATAAATAAATTACTTCGGCAACATTGTTGTGAGTCATTAGACTTTTAAGATTAAATTTAAAATACTATTCACCATACCGTGAAATTTATTTATTTTACTCTTTTTTTTAAAATATATATTTCATACGTGGTAGGTTCGAAGCCATCGATTTCGAATCCAATTTTAATTTCTAGGAATCGAAACCGAAATATATGAGTTGGAATCCGTTTTTGGTTTGAAATGCCGAACCATTGACCCAATTCAATTCTAGACCGAGATTGGAACCTGATTAAAAACACCCCTATATTAATCTCAGGATGGCATACTTAGATGGAGTCATCAATCGTTTCTGGCTTTCCACACCGAGCATTGTGATTGAAGGATGGATGGATCCACGTTCAACATTTCACTTTGTCGATTGGATGGATGGAGACGCATGTGTATCCTCCCTCTCTCACTTGATCACCGATGCATCTGGGGTTGTTGTTCCATCCTCTTATCTGATCAGATAAGAGGATACACATTTCATCACCGACTTTTTTTATTTTTATTTTTTTATAACTCATTGTCCTTTGGTGAACGAGATCTTCTAACCACTGTGTTTCTCATTTCTAGCTAACATAGTCCTCGTGGGTGATATTTGCTACGCCATCTTCAACCTACAATTCCAAGCATGAAAAAAAAAAATATAGACTAACGTTACCTCCTGAATTAACAAAGGTACTTAATATATTCTATATGTCAATATTTCAGGAAATACATTTCAGATCCTTCTCATATCTTGGAAGAACAACAACTAGAATTGGACGAAACTGGATATACGAGGAACGAGCTATATCGATTTTTTATAGAAAGAAAAAATAACTTTGTAATAAAATGATTGTTTTAGTCAAAAATGCTATAGAATAATCGAACAATCTAGGAAGTAATTTACAAAGGAAAGATATTTGAGGGAAATATTCAAGAGTCATTTAGGTAAGAAATTTCTAGCATAACAATACAAGTATATATATATATATATATATATAACCCTCACTTAATGATATAATTTATGTTGTCTATATTTCATAAATATGATAAATGGCATGCTCATATTTTCGACTCTTAAGATTTAAGTACATGATTTCTAAAAATATTATTTTTAATACTCTGTAAAATCTTAATTGAGTATACATCAGCACTAATATTTATGTTAAGCATAACACAACAAGCACATTACATATATATAGAGGATCGTAAACTACCCAGGCATGGTTGGAGTAATGAAAATTAAATAGAGATACAAACTAAAGATTAGTGTGATACCAAATGTTAAGATACATAAGTGAGATTGAAGGATGAGTTTAGACAAAAATATCATCTTTATCAAATCAAATTAAACTCAATTGAAGTTTCTACCATATTAAAATTATATTAGTAAATAAAATAAAAAGCTTAGTTGAGTATACATCAACATTAATATTTATATTAGACATAGCATAACAAGCCAAAGTATACTAACATTCTTGACTATAAGGTGAAGTGATGATAATAAGCATGCATATAGTAACCCAAAATTATTGAATCTTAGATTTTGATGATGAAATCAATTGATGAAGTTATGATCTAATCTATTTTCAAGTTTAAGTGATCCAGAACTATCTTTGATTGTGAAAAGTCAAAATGATTGAAGCAATAAAATCATACATTGGGTCGAAATCAGAGATTGGATATCGACCTAAAAAAAATTGGACGATGCATTAAGATCGGATGTTTCGGGAGTCAACATATCGATGGATCGAGCAATATACCAAATGAGAGCATGATGCACCAAAGGTTCAGATGAACCAATGACATGTCGGACAACATAAGATTTACGCTTTGTAATGATCATCGTAGTTTGAGTTTTAATTGAGTTAGTTTCGGGTATAATCATGCTAACTCAATTAAGGGCCTATTGGGTCTTAATTTGGACTAATTTAAGCCCATTAAAAGTCTCATTTCATTGACCTGAAGGAGGTACAACTAGGTCAGGTGATGGTATAGCCCGACGTATGAAAAGTATTGAGTTGTACTTTTTCGAGTTCTCGAGCGATGGTATTGTTGGCTACTCATAGTAGTCCCACCAATCGACGGTAGTACCACTTATTCTGGGTAGTAGTACTACTAGAGCCCAAATTCTTGGGCTTTGTTTGGTGATGGTATCGCCCGACATCGGTGGTGGTACCGCTAGTACCCTGAAAGATCAAGGATTTGAATTTTTGGCTCCAACTTTTGAAGTCATTTGGGGCCTATAAATACCCGCTAATTCTTATTTGAGTTAGCAAGAATAGAGATTGAAAACTTATGATTCTAAATGTGCAATAGTTATAATCTTGAGAGTTCCTCTCCTCTTGAAAGTTTAGAGTTCATTCTAGGGATGTGTGAGATTTGTAAAGGTTTTCTCCTAAATCAGTGAAAAGAAGAAAGAGTTGTAAAATAGTAGCTGATCTTCACCCATTGAAGAAAGATCATTAGTAAATGCAGTGGCCTCAATGAAGGAGGGACCGAAAGTGGATGTAGGTCACGACAACCGAACTACTATAAACTCGATGTGTATTTCTTTTTATACTCTTTATTATTATTATTTTCTGATTTAACTATTTTAACACTTTCCAAGTCAAAGCATACTTTCAATATCGGTTTTCATTGACTGAAAATTTTAAATCGAGGTTTCTATGATAGCACTAATTCACCCCCTCCACCTCCCCCCACTCTTAATGCCAATACGATCCTAACAAAAGTAATGGGTGAATTTTAATCAATCTTAAGTGAATCTCAAGACTTGATTAATTAATTTTGACCATGATTAACATAGGGATGTTTGAGTTTTAAACATTATGTATGGAGAGGATCATAAGCTACCTAGGCATGGATGGAGTAACAAAAATTAAATAGAGATGCAAATTAAAGATGTTATACTAAATGTTAAAATACATAAGTGAGATTCATAGATGAGTTTAGACCAAAAAAATATCATTTTTATCAAACCAAATTAAACTCAATTGAAGTTTCTACAATATTATAACTATATTAGTAAAATAAAAAAATACAATAAAATAAAAACTTTAAATAAGACTTAATGGGATTGAACCTAGATCTTAGTGTAACCTCTTAAGCACCTCTACCTTATTGGCCTCATCTTCTTTACTAACCTATGATATTTTTTCTCTTTCTTTAGCTATTATCTTAGCTTTTTTTTATAGAAGATAAGAAACCCTACCTTTAAGGAAGATTAACCCAAGAAAAAACCTAATTATTCTCTTACTATATAGAGGGTTTCAGTTTTATAGATTATAGGTTGATATTTTTAACTCCTTTTGAGTTACCTAAACTTTAAATTTATCTATAATTTTTAGATATATTTTGGATGATTCTCTTATGGTTCTAAAGCCTCTAGTATGATTTCAATATGAGATCAGTGAATAGAATTGTGATTATCCCAATCTTAGATACTCAATCTCTTATTTTTTAACAGGGGGTTTTATTCGACCCTCTTAAGGATGTAATTAGGCTTTGCTCTTTTAAATAATTCTCTTAGGATTTTATAAAATTTAGAATTGAGTGAATACCACCTCTGTGCATAATGATATGAGATTTATAATTTCAAACAATCCCAATTTAGCCTCCATATAATTTTGTTTTAAGCTAAAATTTGACGTATATTTAGGTTTATGTTTCTTAGTTTTCTACAAAATTTCATTATAATTCAATATCGTTTAGTCAACTAGAATAGTAAAGTAAATTTTTTTCATAGAATTATGTGATGATTTGATTACTACTAACTAGCATTTGGTTATTGAGTGAATTATTAAAGAATTAATGATAAATTTTTAAGTTGAATATAGTCTATTTTGTAAGATATTTTATCAAATTTTTCTATGAATTATTGCTATGAATTAATAATTCAAGGGGCAAGATTCTTAATTAAGGCATCTTATAAACCTAGCACATTCGATCATTAAGAAACATGGTCTTTCATTCACATCTTCATTTGTAAGTTCAATTAGATAAGTATAAGTTAATTCAGGTAAGTATAAGTTAAAAAATAGTGGTAATATAAATTATCGTATGTATAATATATTGAAGCATATTTCGAACGATATGATCATCAAGAGCTAGTCACGAGGTAAATATGAATATATAAATTTTTTAAATATAAAAATATCTTATATATATGTATATATGATGACATGCAATGTGGGCGTATACGTATATATGGGAGTATTATTAAATCCCATATTTTGATAATAAAATTAATCAATGAATTTATGAATTAATATTGTTTTAAGATAAGTAATATAGGAAAGACTTCGATCATGGACACGAACCATCACATGATAAATTATCAAAGTAGAAGAATCATACATTAGGTCAGACCAGTATCATGTCAGAGATTGAACATTGGATTGGAGGATTGGTTGACATGTCAAAGGATGGACTTCGTGCCATGAGTTTGGGCATCGGGTCGAAAGGGTTGGGTATTGTGCCAAAAGATTGGATGTTGCAGGAAGTCAATATATTGATGGATTGGGCAATACGTCAAAAGAAAGAACAATGCATCAGAGGTTCGAACGAAGTGTCAGATGATCAAATGATATGTCAGAATGTTGAAAAATGTACTGATTACTTCGTGATTGTGTTGGATATACGATTGAGTGATTAACTCTTGATCATGATCGTTTAGAGTCGAATTAAGCTAGTATTGGGCCGCAACCATGCCAACTTGATTTGAAGCATATTGGGCCTAATTAGCACTGAGTTGAGCTTGATAAGGCCAAATTAACAATCTAAGTTTAACGTAGGTGGTGGTACTATCCAAAGTGTTAGTAAGCACTATTTGTGCTTTTCGGTGTTTCAAGCGATGATACCACCAAATGACAGTAATATCGCATAGAGCGATGGTAGTACCGATAGAGTCCAGATTCCCAGGTTCTATTCAATGATAGTACTACCTAGGACTGATTGTCATGGATATTGGGCCACAACCATGCCAACTTGATTTGGAGTATATTGGGCCTAACCAACACTGAGTTGAGCTTGATAAAAGGCCAAATCAGCAATCTGAGTTTGACCTAGGTGGTGGCTGTCCAAAGTGTTGGTAAGCACTATTTGTGCTTTTCGGTGTTTCAAGCAATGGTACTACCAAACGATAGTGGTACCGCATAGACCGATGGTAGCACCAAATGACAGTGGTACCGCATAGACCGATGGTAGTACCGATAGAGTCCAGATTCCCAAGCTCTATTCAACAATAGTATTGTCCAGGACCGATTATCACAGATAAAAAATAAATAAGGTGTTTAATGTAATACTCATGTTTGTTCGTGTCCTTCGATTTTTGTACATTCTTTGTATAGCAAGTAATGGGCTTGCAATAGACCTGGTAGCCCTAGTTTGGTTAGCTTTTATGGTTAGTTTCAGCTTGTAAATGAGAGTTGTGTCATATAGTTATTTATAGAGACTTCAATCTATAATGGTCCATTATCCTCTGTATACAACCGTTCATAACTTATAAAGTCCATAGTTATAATTTACATTAATTATATAAATTATTTGCTAAAGTTGTTGCTTGTGGATCCCGTGGAAAGTACTTCCTCTAATCCATTTTCTCTTTTGTAGGTCCTAAGGGACCCTAAGAGGTTTTCGGAGAGACTGACATTTATAAATGGACTCGCAAGGGTGCTGCATGACTTAGCCAAAACCAACTAAGTTCGTGATATTCTCCCCTACTTATTCTTTCGATGTCTTCGTCGAAGCTATTGTAGACGCTGTATCTCCTCATCTTTTGTGGAATCTTTAATCTTCTGCTTTGGCTATAAAATGCCCCTTGGCTCCCAACAGCTCTCTGTCATTGTTGTTGAGTAATCGAGAATTTAAAATTTTGGTTCTAATTTTAAAACCATTGGGGGTCTATAACCCATTATTACTTGATGAAGCATGAATAAGGGGTATAAAAAAGTTGAGAAATAGAAAGAATCCTTGAGGATATAGTGTTATAAAATCTTGGGTGTCTTCCTCCTTAAGTTTGTTGGTTATTCTAAGGTGAGGTCTTGTGCGAAAGAGTTTGTAAAGATTTTCTCCTAAGCTAGGTAAAAGGAGAAAGGGTTGTAAGGATAGTTGATCTTCACCAGTTGAAAAGAAGATCAATAGTGAAAGCTGGTGGTCTCAAGAGAAAAGGGATCGAGAGTGGATGTAGGTCAGGATGACTGAACCACTACAAATCGGTTTACATTTGCTTCTTGCTTTTCCTTGTCATTTGCTTACTAATTTACTTTACTCACTAATTCTACTCACTTTCAAGTTAAACAGATCTTTGAGTTATATTTCATTTGAATGATTTTAAATCAAATCTTTTTTTGATAAGCATTATCCAGCCCCCCTCTTAGTGTCATTATGAACCTAACAATTGGTATCAGAGTCAAGTTCTCTCAATTGAATTAACACCCAAATGAGTTTTAGTTGTTTTTTCTGGTATTCATAAAAGTTACTCTATCACTCGTCCTCCTATGTTCAATGGGATGAACTACAATTCATGAATAAGAATATTCTTGATTTTTTTATTTTGATTTATGAAATATCATTGAAAATAATTTTAAAAAATCTTCCAATCCAATGAATGAATAGAATGATTTTGAAAAGAAAATATTTTCTTTGAACGCTAAAACTATGAACACTTTGTTTTATGATTTGGATAAAAAAATGAGTTTAATTATGTTTTTACTTGTGACCATATGACATTTGACACACACTAGAAGTTACTCATGAAGGCACGAGTAGAGTAAAAATAAAAAATTAATCTCTTGGTATATAGTTATGAACTATTTAAAATGTAGCCAAGCGAAATCATTGGTGACATATATACCTGTTGGTGACATATATACCTGTTTAAGGTTGTTGTCAATGGTTTGAAAGCTCTTGGTAAATGTTATACTAACCTCAAATTAGTAAATAAAATTTTAAGATCTCTTTCGAAATGTTAGGATCCAAAAATAACAACTATTCAAGAGGCAAATGACTTGAACAATTTTTTCTTGAAAAACTCATAGGGTCTTTAATGACCTATGAAATGACTTATAAAACACATGATGAACAAGAAAAAAATTGCCCAAAGGACAAGAAGGATATTGCACTGAGAACTAAAGAAGCTTTATCGAGCAAAAGCTCAAGTGATGATGATAATAACATTACAGTTCTAACGAAAACTTAAAAATTTATGAAAAGAAATAAAAATCATAAGAATAAAAATAAATCTAAAAAAATATTATAATATGTTACAAATGTAATAAGTTAAGATACTTTAAAAATGAGTATCCATAACCGAATAAGTTGCAAACTAAAAAGAAGAAGAAATCATTCAAAATAACCTGGTACGAACCAAGTGCATGAGAGGATGAAGAGAAAGTTAACAAAGAAGAAGTGGCAAAATAAGCACTAATGGTCTTTAACAATAAGGTATGTGACTCACTGGAAACATCTTTTCCTTATGATAAATTACTTATAATTAATGTATTTTATGATTTGTTTGATGAAAAAGGTTAGTAAGAAATATAAATTACCAAAAAAAGGATCATGTATCTCTCTCTAATTAATTTGATAAATTAAAAAAATAAGTATGATAATTGTATGTTAACATCTTACACTAAATGTGAAGAGTTATATTCACTAAAAATAAGAAAAATATATTATTATAATAAACTTTAGAAAAATTTAAAATTGGTAATAAATTGAATCTTTTAATTAAAGATGCTCATTTAGTAGATACTTTTCACGATGAAACTTATTTTTCAGTTTTAAACGATGATGCATGGCTTTGGAGATTAGGACATGCAAGTATGAAATTAATCTCACAAATTGGAACTAATGAAATTTAGTCACTTTCTATCCATATTATTTTAAATAAATTTTTTGAATATAAGAAAAATAATTTTAATGATGATTTTGATTATGTTTTTTAAAAATCATGATCTTTTACTTGACTTCTTGATATTCCTGACTTAAGATCTATCACGTATAAATCATGACCTTTTACTAATTATTCTTCTATGACTCCTTTTTTGCAATTTATTAAGAAGTAGATTTACTTAAATAAATTGTGATCTTGACTTATCAAGATTTATAACTTAAGATTTATTTTATATGAATCAAGATCTATTTTCTCCTATAATTTTTTTTTGCTATTTACTCAAAAGTAGATATCCAATTAATCGTGATATTGACTTCTCAATGTTTATAACTTTAGATTTATTTTATATGAATCAAGATCTATTTTTCTTTATAATTCTTTTTACTATTTGCTAAAAAAATTTATCCAATAAATCATGATCTTGACTTCTCAATGTTTATAACTTGAGATTTATTTTATATGAACCAAGATCTATTTTCCTTTTGCTATTTACTAAAATGGAGATATCTAATGAATCATGATCTTGACTTCCCGATACTTATAAATTGAGATTTATTTTATATGAATCAAGATATGTTCTCTCTTATAATTTTTTTTGCTATTTACTAAAAAAAAGATTTACCCAATGAATCATGATCTTAACTTCTATATACTTATAACTTGAGATTTATTACTTTTTATTCTCCTATAGTTTTTCTTTCCTTTTACTAAAGAATAGATTTATCTCATTAATCATTATCTTGATTTCAAATACATGAATGATGTGAGATTTATGCCATATGACTTTTTTTTAATGATATCCTTCATTGCCACATTGATATAATTGAAGAAGTAGCATCATGATAAAATGATATCATTTGTTTCCTTTTGATAATAACAAAAGATGAGAGAAAATTAGTGTTTTACTCATTTCTTTTTTCTTTTTTGTTGATAATAAAGGGGGAGAAGTAATGAAAATTTTTTGATGACATAGCACTCATATGCATGTTGTATTATGATGACATCAATTTATGATATTTGTTTGAGAGATATAGATGTGATGTGAAATTATGCATATGATTCTTGCAATAATCACTATTGAAAGTTGCTATGATTTATGGTTAAAGTTGTTTTGACTTGAATTTAGAGAATTGAAAGGTTATCATGTTTCCTTGAAAATTCAAAGTTCATTATGCCATATAGACAAGGGGAGTTTAGTTAAAACTCCATCATCAATTAGTTGTCATCATAAAAAAAGAGAAAATTATTAAATCCTGGATTTTGATGATTAAATCAATTGATGAATTTAGAAACTAATATGCTTTTAAGATAAGTGATGTGAGAAAGACTTTGATCATGGGCACGAACCAACACATGGCAAATTATCGAAGTAAGAGAATCATACGTTGGGCAAGAGGAGTATCATATCAGAGATTAGATGTCGGGTCAGAGGATTGGTCAATGTGCTGAAGGATGAACTTCGTGTCATGAGTTCAAGCATCGACCCGGAAGAATCAAGTATTGCACCAAAAGATCGGATGTTGTGGGAAGTCAACATATCGATAGATCAGACCCTATACTAAAGGAAAGGGCGATGCATTAAAGGGAAGTCAGTCAACATGTTGATTGGTTCGTGATTATGTTGGATATGTGATTGAGTGGTTAGGTTTTGATCGTGGTCGTTTAAAGCCGAATTAAGCTGGTATTGGGCCGAAACGATACCAACTTGATTTGGAGCCCTTGGGCCTAACCAACACTATTGGAGGGTCTATAAATACCCCACCCATTCTTGCTTGATGAAGCACGAATAAGGGGTAAAAAAAGGTTAAAAAAAAAAGAATCCTTGAGGATAAAGTGTTTGAAACTCTTGAGTCTCTTCATTCTTAAGTTTAGCAGTTATTCTAAGGAGGTGTGATATCTTGTGTAAAAGAGTTTATAAAGGTTCTCTCCTGAGCCTGGTAAAAGGAGAAAAGGGTTGTAAGGGTAGTTGATCTTTACCTATTAGAAAGAAGATCGATAATAAAAGCCGGTAACCTCGAGAGAAGATGAATCAGGAGTAGACGTAGGTCGGGATGATCGACCACTATAAATCAATTTGCATTATCTTCTTGCTTTTCCTTATCATTTGATTACTGATTTACTTTATTCACTACTTCTACTCATGTTTTCAAGTTAAATGGATCTTCGATTCATATTCTTATTCGAATGATTTCAAATCAGATATTTTTTTAATAAGCACTAATTCACCCCCTCTCTTAGTGTCATTACGATCCTAACAAGTACACAAATATGTTACAACATGCAATGCACATATATACAGTGCGGGAGTGCACGTATATATATGTGGTGTGAGAGTTTACGTATGTATTAAATGTGTAGTATGATAGTACATATATATATATATATTATGATGACGTGTCATGTGAGAGTATACATGTTATGATATGAGGCATATAATTTCATGAATTTGTCATGGTTCCTACTTGTGCATATAAGTGTTTTGAATTATTTAGATATAGAAATTTACCTCTTTATTTTGCATATACTATCTTGTAAGTTTATACTTGCTAAAAAGGTCATAGATGAGGTGTTTACTGTTAATTATATGATGCCAATGATTTTAAATTATGATATGCATGACATGATGAATGCTCATCTAAATAAAGCTTATAAATATTTATCTCTATTAATTATTCACTATAGTTCCTATTTTGTAGGTAAGGATATTAGTACATTACCTAAGTGATTGGATAGGAAAGTGAGCAATACAAGCCCATACTAGTACAAATATGAACGATGATCCGTGAGTATTTTATTTATATAATTATTTGATATGTTATATTTATAATTTTCTTTTGGTGAGAGACTATAATCATGTATAGGCATAAAAACACTATGTACAAGAGAAATCCTATAATTTTGTTTAGTAAGTTAGTATGTTTTAATTTTAGGATCGCATACTTTTCACCACACTCTTATTAATAACAATAATAAAAAATTAAAATGTGACATCCTACTTTAGTCATATATGTAGGGCATGGATAGAATTAGAAATAGGGTGTTACGAGGAATGAGTGACTGATCGATTTGAATTGATCTACTCAGAAGTTTTCAAACGTCATCTTAAGGTTGCATGGGTTGAAAAATGAGTAATTTTGTCAGACTACTCTTGTCCTATATGAGTCCACGACCATCCTTTATTTTAGTGAGCAGAGGCTAACTTGCCCTACGAGACTAGCCATTCTCTTTTTCTTAGGCACGAATCTCTAAGAATTATTATTCAAGCAAATGTTACCCTCTGCGCAAGCATTGAGAGAAGAGGAGATAGGTCATAAGCACTATCGCCTAATGGTGAATGCCCAACCCCCCAATTGTTCTCGAGTTGACATAAGTGCTTGATCACTCCCCCACTTCCACCACGACTATCGTCGAGCCAATAACGTGGAGGTGAGACATATATCTTTGTTAATTGACTATTATGTATATTATGGAGATATATTACATAATTTTTTTACTGTTAAAAAAGATCATTATTTACTTGAGACATTAGTTTGATAATAAATCAATATATTGTTATTTTATATTAAATTATTAATACGTGAATATATTTCATGAGTATTTAATATGATTTTTATAATTTTTTGAAGGTTTTCATCGACATATATAGTTGCTGATATATTTTTAGTTTATATTTATTTTCAGAATAATATGTTAATTTGTAATAGATTTAAGATCTGAGCAAGTATACTTTTTCACCATGTATATCATTTACTAAAAGTTACAATCCTTTTCCGTGTTCAAAATGTTTAGGATATTAAAAAAATATTTTTAATTAAAAATCTTTAGTATATTATAGATTTTTGAAATGATAATTCATTTTTTTTAATAAATCGAGGATGTGACAGTCCTCATCTCATTGTTATTGTCAAGTAAGTCGCGAAGAAACTTTTCGGCCTGAAGAAAGCACCAAAAGATTCACTCCCCGTATTCATACATATACGTGCTCTTGGTACGTCAATCTGTCCAACCCAGAACATGGCTAGGGTGGTAGCTGTCTTCGTTACCACTGTCACCGGGAACTCTTCCATGCTTCATCTGTCGGGAATCCTCTTCGTGGTGTGTACGGCTGTTGTGGTTATCTTCACCGTGGGTCACAGCAGCAGGAAGCCCAAACGAAGGGGAACAACGCCGTGTACTACGGCGGCAGTGGAAGCTATGCATCTGCGTCGACGTGAAGCGACAGAAGTACCGCAGCCAATGGCGGTGGCTGTGGTGGTGGTTGCGGGGGCTGAGGGAATAGTTTCTGCGGGGGACTACTTGTGTATTGTCATGTACATCTCTTTGGGAATTCCTCTCTGCCAGAAATAAGCTGATGGTGTTCTTTTGTGAAATGATGCCATTCTCATGTATATGCTAATAAACTTTGTACTACTACTTTCATTTCAATATTAAAGATTGGAATTTGCACCAACAAACTCAGCCCAAAATAAATATACGATGATAGCATACTCTTAATCTTAAGTCGAGGGTTCACATCCCATCTCGCAAAGTTCGGATAATGTTATCGTGATCAGTGTGGTTTATTAGAAGACTAATCAGTGCCCACTATAAATCCATTACCAATGCCGGCAGAACGTAACAAAAAATGTATGCAACAGATGTCGTTCTGAAATCATGCTTTTCTTGTGAGCAGAAAACTAAATCCACATAAACACTTGCATTGGGATGATAATAAATCCGAAATGACCCATGTCTGTGAAGAAAAAACAGAAAAAAAAAACACAATGCCAGTACTCATATTGTATTTAGATTCATGAGAACGGACATTTCAACAAATTAGCAATGATAAAAGCACACCAAGATTTCGACCAGACAGTTTTCTCGAGTCAACAAACTTCTTCTGTCCACGGAATACACTTCATAATTCATGTTCTAGCTTTTCATCAAATTTTTTTCCACAACTCCATTATCAGTTTACACAATGGATCTTTGCGACATAAATTTTTCATACAACTGGGTATTCTGTGTGCAACTGCTTAGAGAGTGAGTCACTAGAAGGAAACTAACAGAGGCACACAACTGAAGCCCCAAATATGTAACCCGACAATTCCACTCAACATAAATTTTTCATACAGCTGGGTATTCTGTGTGCAATCGCTTAGAGAGTCACTAGAAGGAAACTCAGAGGCACACAACTGAAGCCCCAAATATGTAAAACGACAATTCTACTCTTAACCTATAATACTCGTGAAACAATTATTGGGAGCTGCTGCCAACTTCTTGGGTGGGGAGTTTCCTCCAGAGATTAGCACAAAAGAATAAAAGCAAATCATTGCAGCACTGCCACCGGTTAGAAATATGATCAGAGATGAGTAATGATCTAAAAAGATGATTCTCAAATGGTGCAGAAGAATACCTTATGAAAATATAAAATCCTGCAGGGAAGAGTTTATTTGACTGCATCAATATGAAAACCAGCCAATCATTACCACATAGTAAATGGATTAATGAAAAAACTAATAGGCACTTTATTACCAAGGAGCACATCTGCAGAAATTTCCAGACAAAGTGTAGCAGACAATGTAGACTCAAGAGTTAGCATATCCAGAAGTTAGCACTCTAAGATTGAACAAAATTCAGTCATCAGCGAGGTTATTCTGTACAAGGATCCGAGCATCAAGACATCCCATGCCTGCTTTTGTCATATAATTGTAGCCTCTTTCATTTATGAATTTAATTGCACATTTACATCAAAAAAATCCTGATCTAAAGACATTGGCATTTGAAATAAAGTAGTGTTAATCTAGGCCATAGCCTAGACCTAATTAGTAGCCTGGAAAAACTTCAGAAAAACCACTCTACCATTTTAGAATATTAGATAAATGACCCAATAGTTTCATACTACCATTAGAAAAAGAAATTAACAGTTCAATATACCTCAACATTTGGAGGTGGTGGCATTAAAATATTCAAGAATAACTAAAAAATATTTTACATGTTGCCAAAGCAATTAGACTAGAAAACTTTTAATATACAAATATAAATACATGAAAATTGTCCCAAATCAATCAATTTATATGTGAATATATTGCATGTATAAATATAGTTTCACATCAAAATATAGATCAGGGTTTGAGTCATGCAAATAACCTCTTTTAATATTTAAAGGTAAGCTTGTATACATTGACCCTCCTTATGTCCTGCATTGACGGGAGCCCCGTGCACTAGGTACGCCATTTATCAAAATGAACGTAAATATATGATTGTGTATGTGTAGTAATCCAGGTGAGCGTCGCTAAATGCCTAAGCATTGTATACCACCCTAGCCTAGACGACCAAGCAAACATCCATGACAGCACTGACATATGCCACCAGTTTCCAAACGCAGGTCAATCAAAGAATTTAGAACTCAAAGATACCAATGCTAGAGATGCCCCAATCGTGCTTTGAAGGACATTTAGTCATAGAATCCTTGGGAACTACATTAAAGAATATTTTTTTACATTGAACCATAATAAGGAAACATGAAAAGATGGTAAGTATAAAGGGTAAAGAAACAGGGATACAAACCTGCTTGACCCAATATAAATGGTAAGCTGGATCTTCCAGTCCTCCAAACCTTTAGGCTAAAGAAGCTCAGAGCCAATATGCCACCACCACTTACCATGTCTGTAGGATTTCTAGAGAAAATATATCCAAGCAGCCTCCCAGCAAAAAGAAACCTACCTATAAAAGAAAATATTTTCTTTAGAGAAGATGTAGCTCATATTCTTCACATCAACTACAGCGAACAAGACTACTACTCAGTTTACACTTCCAACTAAAAGGTTTGATTGACATACCAAAGGGAATTCCTAAGCAAAAATCATGTATTTTCACACTTCTTTTGGTTGTGATAACAGCCTCGGTTTGTACATGAATGTCCATACTCATTGTCCTATTGACTGGTTCCACAGTTGGAGCTTCATCAGGCTTACTCTCCGTGTGTCTTATACTAGTGTTGGCATTAATACTACTAGAACTACTTCCCTTGTGGCACAGAGAGACAGAATGCTGAAAATTGAAGAAAAAGTTTGGAATCTGTCTTGCACTGTATAAATAAAAAGTGCAAAGAAAGGAAACACAAGCTCTACTAGACAAAATGAGTTTTCATTTGTTGTCATCTTTGTTTTAGTATAATTTTAATATTTTCTTTCTGGTCCAAGAGAACCATGATAGCTGCAGCTAATGAACTAAAATGTCTGACCTAAATGAATAGGTTGTCTTGGTATACAAAAAGACTAAATGAGACAATGCATATCGGAAGACACTGAATTATGTAAAGGAAAACTATGCAATCCACAATTAACTAGGAGCATACACTCAGAACCTCCAGATAATTCTGTATGTAGTATGCTCATGGATTTGATGACTAGTTAACCCAATTCATTAGAAAAGAGCAACCACAAGATGGGTGAAATCAAGGTGCCAAATTGATTCTGGATCATCAAAACTGATGCTTATTTGAGATCATGAAGAAAGGAACACATGATTATTCCACCTCCTATTTTTCCATATAATCTCATTCCCCATCTGCTCTCGATTCTACACCATTTTGGCATGCAAATAGACATATAGCTCCAAATTCATGCATAAAAGAAGAGATATGTTTATATCTCTATTATCAATGTACATATATTTATCTCCCAATGCACACGAATGTTGCTTGATCATGCATAACATGCATACAGAAGACGGTGCTGGTGTTAAAGATGGTAATCTGCCTATAATTTTCTCCAAAAAAAAATTGAAAACCTAACCGCAAAGCTTGGATGCAACCACTTATATCAATAGTTCAACACGTCAGCCGAAACTCCCATCACGTGTTCGTCACTACAAAAGGAGGTAAGGAGATGAAACGAAATAAAGAAGATGGAGGGTCGAATGGTGATTAAACTGACACCTCACCTCCACTGATATTGGAAACTTCAATGGCAGGGGGACACAAACTTGCCCATGAGGTCCGCCCGATCAGAAGAAACCCTAGACCACAACGCCGACCGGCGAAGCCCCGGCCGTGGTTGGATGCTCCACCTCGCTGCTAATTTGGACCCATAAAGCTGCACGGCGGACATAAATCGATCTATTGATTAGAGTCCCTGAGATCAAGATCAACATAAGAACACGAGACGTTGGCCGCATCTGAAACAGATCTTCCTAGAAACGTACGTCCAAGAACTCGAAATAATTGGAGAATTTGGGCGTACGGGCGGGTGCTCGTCCCAGAGGACGAAGAGGTTGACCAGCCGCGTCCAGACGAGATGAAGTAAAGGAGGAACGGAGTTCGGGGACGCGGCGCGTCGGTGGAGTATTCCGGCGAAGCAGAGCGATGGCATCGGGGGCTTGAAGCCGGGAAGGCTAAACTTGGAGGAGCGGTGGTTGTGAGCTCGCCTTGGGGCAACTTCAATAGGTTGAGCAGCCCAAATTGAATCTTTCGTCCAAGTCAATGTTGGGCCCAATCGAATCGAATCCGCCAATGGGTTCGATCCATTTCTGGTCCGACCCGTTAAAGACCCGGGCAACAAATCCCAAACCGAATCCCTAGACGAACGCTCTTCGTTCCGCTCGTCTCGCCATTTTCCAATCTCCTCCTTAGGTCGGTGCCTCGTTCCCACCTACCATTGCCTTCCCAACCACCGCCGTTCGCGTGGAGAAACACCCACTCGCCAGCCGTCATCACGCAGTCTCCGGCGGCGGACGCCTTGTGGGGAGGGGGGTGGGGGTGGGGGGAGTTCGGCGACCAAAGGCCAACGACAGGCTTCAAAGGTAACTCTGCTCGTCGAACGCCTCCTCCTCCTCCTTGTGCTTTGCATTTAATAGGACAAGGTGTGGAACCTTTGTCAGATATTGCCTCGATGGTTTAATCAGAGTATTAATTGTTTGATTAGGAGGAAAACTTGGCTCATGATCGGATCGAGCCTTCGGGCTCCGTTCCTATCGCTGGAGATCAGGATCAGCAGCCATTAGTTGCGGCAATGGGCATACATTGCAGAGATTGAGAAGAGGGATTCTTACTTGTTGATCTAGGAGTAGATTTGATAGATTCTCCTAGTTGAGTCTCGCGTGCGCATCCCTGTTGGATGCCAGTTCTATACCATGATCCTTAAAGATCATGTCGAACCTTAATTTATTTATCTGGGCCTTGTTTCTTTATGCTTCAATACCCTAGCAGTCTTCTGTTTGAGAGTTTGCATATCACATATTTAGGGGTTTAGATTATTCACTCTCTGCAGTTTAACATACATCATTTGGAGAAGCTCCATTTAAGCATCGAACACGATGACTCTCAAGTTCCTTATTGTAAAGTTAAGATCATTTCACCATAACATGAAGCACATTATTGTGAGAAAAGATATGGATGCATTGATTAGACAAATCGACCATTTGATTGAGGATGCTCTGAGCTATTTCTGCAAAACAGCCCGTGGTAAACCTTTCAAGAATCTATCAATTAGAAAGGTTTACCACTTGAGGAATGGAAATCAATCATACTGCCTAATGCTATAAGAAATTGAGAGGTAAGTGAATCAGGAAGGAGTATGCTTTGCCCATTATGATGTACTGATTGAGAAGGTGAAAACCAATGTCACGCAGTATGCAGATAAGATATCACAACCATACTTCAACCAAGAAAGGTCGATTGTTAGGCTGTTCAGCTCCTTGATTTGTAATATGAGGTTTTGCAAGGTGTAGTTTGCTGTATTTCCACCCTGAATGATTCGTCCTTCAAGTCAAATTCTTGTTAATGTACCATGTCAATTTCATTTCAAGCAACAATATAATTTAGTGCATGAGAAATGATATAACTTTCTGCTGACATTCAAATATGATATTTCATGGTACTTTTCTTTGTTTATTAATACTTATGGAAGTGTTTAATTGTCATGGACAGAACAGATTACTGAGAGAAAAAAACTCCATATTCAGTACTATCTTGAGCAATAATATAATTTAGTGCATGAGAAATGATATAACTTTCTGCTGACATTCAAATATGATATTTCATGGTACTTTTCTTTGTTTATTAATACTTATGGAAGTGTTTAATTGTCGTGGACAGAACAGATTACTGAGAGAAAAAACTCCACATTTAGTACTATGTTGATGTTCTATGGGATGTCTTTCTTCTCATTAAATAATCCTGAGATTTAATAACATCATACAAAAAAGAAAAGATACATCACTGTTATCATTTGGCAAGAACTATGACTTTTTGGCATATGGCATCCATAATAATTCATTGACCAAAGAATTAGACTTGGTGTAACTTGCTACTGCCTTTTAAATATGATATTGCACAGTACTTCTCTTTTCTAATTTGATAGCTTTCATGAAACTGCCTGATTGTATTGAACAGAAAACTTGCCAAGAGAAACACTCTTCATTCAATTCCATGTCCTATTTTCTGTCTTAGCTTATGTATTAAATAATTCTTAGATATTATGTCATCTTATAGAGGAAAAGATTTTTAACTGGAATCATTTAGAAGGAAGCTATTAACATTGGTGTATGGATCCGTCTAAACATGGTTGAGTAGCATAGAGCAGTAATGATTTGTTGAAAAAAAGAATTAAATCCATCTGAGTTGGCTTCACCTATTAATTTAGGACTTCTGCTATCATAGACAATCGAATTCCTACCTTAAGACTCTTAATGCCAACTCTTGGTGGGTCATTTTTTAATGTTTGTTTGGTTTCCTTGGCACTTCATAAATAATCATTCTAGATAGATTTTTAGATAAGGATATTCGGGTCAGATGCAATAAGAAGTCAGAGCTAGTATGAAAAATTAGTAATTGTAATTTTATGTGCCAGGGTATTATCTTTGTTTTTTTTTTCACAAAATGATTGAAGCTTGTTGTACTTTGGCCCGAAACTATGAGCATGAACCTAGAAGACACGTTTTCATCTAGACCTCAAGGAATGATGCTTCATCAGATATTCTCACAAAGTAACAATTGTAGATTTTTTTTTTCCCATTGTAGATGTTAAATTCACCGATTTGCATCCTCATGCTTCCGAAGCCCAAATTGAGCTCCCAATGGGGTCATCATCCTCAAAGTTTGTCATATCATATCCATCCTCTTCCTTTCAGTTCCTTTCAGTTCCTTTGTTATTTTCTTCAAATTGGACAATCCGTTTCCTTGTCTTTGTAACCAAGTGCTTGGATTGCTCATGTACCTGATGGTATCTCAGGTTACACGCTTAAGGTTTTGGCCTCTCTTCTAGTCTATGAAACTTTCTGATTTTGTGCAGTCATATACATACTGAGCATCCAAGTACCTGCCTGATCATTGGGTTTTGTTGCAACTCAAAGAAGGCATAGACATGTGTGTTAGCTGATTCAAAACCATTAAAATTCTGTCGGAGAGATATTTCAAAGTGAATTATAAGTTTCTTTAGTTCTTCTACTTCCTTTATCTTCATTTATCTCTGTCTATCTTCTTGATCTCTTATACAGCCACTTCCCTTCTTCTGAAATCAAAGGACAAAAAAATCTGGAAATAGGATAAAATAGAAGGTAAAGTTTATTGTCCACAAGATATTAGAGAAGAGAAAGGATTGGTAGATTTTTAGTTCTGAAATCTGTTGATCATTTGCATTTGGTATACTAGTATCGGAGGAAGACATACCTAATATAATACAATGAAAAATACAGAGATATTTATGTTTGGGAGGACTCAGATCTTCCGGAAAATGAGTCTAGTGTTTTGGCCAATGCCATTTTAATACTGAGACTATAATGTTTTATTTGCTCTTCTAAATCATTTAACTTGTTTTGTACAACTTTGTTGCTGTTTTCCAGATAAATCATGACATGGTTCATATCAACAAGTAACATAGGTGGCAAAAATTTTATGTCAAACATGACATTTTTGAAATCTATTTGCATCAACATGGGAATCATATGGAATTAAGTAAACATGTATAATGCATGTAAACAGCACAAAGCATATATATATCCTGGATTTAGAACATATAATCAATGCATGTTAAATATGTCTCAGAACTCAGACTTAGCAGATGTCAAATAATTCACTAATTTTGGCATTTTTCTCATCAACACTAATTCATCGTGTTGCTTCTCCTGTTATCATTTCAGAATACATCCTTTCACTACAAGCACACTGGAGGAAAGCCTGGTTGAGCTTCTGAAGTTAATTCTAAGAAGGATATGGCACAATCATGTCTCGATAAACAAAGAAAGCAACCTAGTTCATCAAAATGTAAAATGACAGTTGTTAGTAAAGCAACAACCAAAGGATGCAAAAACTTGGACTTGAAGAAGCTTTCTTTAGATCATCCAGCTCTCACCAATAATGAGCCCCCTAGGAAGCAACCAAAGAGAAGTGAACATCCTGTTCATCTTCCTTCTGCTGAAATCTTTGAAGATTTCAGGTCTTCTAACATGTGGATCTGTAAGAACTCAGCCTGTAAGGCTGTCCTTTCCTCAGAGGATACATTCTGCAAAAGGTGCTCATGTTGCATCTGCCACCTCTTTGATGACAACAAGGATCCTAGTCTCTGGTTAGTCTGCACATCTGAATCTGGTGATAGGGACTGTTGTGGATTGTCTTGTCATATTGAGTGTGCACTCCAGTGCCAAAAGGCAGGTGTTTTCAGTCTTGGACAATTTATGCTGCTTGATGGGAGCTACTGTTGTGCTTCATGTGGAAAGGTTTCTGGGATAATAGGGTGAGTCTTCACTTCTTTAGCTGTTGGTGTATTGTGTGTTTATTTACTGAGTCAATGCAAATTATTTTTCAAGTCAGTGTCACTCCGTTAGGTTCCATGTTGTACCATAAACTTCTTGCATAGTTTTTCACACTTGATAGCTCCTCTCCTTCCTTCCATCCAAACAGTATTGTTCATCGTTTATGGCTTACAATGTATTATCCAGATTTTAATTTATTCTTAGTTTCCATTGTGTCTTTTCATCAAAATAAGGTGGTTACTGTAAGCTAATCTGCCCAGTCTGTTTATGCACTTCTATATGTATGGATGGAGGGATACATTTGATATACTGTCTTCTTAATTCAAACCTTTATGTTGTTGACATTCTGTTGTTCAGGCTTAACTAGATGCAAATATGTTTTCTATTGTTCTAAGCAATATCACTTGTTCTTTGTTGACCACTCCCAATTACCGTTGACCGATATTGTTGACAGTTGATCATTTAGATGCTTAAAGACCGTGCAGTTTGGCAAGCCATATCTTGATCTCTGACCATATGTTTTTATGTAATTGATGTCAAGTTTAATGATATTTGTCAGAAATTTTACTTTTTGGTTGTATAATAGTTGACATGTAGTGATGACCTTCGACTCATCTCTAACAGATGCTGGAAGAGGCAACTTGCAGTAGCAAAAGATGCTCGTCGGGTGGATGCCCTTTGTTATCGCATTTTTCTAAGCTATAGGCTTCTGGATGGCACTTCTCGCTTTAAAGAATTGCACCAGACCGTGGTGGAAGCTAAGGCAAAATTAGAAACAGAAGTTGGTCCGGTGGACGGAGTATCAGCCAAGATGGCCCGTGGCATTGTGAGCAGGCTGTCTATTGCTGCCGATGTTCAGAAACTCTGTTTTGCTGCAATTGAGAAGGCAGATGAATGGTTAAGATTGAGGTCAACTGGTCATTTAGAGCAAAATCACAAAGGTGAGACTCGTCGATGCTTGTCCATAGTTGCTCTCTTGCTTCTAGTCAATACAATGAGATTTAAGTTTGACACAGTAGTCCCTTTTTCCACTTTGTTGCAGATTCACTTCCGGCTGCCTGTAGGTTTCATTTTGAAGAAATATCATCATCTTCTCTTGTAATTGTTTTGAAGGAGGCTTCTTCAAATTTTGATGCCATCAAAGGTTACAAGTTCTGGTACTGCCAGACCAGAGATCAACCATATAAGAAAGAGCCTGTCATCTTCCCAAGAGCTCAGAGAAGGATTCTAATTACAAACCTCCAGCCATGTACAGAATATGCCTTCCGGATTATCTCATTCACAGAGGATGGGGATTTTGGTCACTCTGAGTCAAAGTGTTTTACTAAGAGCGTGGAGATCATCAACAAGCATATAGAGAATAATGGGGCAGAAGGGTGTTCCTCCAGTGACAAGCAAGAAGGGAAGACACCAGTTGCCAGATCCTCTGGATTTAAAGTTCGGAATCTAGGAAAGATATTGCGGTTAGCTTGGGCGCAGGAAGATGGGTGCTATGATGGGTTTTATGATGACAATGTTCAAGAGGAGTCATGTGGTGGGAGTGGTGAAGTGATAGCAGAGTTTGTTGAAGCAGCACCTGCCACTTCACGCCGGCTTGACTTGAATGTGGCCACAGTTCCTGATTTAAATGCTGAGGCAACTCCACCCACTGAATGCTCTCCTGAGGAGGAAAATGCATGCAGCTCTGAGAAGAATGAATTAGCCAGATCGAATGGAAGTGATGATTCCCAGACTTGTGCAGCTACATTGGTCCACGAAGTGCCTGCAGTGGAATCTCGACCTGAGTGTGAGAAACAGCCGGCTGAGGAAACTTGCGAGGGAGATAGCACTTTGGTCAGTGGTTCACCTAGGCGATTCCAACATAGGTTGGGTCAGTTGGATGACAATTATGAGTACTGCGTGAAGGTGATAAGATGGCTGGAGTGTTTGGGACACATTGAAAGTGATTTCCGCATGAAGTTCTTAACATGGTTTAGCTTGAGGTCAGCCGAGCAAGAACGCAGGGTGGTACTTACATTCATCCATACACTAATTGAAGAGCCCAGCAGTTTGGCAGGGCAGTTGCTGGATTCATTTTCAGAAATCGTTACCTGCAAGAGGCTGCGCAGTGGTTTCTGTAGTAAGCTGTGGCACTAATGCGAAAAACTGGCTCAGAGTTTCGACTGCTCTTCCTCTTTAACATTTATTTAAGAGGTCCATCCATATCGGTTTCTTTGGTTACTTTATCATAACAGGTTGTTACCATCGGCGCTCGCTAACTTGGAAACACTAACATCATCTGTCTACTATCATTGCAACGAGTGTCCACTTTGGCAGTTGTCCTTGGTTCAGGGAACTACTTGAAGGTGATGCCCATGACAGTTTGCTTAGGTGGGGTCCTCGTGGAGTCGGCTGCATCATACCAACAAATGCAACCATTTGATGTTGCGGTTTGTTCCTTGTCGACCAATTGGAGGTTCGGGGTTCGTAGTGCTTTGGTTGTTAAAAAGTCAGATCCATGATCAACTTGCAGCGGTCATCTATATACACAGATTTGTTGCTCCTGCTTGCCCAATATATTAGCTGGATTATGTTGTAAAAGGTAGGATTGTGAAAACAGAATGATTCCATACATTGTCATAGTGGTAGCATGGTTTATCTTCCAAATTTTGTTTGCTCGTAATAGTAGCTCAGGTACTTCAAAAAAGTCTGCTTGAATGTCTCCAAATATCTGACTCTCAGATTTTTTTTACCTTCTCAATCCTGAGAAGGTGGAACGTCACAGAAGCAATCACAATACACATACATGAGGAAAATATTTTGGATCCAAATTTGAATGACTATTTTGTAACAATAACAAGAACTGAAGAAGCTAACTGTGTATTGTGACGTTTTCTTGCAACATTACCATTCTCCGAGGATGACATGCAGTTTAATCAGTGTCGTCGACTCCCCTTGGGTTGGTGATTGGAAATGTTATCCTATTGATTGTGGTATTCCTGACGATAATTTTATCTTTTGTTCGAAAATTCAAAATCTCAACAAAACATTGATTTCACGGACTTTTGGCCCACTTTTGATTTCAGTTTATTTTATTCATGCATCCTTGGCAATAATAATTCCGCTAGATTCTCAAATTAATAGCAGATACAGGCTTAGCATGTAGCTAGCTCTCCGGCTAGTTAGTACAGACACGGTTCCAAGTTGATCAACCACTGGGTTTGATTTATCAGAAACCACAGTTACTAGCTCATTAGTAGTCATGATAAGACACGTGAAAACGACAAGGACATGAGATCACAAGAACCCATGACGATTATAAATGACAATGCAGTTGAGCAAATGCTTAAACTTTTTTTCAGCCAAAAAAAAAAAAATTGGAATGGAAAAAACGCGACTCTCATAACGAGTATCATTTCTCTCACCAAAAATTCGTACATAATAAGCTAGCCCAGTTAGTCAAGCAAATACAGTGAAAATATGTATTGACAGTATCAAGAAGTCGTTTAAACAAATATGACCACCACTTACTCTAACCAAAGATACTAACTCGAGCGTTCAAAAAGGATTTGTGAAAGAAAAGGCACGTTCGTATTTGCCTAAGAGCATAGGGCACAGAAATATCTTATGTGACACATTAAAAGTACAATGGGTTGCTCCTCAGCTATTACGTGGGTGCAACCCCACTGGATGAGGGCAATAACTGCAGGAGAAACAACCCAACAGCAATACACAATAGTATGATCTGGACACAAAAACAGAGAGAGTACTTGTACGCTATACTCTGGAGCTTCAAGACCTCTTCGGCCGCTAACAGATCCTTCTCTACTTCCTCAGCTCCTCCCCTCAACATGATAGTCTTATTTTCAGCATTCTCCACTTCACACCTCATCTTCATCTGATCCCCGGATAGAGATTTCTGCTCCTCTAAAATAGCAATGCGATCTTCTTCTAAAACTCTCCAAATCTGAGAACTTCTAGCCAGGATTGTGTATTTGATTTCTACCTCTATCTTCTTCTCAAGCAGCTTCTCGAGCTCCATCTCCATCTCCCTGCATTTCTCTTGAAAGAACAACAGGTTTGTGCTATCTGATTCCTTGTTTGGCTGCTCTGTCCTGTGGAGGATCGCTTCCAGCTCAAGTATCTTTGTTTCCTTGGCCTTGACGGCCGCTAAAGCTTCTCCCAACTTGCATTCTAGCCGCTCTATCTTTTCATTCTGTTCAACCAAATTCACTTCAACAGCTGGGGAACTACTGCCTTCTGTTTCTTCATATTGGCCACCATAATCATCAGATAACATGTCCTTCCCAATTTTCCCAAAATTTTGAATCTCTGCAATATTCCATAAAATATCATTTTTTGATTTACATCACAATTTCTGAAAAAGAAAAAAAAAAAACAATCCAGAAACCATCTTGGCCACATGTTGACGGGTAGAAATAATAGAATATACTTGAAAATTAAGGTTTTCTCATGACATGGCTACTCTTAATCATCCAAAACCATTAAGCTCAAGGTCAATGCTTTATGAATTAGAACAACACATTGCCTAGAGTAGTTTATCCAAATAAAGTGTTATCAGTTCTTCCGCTCTAGTTCATAATGCAACTTAAAATGGTCAAACAAACTTGCTGCTAGATATTATTCATCAGGCACTTTAAAATGACAACCAAGATGACATTGTCATAACTGCAATAAGATTTCTGCTTTATTAATTAAATGCAGCTAGTGATCGCTAAGCTGGTGCTGTGCAGCTTATTGGATATTTCTTCTAAATCAACTACATCTAACTATAGATAGGAAACTACAAAAAAAAAATCAGAATCCAGCACATTTAGGTGATTCCAAGCTTAAAAAGGTTCTAATTCATAACGGGCCATGTGTACATTTCACCAATATGAAATCCAAGAGCATAGTTGATTCATCATCATATTCTCCAAACTCCAATGTAATAGTATATAGCTATGTGGATGGATAATATGCTTGAATTTAAATTACAAGCTTAGTTCTAAAAAAAAGCACGCAGAGGATAATTATATGATTAACCCCGTCATAGCAACTTCAAGATGCAATCTGGGCAAACCACAAATGATTAGCACATCAAATTCAGGCAGAAGTCATGACTACATGAGCAACTAGAATCACATTCTACACTACTATGGACGCAACTGCAGATCACTCATTGATGTTTAATTTGAAATTACACATAATCAGACAATGTTGAAAAGCTCAGATTGCAAAATTGTTGATGCAATTGCTTATATTGAACCCAAAAAGAACTAGATATTGATGTAGAACAGGGTAGAGAAATAGAGAGATAGCAAGCAAGGAGTAAGATTAGTGATCAGAGAGGAGATAAAGAGAGGAGTGAGATTAGAGATGAGAGATTAGAGAGGAGAGAGAAAGAGGCTAGAAAAGAGAAGATGCAATTCTTTTTCATCTAAATCTGAAGTGTCTTATCTATTGACAAACTCCACTATTTATAGGGGTCTAGGAGCCTTCGGACAATCAATTAAGATAATGATTTCCAAGAGTACCCTCCCTCCTAGGGAACTTGAATACCTTTTAGAAACCTAAAATGTGACTTCTAGGACACCTAAACAACTTTAAAACAACTTATTACAGTTGAGAAGAAAAAGAGTGCACTTGATACAAAAGTAGAGTCCCAAGGTTAGCACCTAGAAAGACCAAACGACTCTTCAATTTTCAACACAACTCTTATAGTTTCTAGGTCAAATAAATAATGATTTTTTGCTGATTTATTTGCCTAAAATAAACTCTTTTGAAATCCCTTATAAAGCTAAATGATTCTCCATGTGGAAAAGCACTCGACTTATAAGGTAGTAGTCCAAAAAGTCTAATGCAAAGTCATGAAGTTCCTTCAAAGTAATCCAAGTGGCATCAGAAGTTGGACAATCATGCAACGTGACATGAAAGTATCAGTGATGCTAGTAGCAGACATAACAAGGCGATCACCAAGAATGGCCTCTACACCATCCCTGTGTTGTGGGAGAGTCAATGCTTTGGGAGGATTGTCACATGTAGGAACATGGGTAGAAAAAGGAGGCTCAAAAGTAGCATGATATAGAGTTAAATCTTCCACAATGAAAACTGAACTAATATTTAAGTCCAAAGACAAATCGAGCATATATGCATTATATCTCAGTTTTTTGATAATGGGGAAAGGACCAATGGCTTGAACACTTAATTTTTGAACCAGTTTTTGGAAAATCTCTCAAGGCGAATGTGAATTGATATATAATCCAATTTGAAACTCTCGACTCTTACAATGTGCATTAGTAGCAAATTTATAACTTTCATTACTTAGGGTAATTTTACATCAAATTTCAGTATGAAAATCATGGATATGTTAGAGTGAATGAGTAGGTTTCATTTGAGGCATGATAGTTACGTGGGAGGTAAGTGGGAGGGATCCAAGGTCAATGTTAGGACCCTAACTGAGTCGGGTCCTAGTCGATTGAGTCGAGTCCTTAGATTAGGCCTCGTTGGCCAACCTAGACCCGACATTAGGTCGGCTAATAAATCAGCCCAAATCCTAGTAGAGTTAGGATTCGGCTAAATTGGAGTCTGATTAGGAGTCGAAGTTGGATACGGGTCAGAGTCAATTGAGTCATGAATGTAATAAACCCTAATCTAGCCAAACCCCCCCCCCCCCCCCCCCAGTAAATAAGTGGTTGGCTAGGGTTATAGGGAGGAGTCCTTATGGGATGGGAGTCTCCTAGCCGTCGCCTCCTCTTAAGAGAGGTCGGCTAGGGCAAGAGGGGGGTCGGCTAGGGCAAGAGGGGGAGAGTCCCACTTAGCTTGGACTCTCTCTAGGGTAGAATAAGAATAAAATTAAAAGTTGGAGACCCCTATAGCCACCGGCCACATCATGGTTAGGAGTTGGCTAGGGGTAAGGAGTTGAGAAGAAGAGGAGTCTTGGTTTAGTAGGAGTCTTAGTTTACTTGGAGTAGAAGTTGATTAGAAGTTAGAGTTTGTCGGAGTAAGAGTCATATTAGGAGTTAGGGTTTAGAAGCCATATAAATAGCTTGTATTCTCCCCTCTTTTCATTATCAATAGATCAATATTCCTTTCAGCCATTATGCAGAATTATTTTGGAGGAGGGAACCCCTATAGAGTTCCAGGAGGCCGATCCCCTATAGAGATCAACCCCAAAGCTTAGAATCCACAAGGGTTCTAACACTTGGTATCAGAGCAACGTTCTTGGCGTCTCGCTACCCTTCCACAGTCGCCCATCATCCTCCCACAGCCGCCCAAGCAATTCCCACAATTGCTTAGATCGTCATCGAATTCCGCCGTCATCTCCACTACCACAGATCATCTTTTGATCTCCCCACGAATTGCATCAGGTTCTAGTATTCTACCTTACTACCGCTGCAATTTAGTTATCCTTACCCAAAAAATAAAAAAAAAAGTGTTCCTATCTTGCTGCATAAACTCTTCATCGCAAAGCTTCCATCTTTATGAAGAAAGTTACGCTGCAGAATTCAGTCACATACCACTACTTGTTTTGATCTTACTGTCATAATTTTTCTGTCCAATCTCTACGAGTTTTTTACGACGGCTTTGACACTCCTTAATAGCGGATTTCCCTTTGGTTTTGTGCAAAAATTGTCAATTTAAACCGCTGATCTTTTACGTTCAAACTGCTGCACTTTAGACGTAAAATCTACTACAGCAACTTCTCATAATCTTTGATCTTGTCGAATTCTTTGCTGCCGTATTCTCCCACGGAATTTTTGTTGACATTACCTTTCCCTTACCAGTGGATTCCCATTGAGGTTTACTTGAATCCTTGTTTCGAATCGCTAGAAAAAATTGCATCTATACTGCTGAAATTTTTCGACGAAAAATTCTGCTGCTGTACCTTGTCGTTCTTCTTTTCCCAAACCCCCAAAAGCCTACCAATCTTGCTGCCACCAACCACATCATCTTTAGGGCACCCCTCTAGCCTTAAGACACTGTCGTCGTAACCTATTGCCATAACACTAACCGCAGCCCAAAACAGCAACCTATCGCAGCCACAACCCTCCACCACCAATCGTATCTTCCATGGCCACCAATCCCTACCAAACTGGTTGCCACCATCAACAACAACCCTAGCCACCCTTCTAACCCTAAACCTCTGTCGTCAAACCCCCCCTTACAGCCTCTACAACAGCCCCAAACAACAGTATCAACAGCACCCTCTTTCACGAAAATTTTACTGCACTACCTTCGGGACTACTTGCTGCATATCCACACTCGATCCCTACCAAATCCGTTGTTGTCATCAACAGCAACCCTAAACCATTCCTCTAACCTTAAACATCGGCCATCATACCCCCTATATGACCCCTATAGCAGTTTCAAACCATAGCCCCAACAGCAACCAAAATAACCTTTCAGCCTCAAACTGCAGCCATCTACCCTTGATCCACCACCTTTTTCGGCCATCAATCCACCGAACTAGTTCATACCACTGGCCCAACAGCAAGAGAAGGACCTTGACATTTTTAGATCTAGGGTCTTAAGCCATGGCATCGGTAGATCTGATCGATGCCAAGTTGGAGGCGCTTGAATCACGACTTGAATCATGCATGGAGGACAGATTGCGTGCTGTATTTGCCGAATTCGAATTGGGCCGATCTCCAAGCCCAACAAAATACCAGCAAGGAGAAAGTTCAAAGAGGCCTTCAGAGGAGAGACAGCCCTCAGACATGATACATCCATGCATGAGGGTGGACTTCCCTCAATGGGAAAGAGAACCGACGGGATGGATTTCGTGCGTCGAATGATACTTACACTATTACCGAATATCAGATGATTCCATGGCGGACACTGCTATCAACCACCTCGAAGGAGATGCAATTCGGTGGTACAATTGGCTTGAATATACCCATGGGGCCCTGACGTGGATACAATTCAAAAGCGCACTGTTGAACCACTTTGGACCGATCAAGTACGAAAATATCGACGAACAACTCACAAAGATCCGACAAACCTCCACGATCAAAGAATACCATATCAGGTTTTGAGGAATTATCTTACCTCGCTCGTGATTTGTCTGACAAACAATTATTAGGGACATTCATCGAAGGACTCAAGCCGGAAATAAAAGGGGAAGTTAAAGGGCGGCAACCCCGTATTGTGATGGCCGCAATTTCCTTCGCTCGAATCCAAGAGCAGCAGCTCAACCAAGACGCCCGAAGGATGAGAACCACTCCTAAACCAACAACATATGAACCTCCAGTACCCCCTGCTCCCAGTCGTCCTTCGATGCCAAAGAAATTAACGAGAGAAGAACTTCACCACAGATCGGCGAAGGGCCTTTGTTTGCATTGCGACGAACCGTGGAGCCGTGACCATCGCTGCAAAAAGGGACGCCTTATACTGATGGAGCCCATTGAAGAGATGGACGAGGTCCAAGAGCATGAAGAGGAGGTCACGGAGGAAGAACAATAGCCGACCGATTTTACGATGCATGCTCTTGCTGGCTATGCAAACCCACAAACGATGAAAGTGGGAGGACTTCTTAAACAACAATTAATCACCATTCTCAATGACAATAGGAGCACTAATAACTTCATGAATAGCAAGGTTGTTGTTCGGATGACCTTACATATCGAGGATTGCAACAGGTTTGATGTTAAGGTCACCGACGAACGAATTTTAAAGTGTGACCACAGGTGCCCGCGGGTGAAACTGTTACTGCAGGACCAGGAAATAATTGTAGATTTCTTCCTCCTCCTGCTCGATGATTATGAGGCCGTTCTTGGCATCAAATGGCTGACGACATTAGGTGATGCTCCCTGGAATTTTTTCAAATTTATCATGAAATTTTTCAGCTATGGGAAACATGTTATCCTACGAGAAACGTGGGAGCAACGTGATGATAGTTTCAACACAACGAATGAAGAAAGTCTTGTACAAAGTGAACAACGGCTTCCTAATGCAACTCCAGCAGCAATCTATGGGCCAACAAAAATTAAAAACCGAAACATACTCCACTTGCTCGCTGAATTTTCAGATGTCTTCGCCGAACCACGCAACCTACCTCCTACCCGATGGCATGACCACTTAATTCTGATTCTCCTGAGCAAACCAGCAGCAAACACTTGGCAATATCGTTATCCTCACCTCTAGGAAGCTGAAATAGAAAGGATTGGAAATGAAATGCTTGAAACAGGGGTCATCCAGCCAAGTTGCAACCCCTACTCTTCGCCAATGCTAGCTTTACCCGATTTCAACAAAGTGTTTGTGATTGACGCATCGGGAGCTAGAATTTGTGTTACCCACATGCAAGATGGTCGACCCCTAGCCTACATCAGCAAAGCCCTCTCTCCATATCACCTGAAGCTATCAATCTATGACGAGAAAATGCTGACTAATGCTGAATTTGTGGCTTGATATGATACAGGTCAGCGGCACAAAGAGGAGATGAAAATAAGTCTTGAAAAATTGCAGCTTTTACCCTCCAAACTCAGATCGGGCTCACATTACCATGGACTCTACAAGAGGGCAGCCACCATCCCAGAGGGAAGCTTGACTACCATTAAAGAACCACCACACGCCAGCTCACGCAAGAAAGAAACAACCACCCGACAAGCGTCAGAGTAGAAGGAAGTTTGCTATTAAAAATCAAGTCTTCCTTTGTTTTCAGCCCTACCAATATGTCACTGTCTAAGCCATGCGGCACCCTAGCGGCACTCCCGAAGACTTAGCTGAAATTGCCTAAGTCGTGAAGCAACCTTGCCCACTGTTCCGGACATAGCTGGGATTGCCTAAGTCATGAAACGCCCAAAGCGTTATCTGTCCGCAAAGGGTCAGCCCTCTTACAACCTCTTAAGGTCCCGTAGGACCTGCAAAGAAGAAGTTGATTAGCTTAGAAGCGAGTGATAGACATGTCCCGACGTCTCGCAAAGCGGAAAGCTATACAAGCAATTTGTCGAACACCTTGAGTGCAGCAAAGAAAAGAGAGAAAGAGAGCGAAATAGGACTTTGGAGGGTTGTAGGAACGGTCGCAAGCCCACAAATGACGATTCCCAAGGTATCGGACACAAGACAAGTTCAATTGCTGGTGAATGCCTACGCCCGACATATACCCGGAACCCCATCCAGCTCGGTGCCACCCGGGGGGTTCTAAGGTGCTGAAATGGTGACATTTCGCAGCCGTAAAGGTTGCCGCAGCACACAAAAAAGACCCAAAAACAGGACTATTTTGGCTCCGCGCAGCGAGCGATCGTTCTGCAGCCTTCTACACTACTTTCGCTCACATTTCTTAGGTAAAAACACATAAACTCAAGGTAAAAACAAGCTGCCAAACATATGTACAAGCAAGAAAAAGCGATGAACGGTTCAAGGAGCGAAGGCGTTGTGGTTGAGCGACGACCGTTCGTGACATTCTCCCCCACTTAAACTGTCGATGCTTGTTGGTAGGCTTTGACGCGAGCTTCTTCATGTCGTAGGGCATCTTCTGGCTCCCAACTGGCTTCTATTTGAGGAAGCTTTTGCCACTTCACCAAGTACTCTATTTGCTGCGCTCCATTGGGTAGCTTTATCTTGCGATCCACTAGAATAGTTTCAACTCGCTTCTCGTAAGAGGTTCTGGTGGGGGGTAGTCGAGTTGGAACATTTCAAGAATCATCTCGCAAATCTGAGTGGTAGACTTTCAAGTTGCTCGTATGGAAGACATTGTGAATTCTGAACCATGCTGGCAGTTGCAACTTGTATAAGACATTGCCTACTCTGCTGATGATTGGGAAAGGCCCTTCATACTTGCGTACCAATCCTTTGTGCACTTTGTGTCTAAAGAACTGGAGTGATGCTGGTTGGAGCTTCACCAATACCATGTCACCAACTTTAAATTCTTGTGGTCGCCTTCCCAAGTCTACCCACTTCTTCATCTTTTTGGCCGCCTTCTCCAAGTAAGCCCGTGCAATATCTGCATTGCGATGTTATTCCTTTGCAAAGTGATAGGCTGATGGGCTACTCCCTGTATAACCAATAACCAGGGTGTGAGGAGTTGATGGTTGTTATCCCGTAATGATCTCAAATGGGCTCTTGTTGGATGCAGAGCTCCGCTGCAAGTTATAGGAGAATTGGGCTATGTCCAATAGCTTCACCCAATCTCGTTGGTTGGCACTCACGTAGTGCCGGAGATATTGCTCCAAGAGCGAGTTAATTCTTTCTGTTTGGCTATCCGTTTGAGGGTGGAGGCTTGTGGAGAAGTATAATTTAGACCCCAACAACTTGAACAACTCGGTCCAGAATCATCCCAAGAACCGAGAATCTCGATCACTAATGATGTTGTGTGGGACTCCCCAATACTTAACCATATTCTTCATTATCAACTTAGTCGCCTCCTCCGCTGAGCAATGTAGGGGTGCAACAATAAATGTTGCATACTTCGAAAACCGATCAACTACCACGAGTATCGATCCAAGTCCCCCTACTGCGGGCAAGCTTGATATGAAGTCCAAGGATATGCTCTCCCATGGCCTTTTTGGTACGGGCAGCGACTCCAAAAGTCCCACTGGCTTCTGCTGCTCTATCTTGTCTTGTTGACAAGTAAGGCATGTTCGAACATATTCCTCCACATCTGTCCTCATCTTCGGCCAATAGAAGGCCCTCTCCACGAGAGCCATTGTTCGGTGGATACTCGGATGTCCAGTCCAAAGGGAATCGTGACACTCTTTCAAGAGTTCACGCCTCAAGTTATCCGCTCGTGGGACATAAACTCTGTTCCCCTTGGTATAGATGAGTCTCTCCTGGACCCAAAATCGTCGTGTCTTGCCCTCTTTGATGAGTTAAATCAGAGTCACTACCTGAGGATCTCGGTACAGTCCATCCCTGATCCTGGAAAGAAAGTTAGAGTGTAATTGACTTGCTTGGCTTCCGCCCTCCAACTGTATAGCATTCACTAGCTCCACTTTCCGACTCAATGCATCGACCACGACATTTGCTTTTCCGGGCTTGTACTCCATCATCATGTCGAACTCAGCCAAGAAGTCCTACCATCGTGCTTGCTTTGGGGAGAGTTTCTTTTGAGTTTGGAAGTAACTCAATGCGACATTGTTTGTCCTTAGCACAAATGGTACTCCCAGAAGGTAGTGTCGCCACACTCGTAGGCAATGGACCACCGCTGTCATCTCCTTCTCATGCACAGGATATCTCCACTCGGTCTCGTTGAGCTTGCGACTCTTGTAGGCCACTGGATGACCCTCCTGCATAAGAACTCCTCCAATAACAAAGTCAAAAGCATCTGTATGGACTTCAAAAGACTTTCTATAGTCCGGTAATCTGAGTACAGGTTCTTTTAACACAGCAGTCTTCAGGTCTTGAAATGTCGCCTCATATTTGTCCGACCATCTCCAGGACTGCTCCTTCTTTAGCAACTCCGTCAACGGAGCTGCGCGGTTCGAATATCCAGCTATGAAGTGCCGATAATAGTTGACGAACCCAAGGAAGGATCTCAACTCTGTCACCTTCTTTCGTGTTCGCCAGTCCGCCACAGCTTGCACCTTAGCCTTGTCCATTCGAATGGACCCATTCCCAATTCAATGCCCCAAGAATAAAATCTCTGTTTGGGCGAAGTAGCACTTTTCCCTCTTCACGAACAAGGTGTTCTCCCTGAGAACTTTGAGAATTGTTCGGAGGTGTCTAACATGCTCCTCGAGTGTTTGGCTATAGACAACGATATCGTCTAAGTAAACGATCACAAACTTATCCAGATACTCCTTGAACAGCTGGTTCATGAGAGTGCAGAATGTGGCCGAAGCATTGGTTAAGCCGAAAGGCATCACCAAGAACTCGAATGCTCCATACCTGGTCACAGAGGTAGTCTTCGCCTCATCACCTTCTGCAACGCGCACCTGCCAATACCCTGACCGAAGGTCGAGTTTGGAGAAATACTTTGCCTTGCCTAATTGATCGAATAAGTCCGCGATGAGCGGGATAGGGTATTTGTTCTTCACCGTTATCTTGTTGAGGGCTCGATAATCAATGCATAATCGGAGGCTCCGATCTTGTTTTTTCTGAAAGAGGACTGGAGCTCCGAAAGGTGCTTTGGAACTGCGGATGAGACCACCGCTTAGCAGTTCATCTAACTGCTTCCTCGCCCGCCAACTCGAGGGGCCATGCGACGATGGTCTCGGAGGCTTAACTCCGGCTCAATCGATGATCCACGCCTCTGCGTGGTGGTGGAGTTCTCGGTAACTCTGTTGGCATTACATCTGAGAACTCCTTCAGGATGTTCGCCACAATAGCAGGTTCCTGAATGGCCTCCCGTCAAGTGTCTCTAGCTTCATAGCAGCTACAAAGGTTGATTCACCTTTTCACACCCCTTTCTTCAATTGTAAAGTCGACATTTGTTGTAGGTCATTGGTCCCTCCTCGAGAAACTGGAACCATGCAGGGATCGTCACCTCCCATTAGACACAAGAAGTTCAGGAATGGTACCGGCACCAACTTCGCTGCGTGCATAAACTCCATTCCGAGAATCACTTGGAAGTCGTCCAATGGCACCGCCATCAAGTTTGTGCTCCCGCTCCATGCCCCAATCTTGATGGGGACCCCCTTTGCTTGTCCGGAGATCCGATTGGCCTCTGAGTTCACCGTCTTCATACGACTTGGGCTCTTCTCCAAGATTAATCCCAATCGCTTAGCTTCGCGATCGGCAATAAAATTGTGGGTCGCGCCCGTGTCCACCATTGCACGGGTTGTTCAGCCATTAAGCTTGATGTCCACATACATCAACTCGCTGCTTCCTGCCTGCCTTTGTGTTCTCCCCCACTTGACCCCGCAACGCATTCAACAAATGCATTGCTCCCATCCTGGGTCCTTGCGACGCCTCACTGTCGCTATTGGAGTTAGAACTACTCGAACTAAGGGCAATAGCTTTGCCCTTGTCTGACTTACGGGGTAGAATCGATGTCGTTAAAGCATTAAGTGCTTGTTTTTGTGGGCACTCCCTCACCATGTGCGGTCCTCTACACAAGAAGCATCCAATAGGCTTTGGGACTCTACCTCTTAGCCCGGTCCCTTGTGGAAATTCTTCTTCTTATGCTCGCCCCTAGACTCCTTCGCTCGAGAGTATTTAGATGGGCGATTTCCCGAAGATTGTTTCTTCTTTCTCGAATCCTCCGAAGAAACAAAGTCAGTTAGCCTTTCCACGGCTGCAATTGCCCCGACTACGTCGGTGATATTCCTCCGATGTAGTTTTTGTTGTGCCCATGGCTTCAAGCCATCGAGGAAGCTGAATAGCTTGTCTTTCTCAGACATGTCCCGTATATCCAGCATCAGTGCTGAAAATTGTTTCACATAGTCTCGAATTGTTGTACTTTGGCGGAGTTGTCTCAGTTTCCTTTTTGCGACAAACTCTGTGTTCTCGGGCAAGAACTGAGTTCTCAACTCTCGCTTCAAGTCTCCCCATGTATCCACTTGACATCGGCCTTGCTAGATCTCTTCCCAACGGGTTCACCACCAAAGTTTTGCATCCCCATTCAGATATATGGTTGTATAGCAACTTTGATTTCTTCAGAATCGAGCCTTGTAGCACGAAAATACTGTTCCATGTCGAACAAGAAATTTTCAAGCTCTTTGGCATCCCTAGCACCTCCGTAACACTGCGGCTCTGGTGCCCTGAAGTTTTGTGCTGGCGCAGCGCGAGTGTTGTTCCCTCCTGCATCAAGAGTCCTTGTTAACACTATTACCTTAGCCGTGAGTTCCGCCACAACTTCATGTAGATGTCGTACGAAATCTTTGGTGTCCTCTGTCAGTTGATCAATCAGGGATTCAACTTTCTCGATCCGAGATTCAGCTTCTTCTTGTGAGCTCTCTACCCTAAGTAACCTTCGCTGGCCTTGGTAGAGTTCCTCCACGCCGCTTCAAGAACATCAAGGCAGGTCTCCACCGTTATAATTCTCTCCTTGTGGCTCTTTTTCTCGGTTGGCGCTCAGATAGCGCCTCCCTCGTGGAGAATACCCAACTTCACGCTGCCTTGTTCACTATAGAGCTCCTCATGAGCGGCTCCCACGGTTCTTGCTTTGCACCGCTACCGCTTGGAGCAAGGGTCCGGCTTGCCCCATCTTACTCGATTCACCACGATGTTTCACCATGGCGAGATTGCGAATCTTCTTCGCTGTTCGTATGAATTGTTTGCTTGCTCTGATACCACACTATCACGGACTTAGCTGAATTTGCCTAAGCCATGCGACACCCTAGCGGCACTCCCAAAGACTTAGCTGAAATTGCCTAAGTCGTGAAGCAACCTTGCCCACTATTCCGGACTTAGTTGGGATTGCCTAAGTCATGAAACGCCCAAAGCGTTATCTGTCCGCAAAGGGTCAGCCCTCTTACAACCTCTTAAGGTCCCGTAGGACCTGTAAAGAAGAAGTTGATTAGAAGCGACGGACACGTCCCGGCGTCTCGCAAAGCGGAAAGCTATACAAGCAATTTGTCAAACACCTTGAGTGAAGCAAAGAAAAGAGAGAAAGAGAGCAAAATAGGACTTTGGAGGGTTATAGGAACAATCGCAAGCCCACAAACGACGGTTCCCAAGGTATCGGACGCAAGACAAGTTCAATTGCTGGTGAATGCCTACGCTCGACATATACCCGGAACCCCATCCAGCCCAGTGCCACCCAGGGGGTTCCAAGGTGCTGAAATGGCTGACATTTCGCACCGCTCAGAAAGGTTGCCGCAGCACACGAAAAAGACCCAAAAACAAGGTTGTTTTGGGCTGTTTTGGCTCCGTGCAACGAGCGATCGTTATGCAGCCTTCTACACTACTTTCGCTCACATTTCTTAGGTAAAAACACATAAACTCAAGGCAAAAACAAGCTACCAAACATATGTACAAGCAAGAAAAAGCGACGAACGATTCAAGGAGCGAAGGCGTTGTGGTTGAGCGACGACTGTTCGTGACAAATAGGAATCAATGAAGACTCGAGCCTCACGAAAGTGGTCTCCCTAGTTTCTTTGAACCCTACAAAATTGGAGATCACGTTGGAGCCGTAACTTATGGATCGGATCTGCACATTAATTAAAAATTGCAACTATCCCTCTAGGAATCTCACCTCAAATGGAAGTTTAGAGAGAATGACTCAGCCAGATCTATCCACCCAACACCCAAGTTGATGAGGAGGCCCAAGTTCAACTGATGAGTGCATGGGATCGCAGGATCGCGATGCATCACCATCCAAACACTACTACTAATGCTGGACTGCAGGAGCATGGTGCGCCATCTACAAGGGCCACGAGGAAGCCTCATGAGGAGCTGCAGATCAGGACCCAGAGTCATGGAGTCTCAGCCTTGAGGATAAGGCTGATTTGAAGAGGGCGAGTCTGTTAGGAACCCAGCTGAGACGGTACCTAGTCGATTGAGTCGAGTCCTTAGATTGGGCCTTGTTGGCCAACCTAGACCCGACATTAAGTCGGCTAGGAGGAGATTTGAGTCTATTGTAATAAATCAGCTCAAATCCTAATAGGGATAGAGTCCTATTAGGAGGTAGGGTTTAGAAGCCCTATATATAGCTTGTATTCTCCCCTCTTTTCATCATCAATAGATCAATATTCCTTTCAACCATTGTGTAAAATTATCTTAGAGGAGGGAACCTCTATAGAGTTCCAGGAGACCGATCCCCTATAGAGATCAACCCCAAACTTAGAATCCACAAGGGTTCTAACAGTCAATTACATGTTGGATTTCTATATGAGTGGCTATTTCACTAGGTAATTCCAAAGGTACGACATCTGAAAATTCATCTAACAAGGATTTGACTTTAGGAGTTAGGTCATGAGCAGTGCAAGGAGTAGGAATTTCTTTAGCAACAATGACCACAAAATTTGTTGTCTAAGCTCTTTACTTCAAAAGACTTACGATCCAGTAATTGGAGTCCCTTAGTGGTTAGGGCTTGTGAAGTGATTTGAAAGTTCCTAATTGGTCCTATTCTGACGATTTCATTGGTCACAAGATAATGTTTTTAACTTGTAGTGAAAGGCATGGGTGTTTTCTCTCCCATGATTGGTGACATCGAGGTCATACAGCCAAGACTGACCTACAAGAATGTGGGCAATATCCATTGGTAGAACATCACCAATCTCATCCTGGTAATCACATAGTAAATCTATCAGTCACAAGTAAAGTGGTTTGTCAACCCAAGCTACTTCAAATGGTATCGTATGTGACTCTACTTTAAGGTTTAGTCTCTTAATAGTAGATTTTAAGACTACATTTATAGTGCTACGTCTATCCATAATCAACTTGTAAGTTCTCTCTTCAATTTGTATAAAAGTATAGAAGATACGTGTTCTTTTCCATTTATTAGAATCACTAGTAGGAGAGAGAATGATGCAGACAACATTGTCATGGGCATATTCAATTTCTAGTTCATTTGTATCAGTTGAGTAGGCTTTGGGTTGAACTATTTTGTCTATTTCCTCGATTTAATCCTCTATTTCTTTTTTTAAGGTAAGGGTACGTTACAAATAACAAGAGGCAATATGCCTTCTATTATTATAGTAGTTACATTGGATTGAAGATGAACTAATTTGAGAATCAACGACCGAACAAGTAGAACGGTTAATGGTTGGGCAGGGGTGTTGCTAGTAGTGGGGACTTTTGGCTTGATAGAGCCACTACTTGGGTATATTGGGAAATAGTTATTATTGAACGATTGAAAAGATGCTCGAGGAGTTGGATAGATTTTGAGGGACTTATCAATCTCAAGGGCTTATCGAGAAGCTTCCATGGATGTCAAACCTTAATAAACCTTAGTAAAAGTTCTATGGTGTCAGGGAAACTAAGGGAGGCTTCTCGTTGGATGTCAAACCTTAACCCATTACCAAACCTTCGAACAGTGATAATTTGGTTCTCCTCAATTTTATACTTAAGTAAGCGTTCCTTAAATTGGGGCAAACACTCAGCAATACTAGAATTCAATAGTTTGAGGCTTAACAATTGTTTAATCATTTGGCCCTGTAAGTAGGTTGCCAAATACTTCTCACGAAGTTTTTGTTTCATGACTTCCCATTGGTTGATTGAAGGCTCTTGATGGTGTCCAAGACTACAATGGATATGTTGCCAATACTTTCTAGTGGGTCCTACCAGTTTTGTTTTGCAAATCGCGGGTATCCAATATCAATCATTTTGTCCCACTCAATGTAGTCCTCAAATATTATATTGTCAGTCAACAAACACATTTGAGTGAAACCTACTGTCAAATTGTCAGCAAAATCGAATTTGTTGACCCATTACTCAAGTTTGTGGGTTTCTAGTAAGTTATTGGAATTCATCCTTAAGGTCACAAGGTTAGTTATCAGGAATTGTTAAGGCATGATTGTGAATAGGTATCCTAGAGGTAGACTTGTATACCTTTTAGAAACCTAAAATGTGACTTCTAAAAGTTCTAAACAAATATAAAATAACTTATTACAAATAAGATGAAAAAAAATATATTTAATACAAACGTAAAGTCCCACGGTAAGCACCTCAAAAGACAAAAGAGAATCTTTAATTTTCCACACGACTTTTTGCTGATTTCTTTGGCTAGAATAAATTCTTTTGAAATCCTCTATAAAGCTAAATGGTTCTCCATCATATATACACATGATGAAATTCAATGATACTAACAGAAATTTTAATAGCAATTTATCTAAATATGTCATAAGAATATAATTTTCAAACAACACTAAGAAAATGCATAAACCTGGAAAAATTGTAAACACCAACAGTACTCAATAGAAATTAGAAAAAATGTAAACAATATCTAAATCCAAACTATCGACGGCATCGTAGGACCTAACATATCATTGATAAAACATGACCTTAAAATCACCATGGTTGTATTGTGTATATAGGGGATATATGTCACATCATTATGCACATCTCCGGATTAGAATAAGATGGATCTACAATTACACCGATGAATGATGTTTACCCTATGTTGAATGGTGTTTTATGAATGAAATATAAACAAGGGGAAGATTTAGGGTGGTCATATTCGTCACAGCAATTAATATAGATTCAGAGTAAGATGTAGATTGCATCGCCAATGTTCTCACTGTTATTAAATGAAGTCCCTAGGGAGTTATGAATTTTGATCCGATCAAGTGACTGTCCATAAGTTTTAACCTTCAAACTAGTCAGTTTATATTGATATACACTTCTTGTGCCTGACAGATGAATTATGATTATTTCTGACGTTATTATAAAGTTATCGACAGAGGAATATGAGGAACCTAAGAGAATGTTTATATGCCAAAAGGAGTTGCCTTCAAGGTTTCTCTATCCTTCTTAGGTATCAGAGTTTCACAACATAGGTTAAAATAGACAAAAGCTGGCCGGCAAGCCATTCGTAAAAGGTTTAATGAGCATGAATGAGAATGGACATGTATACACGAACATGTTGGACATGTTAGGCTGTTAGGTTATAAATTTTTAACTCATTACTATTTGCAATCCTACTTAAACTTCATTACAGTATATGACAGTCAATATCCTCCAATACTTACCAGTCATAATTCGTCTGTGCTTCTGTAAGTCTAACATATCTTACATGAATCTCAAGGTAATCACTCAATAATTATTTTAATTAATATGAAAATGGATTCTCCAACTAAAATAAATATCAATCACAGTGTTCCATATCTGTATGTAGAGGTTCCTAAGAAGAAAGAAAAAGAGGAAAGTAGGAAATAGTGTTAGCCTCATGATGGAGCTTAGCTATGATCAGTTAGCTGAGTGATTCAACCCACCAGCACCAACAGAAAGCTTAACCTAAGGATGGAGTTTATTGATCCGTTAGCTGAGTAATTCACTCAGCTGCACCAACAAAAAGCTTTGCCATCACAAACCAGTCATTTAATTGCAGAACTTCACAAATAAAAGAGTAAAGAGAAAGAGATAGAGGAAGCAATGGGTAATTATTGAGGTCCCCCAAGACCTTGGGTAATTATTGAGGTACCCCAAGACCTTGGCATACATCCTAGGAAATTATTTTTGTGTTAAAAATTTGATCAGAACAAAATAGAAAAAGGAAAAAGCCTAGAAATGAATCTTAATAATTGTAATGAATTTCTTGTACATAACATCGTAATGAATTTCGAAACTTTTTGTACATAACATCGTAATGAATTTCTTTTTTTTGGTAAGTAACAAGGAAGGAAATTTTGGTAATAGTGATTAAATGAAATAACATGTGCCAAGAATCAAAATGAAGCAAAATGGAGAAACAAAGGAAAGAACAGTGTACTCTTACAAAATTTTTTAGTAACAGTTGACTTGCTTGGCCAAATATTTAACAATTTATGTGACTGGAAGCAAATTTGTTACTAGACTAAAAATACTAAGATAAAACATGGATCCTATCCTTCCATAAGTGCATTACTTCATACGTCATTCAGGGATATTAATTTTTTTTCTTATTCATTCGACCAGAGTCTTTGTTGGTAATTTAATCACCTGACAGTAACAATCAGAATTTCCATCATCTACAGATCATATGGACATTTTCAAATCACCTTAATCAATTTCCCTTAGTTTATCAACAAGTGATACAAGTACTAGATGTTCTTGGCTCTATTTTCTCTAGTAATGCCCATGTTGACATCCTAGTCATCATAGATAAGCACAACATTTGAAAACCACCAATAGAACCAATCCTACTGCCTTTGTTCTCAAGTTTTTGCCAATTGCCAATTTATGGCTACAGCTGCTACGTGCAAAAAGAGGATGGAAAAATAAGCTCTATATCTTTTTAGTTTGGCTAACCCAAGTTTGTTGATTAAACAAAAAACTAATATAGTACAATAATAAGATGATGATAACAAAATAAGCTCTATATCTTTATAACAAGGCTAAGACAATCGTGCTGATCCAACAAAGACTACACACCTTTTCTAGAACATTAAATATTAAAACCTAATATTACACTTAACGCATTAGAACAAAGGCGAAAAGAAAAAGGAGCTGCACAGATCTTGTTATGCGAACATGAAAATGAGACGAAAAAAGCCTACCATTTTCTAGTGCTTCTTTTATTGCTTGGAGAGAATCAATTGACTCTAGAAAGGGATCAAGATCTAACACTGGCTGACTTTTAGACTTATTCTCACCCCCTGAGTACTCGCTATCGAAATCGTCCCTAAGTATGTCTCCAACACCCCCATTCTCTTTGTAGAAACCTGATATGACTTCTCCACTGGGCTGAGCATCATCACTCTGTTCACCAGAATAGTTCACAGATTTCTCACTCTGCTTCCCATTACTTGCTATGTTATTCATACAAAAAACAGCCACATTTGAACTCCGCAAGTCAGAATAGGAGTTCTCCATCTCGATCTTAACTTGATTTTCTGTAATCTTCTTAACGTCGGTTCTAACTCCTTTTGCTCTCTGACCTCTTTGTTGTAAAACATGCCCTGGTACTCTTCCAATAACATTTCGTGCCCTACTTCTGTCCCTCCCAAAACCAACCATTTCATGCCGCAGCCTTAGAGCACTTGCAGCTGTCGATGACTTACTCCCATGATCATCACTGCTCTCAGATTCTATGCCGATATTGAAACCAGTAGCAGTGACTAATAAACCAAGCTCTGGATCTAATGTAGTGGGGGCAACTACACAGGGAGTCCCTCCAATGTTCATGGACACCAATGAAGCAACTGAACCTTCACCCTCAGCCTCGTCCTCGCCATCACTCTTGTGCTTGTTGTCTTCATGAGCTTTTGATGGCTCCGCAAGAGAAAGCCTGCGCTTCAGAATCTGAGCTGTATCAGCACTGCCTGCTATATCTTTATTCAAATCTCTCCTAATTCTCCTCCACTTCTTCAATCCATAACCTTTTGAAGGTGCCAACTTCGATGCCACCACCTCCGCCGCTGCACTCGAATTGGAAGGTGACTCGGCCAAAAACTCTCCTCCAACATTGACGTTCACAGCCCCAGGCGAGGAAACCACTGCTTCACCAGGAGAAACACTCCCCCTCTCCTCCCGAATTTGATCTGCACCGCCTGTCCCAATTGGAGAATCGATCCCAGAAGGCTCTTCACCGCCCAGTTCCCCGCCAAACTCCGCCTTAATTTCACTCAAAGGAGCCATCTTTACAGTGGTTTCACTTGTGTTTTCCCGTCCCAGCTCTTCCAACCTCGATTTGGAGCTCTCCTCCGAATTCATTCCAAAAGCTGCTGCGAAACCCTAGACCACCAATAGTTACACGGATGATGACCAAGTATTAGGGAGAATTACAACAAACCGCCGGAAACTTGGAAAAATATCGCAATTTCTTATGAAGGGAAACGAAACGAAGAGAACGAGCGATTCAATCGAAATCCAAATGAAACTTCGAGCAGGGAAAATCTCGGATTTCGAGAAAAAAAGAAGAACCTCTAGCGCGGTTCCTTCGTCGGAAATCGAACACAAGGGGATCCGAAGGGGGCAAAAGGATGCCCCCCGAATCTGTGAGCTCCAAGACGGGGAAAAGGGGGTGGGGGTGTTGGGTTATGGGAATTGGAAGAGGATGATATTATTTTTCTTTAATACGGATTTATTACGTGGGAGGATGTCGGTGGACAGATAGATATCAGGGCCCACACACGTGGCCCTGCTTCAGAGAAGGCACCAGGCGCAGGACACCTGTCGTGCCCTAACTACCAATACAACACCTCTTTCCATTGGTCGACCTCCGCGTACCGCTTGGCTGCTTCGTGGCCCCCCCCGCTTTTTGCCCCACCCTTTCCTGTTCGGTGCTCCCACACCCGCAGAGGATTTCACAAGGCCAGTCCATCGGATCTCATGATCGCTAGCGTCAACTTAGCATCAGTTACCAAAAAAAGAAAAAAAAAATGCAACAGGAGTATCGGTTGCTTCGCAAAAGCAGCAGACCACCGTCTGCGAAATAATTTCACATGGCAAATGAGCGAAGTTTAAACAACGAAGACTTCACATACTTGGATGAGATATGTGACATAGTGAATGCATAATTCAATTTTTAAGTTAAGTCCTTAAATTACAACTACAAATGACAGGTTAAATGACTTGACACTTTTTGTGAGGGATAACTACTCCAGGAAATTATCTGATATTTCAGCTTAATCAATCAAAAAGTATCTTTCAGCTTATCTCTTCGTTGGATGTCTTCTATTTGAATATATACAGTCTGCTCTCTACCGATATATTGTTAGCACCTCCTGTTAGGGGTAGTGCAACATAGCAAAAATAGTGGTTGTAATGTCATGGCGTGCGTGGAACATTCGCTTGTGGTATTACGACGAACCAAGAGGACTCAAATATGGAAGCCAAATTCTACGAGCATCATAGAATAGCTTTTAAAGACTCGGTATATGGGAAATTTGCTGTTCTAATACTTTCACAAGGAGCAGACAGACCGACATCTCTCTCTCTCTCTCTCTCTCTCTCTCTCTCTCTCTCTCTCTCTCTCTTACTTGAATGAAAGTTAAACCAACACCACTCTCCACTCGAAGTTTAAGCTGCCTCCACATCTCGTAGCAATTAAAAGCATTGTATTAGACATAGAATTGTCACGGTGGACGAACTGATATTGGATGCACCATGTTGGGATGCTTTGTTCAGGGCATGATCACTGGAGTTTGGCCATACCATAACCTCTCGGATCAATCAATTGGTTGACCCTGTGCACAACAATGGCTTCACCGATCTCAAGTTCCAGTGAGCGTAGCTCTTGTTTCGAGGAGGCCATGTTCTCCTTAATCCCTCTCTCTGTGGCATGCTTTACCACCATTAAATGGTACTGGAAAGATTTATCTGTAATTTCGCAGCAATCAGCAAGCAGCGTTCCGTCGTCCAATACACTTTTCACGCAAAAAGCTTCCCAGTCTAGGAAACCAGGAACGGTGTCCATTGAAGAGCTCATCGAAAACATTGAGGTGGTAATGATGATGATGACGACTTCCTTTTTATCTTCCTCGTGTCTTCTGTGTACGATTAGAGAATTCAAAGAGGGCGGGGATGACGACGAGAAGGAGCGAGGCGTGGGAGCACACGTACGGCCGCGTATCACCTGTTCCTACGTGGTGGGAAATCCTTGGACAGCGCGACGTGGGCCCCTGCCACTGTATCTCCGAGCTCTATCCATGAGCCTGTCTCTCATTCTCCACGCGTTGGCACACACATCGAGGCCCACGCCTGCCCAGAATAGCGCCAAACTCCACCACGTAGAATACACTACCAGCGGTTAGGCGAAGCGGAAGAAAGAAGAGGCGATGGCCATCTGCCCGTTTCAAATTTCCAGCCAATGGATGACAGCTTTTACGTGTCTTGTACAGCGAGTGTTACAACGCTACTTCAGCATCAAAGGGACTTTTGTGATATCAGTTTGCAACCAAACGAAGTAGGATTTTTTACGTCTCTTGACCACTGTTTTCATCTCTCTCTCTCTCTCTCTCTCTCTCTCTCTTGTTCTCTGTTACTGTTCACGCAAAAAAGACGATCTCGCTTGTCCAACGGCTATATTTCATGTGGCAGTCAGTGGAATCTATGGAAGCTTTCCTGAGCTGATCTCGTGTTGTCCTCCTCACTGTCGGATTTCTCCGAATCATCTTTGGATTCATAAACACACGCAATGGATCACTAGCTTGAAGAATCATACACTAGTAATGTGTAAAGAATGAAGGAATAAGGATCTTTTGTTGCTCGTGTAGGTGGTTTCGGTTACATCAACTTCTAATTGAACCGACAAGCAATTAAGCGGTAGAAAACAAGCAAGATTTGCAAACTCTCGAGCCTTGTAACATGTAATGGGGGAAAATCTAACAAGAAATTATCACAAAATTCCTACACGGTTTAATTATATCCAAATCCATTTTCAGACAATAAACAAATCAACCTGCAGAACACATAAAATGTTTAATTCAACTTTCATTATCAGGCATCACCAGAAAGTCCCGACTAGAATTAGAGGGAATGACCAAAGACAGTTCGAAAAAGAAAAACTTATTGCCATAGTTGATGCGAAGATTCAAATGCATGGATTATTCATAGTTTTACATACACTTTGAAGAGAGAAAAGAACTCTGTTGCAGCCAACAAGGCCTTCGAAACATCCATATTTTGATACACAACACTTCAAAATTCCAAGAGTACTGAGACTCTAGTTGATTGCGGTCTTTTTCTTCAGGTGGATGCTTCATGACTGTTTAAAAGACCTGGACATTGAAAAGTCTAACCAAGGTAACCCAACTGTAAAACAACCAATTTTGGTGGCTACATGGCTGCAAAAGAAACCCAATAAGAGATTTGTTCCACGAGACAGGGAGGATCAGCGAAGGGTCTGTGAGTAATACAATGATGGGTGCATGCGAGCAGCTGCAGTTGAGTGAAACACAAAGCGGCTAGGCAGTAGAGGACCATGTCCTTCTGAAGTGCTTCCTCTTCTCATCAAACTAGTATTGACCCTGGTGAATGGGTTTGGTAACAATGGTCTCAGGCCACCAGGAAGGTCCCTTATGTGGTCCTGTGAAGAAAAGCAGGTAAATGATCTCTGAGACGAAGGATTCAAACCTGAGGAAGCAAAAGGCAAAGTGCTCGTCGGACTGCTTAAAGTTGGTTCCTTATCAGTGTCAGGAAAGTCACTGATCACAATCAGTTCATTCATCATATAAGGAGATGGAGAGGATTTAGCCCTCTTATATGCATTCTTTTGCTGAATCTGCTGATCAGGTCTTGGCACCAAAAAAGCACGCTGGGCAGTGACTGGATAACCAGCCATCGGTCTGCTAGGCAGGCATAAGCGAAATTTGTGCTCATCCATCGAGACTGCCGAGTCAAGGACATGAGAACCACCAAAGATCTGGTGATGGTGTCGAAAATTCTCCCGCTTCAGAAGGCTGTTGGATGAGCCAAATCCAGGAGGAGACAGGAAATTTACATGTGATGGGTAATCCAAAACTCTACTTTGGGGTTGCACAAGCTCTTCATCTTTCACCACCATCAAATTCTTGCCCATCAACCTAAGGATCGGACTGGAAATTGACTGGTTATGTGGCTGAGATGATGAGGTAGCAACACTGGAAGTTTGAACCTTGGCTGAAGAATCTGATGAACCCTGAACGGAAGTAGGATGCCTATCTGGTTGCAAGTTGGAGCTAGCCATATTATTAATTCTCTGATTCTTGTACGAACTAAAAGAAGAAGAGACTACTGGCCTGGCAAACAAGTTGGACAGCTGCTTTCCCTTGGTTGTCCTGTGGGCAGCATTTGATCTTAATGATTGAGACTCTCTTGAGAGGCTCTCCCTACATGAGCAACAGAATAACTTATCCTCCAGTGAGTGGTTAGGCTCTTTTGCTGGCAGATTTTCCTTGACTACGTGATCTCTGTCCTCAGCATTTCTTTCTGCAGCTGCTACTGTGTCTGCAGTAATTGGTGCCATCAAAACCGACTTGCCTGGAGACTTAATAGCAATTGCTAATGGTTCAGCCTCTGAATCCATGTATTTGGAGTCCTTTGAAGACGGGAGAGAGAGAGTTGAGGCAGTTGACACAGGTGATCCACATGGTTCGTCTTCACTCGCCAAATTTGTAGCATCAGTTATAGTTGTTATAACTGTGGTTATCGATGTCCCCTTTTGGGGCATTTGAGGCCCCACATCCTCGTGACTAGTCAAGCAGCCATGAGACTCTTGGATGGACATGGTATCAGCCATACACTCTGTGAGCTCGATGGCACAAGAGCCTTTTTCCCCTCTGGCTGCCATTTCATCTGTTTTTTGAATATTAAGGCCATCAGTATCTTCGCTGGGCAAGTTACCACAGTTCACCTCTTGCTTCTCGTATCCTTCCACTAATTGTTCTTTGTAGGCCTTGCTTTTAGGTATAGGTTGAACTTGTTCAGCCGATGGCGAAAGCTCTGATCTGGCACCAAATGTTGCTTGCAGGTTTCCTGAACTCACAATACCATTACGGGAAATTTTGGCAGTAGCCATTTCCATAGAAGATTTACTGACACAATTTCCAGAGCCAAAGACCTCTAGTTGCATTTTCAAGTTTTCAGAATCAGGATCATGGTTTTCAGTTTCAAGACGCAACCTCTTCAAAGCACTGTGTTTCGGCTTTTCCATTATGTTTCTGTTATCTGTTTTCTCAGGTCTTAGGGCATCTTTCCTGTTTGAAGATACATGATTCACCATCTCTCCTTCTGCACATATTGCAACATTCTTCTTCGAGCAACCAAATTTATGGGATCCTAGTGAATTACTTGTTCTTGAAATATCGACACCAAGTCCATGCACTCCTCTGCGGATAGCTGTCCAAAATTCTACTCTGCTCTTGGAAATGGATCTATGCTTACGGAAATTTTTAAAGGAAAAGGATTTCTCACTTAGATCACCTTTCCCTGCTTCCAACTTGATGGATGGTCTTCTAACTGAATCATCCTGTTGCCAAGTTAAATTGATTTGGTCCTCTATTGAGGAATGAGAGATCTTGGGAAAAAGTTTTGTCATCCGAGAAGAATTATCAGATTCCTGGTGGATGTCCAGATCAATCTCCTTTGTTTTGATCCTAGGAGTCACAGAATTCCCAGATGATTTTAATATTCTCATTAGGAGACCATGTTTCACAGTACTTTTTGATGACCATTTGCAAGTGGAGATAGGATGCTTTTCAGAGTTTTCAAAGCCATTAACCATGGAATGGATCATCTTTGGAGAGCTGACCAAGTCTTCAGATAACCTAGAAAATTTCAATTGATCACTTATAGCAACAGAAGACTCACCAGGATCCAGATGGCTACTCTTGGCAAGCCTGCTTCTGGTGACATTATTATCTGAGACACAGTGAACATTCTTTCTGAGAGGCTTTTTCAGGATATCGGATTGTCTAGAACACATCCATTGCCTTGAAGAAGCAGATCCACTGCCCTTGGCGAAGTTTTCTGGGTTCATTGATTCTTCATTCTCATAACAAGCATCCATAGTACAATCTCCTTCAGGTGCAGTTTTCATCTGGTTTAGCAAATATACAAGTCATGCTATCAAATTCCAAAATGATCAACACTGGTGAGACTTAAACTAATTTAAAATAAGTTGACATGCAAAATTCAGCAATGAAATGGACAGTGAGAAGAAGTTGCAAAGTTGGACACGTAAAGCAAAAGGTATCAAATTAGAAAGCATCAAGTTTAACAAACTTAATGACTTACTACAAGCCAAAGATCATAATTGAGAAAGCCTGAGAAAGAGAAAAATGAGGATAGAAATAGTCACAAATTCAAACTTCCAACATCAAAGAAATTGAGGAAAGGAATAAAAACAATTGCTGATTAGTCCATATAAGTAGTAGTCAGAATCTGTCTTTAGAAGTCACTATAAGGTTGTTTCAGATATCATAAGTACATATAGAATTTAAACATGTGGCAAGGTAACTACAAAAAAAAATGATGCTAGTGGCTATTATTCTCATATAGCATATTATTGAAAATACCAAAAACCTACTTCCAAAAGAGCATGAACTTACTGAATCGTTGAAATTTCCATATTTTGTGTTTGGATGATCTCAGGTAACAAAGGTTGTGGGTACAAGTACACATGCAGCCATAGACTTCTTGATGAGAAAAGAAGTACCTGTGCTTTCAACAGCAAATATGAGCTCAGTTTCTTTCTCTGTGCCTTCACTTTCATCTTCTTCGAGTACTGTGTTGTCAAGTGCTTCTTCTTTCTGATGAAATTTTTTTTGGTTGTCTCAACTTCTGCATGCTTCAAAAACATCCGTTCTTCCTTCAACTCTGGTATATCATTGAGCTTGGATAAAATTCTGAGTTTTATGCCATTTGAATCAACATATACTGCTCCTTCGTTTACGTCATCTCTAGAATCTGTTGGTAACAACTTTGGTTTCTTTGCTTCCATATCAACTCCAACAGTTGCTGCTGTGGTAAATGCCAATTCGATGGCCCAATTTGTGCCATTCCTCCTATCAAGATCTTCAAGAGTGCAGTGAGGAGCAGTAGTATAAATATCCACCATCAGTCTTTTCTTCCTCAGTTTCACTTTTGGTTTTAAGAGTTTGTTTGAAACCCAGTTGTTATTGGCGACCATTGAGAGGCACTGATCTATATGAGCATTCAAAGTTGTGTTTGAAGTGGAAGAAAATGTTTTACAAACTGGACAAACCTTTGAAGCCATATGATCTGAAACTGTGCTAGAGTTAGATATTATGTCCTCTGCATGACAGCTCCTACATACAACACCTAATTTGACAATCAACCTGCAATTCTTTTCTAATGATTCATGTGAGCTTTGAAGGCTTTTGGTAGGTTCGAAAACATCTATTTCTGAAGGTTCTTTAGATAATGAGGAAAGTCCACCAATTTCACTGGAAGTTCTTTCGACTTGCTCATGGTTTCTTATCCAGCCAGCTTTGGCATCACAATGAGCCAGTTCATCTTTACAGATTATCTGACAACCTATCGCTTTCCTATCAGGAGATGGTTCCTCTAATAATGAACACGATTGCTGTCTGACAATAGCAGCCTCCGCTGGAGGATCAGCAGGCGCTAGGATCTGTTCAATTTCTGGGCATATAACAGGTTGTGAAGATTCTGATCCGTTTCTGCTACACTCAACTCTCACCAAACTTGGAGTTTCAAAAGGTGGCAATAGATCTTTGACACCATGCTTCAGGAAAAGCTGCAAGAAATGCAGCGTAAATGGCCAACTTGACTCGAGGCCTTTTCTCCTCCTTGCAAAAGCATAATCTCTGAAATCCAAGAAAAAGATCCATCAGAATGAACATCCAGTATATTTGTTACCAAGGCATAAATCTGTGGACGTAAGATCCTCAATGCAGCTCCCTACTTCTGGTATAGGCAATTAAGGAGGTCAGCTTTTCACAACAAAATTCTACCCAGAACTAGTTCAAATTGTACACTTGTTAATTACCAAAACTAGATAAAAATTGATACCACAAATCAAGAACTAGACAAATATTCCAGAAAGCCATGACCCTCGAGATCTGTCAGCATTGACAAAAGGACAACTTATTTTAACAGGTGATATAAATGATTAAACTCACATAGGTAAATAGTCTGAAAATAGATAAAAACATAATAATCCCAAAAAAGTATAACTAGGCCTTTCCTTGCTTTAGAAACTTAAGAGGTCTCAGAAGAATATCAACATAAAGATCCTGGCAAGTATGCTCGTAGATCCATTAAAGGTCGGCCCATATTCTACAGATTTGTAAGTGAAGAAGGAAAATCTTAAGCAAAAGGTCCTACAGAAGTCAACCCACCAATCTGATTGATATAAGCAATAACCATACCTTGAAAGAAGTATAATAACAACACAAGGCAGTGTTCTGGGAAGCTGTTACCGTATAGAGAAATTAGGAGTTGGTGTCTCTTCAAGGATGGGATTTCTCTCTTGGAAGGGAAGCTTTCCAGAAGCACTCTCACCTGTTCCCGGTGCTGGAAGCTTGGAGGAACATGAAGGGTCTGGTGTGCTTTTAGTGGATAACATCTGAGGAAGCCTTCTCCGGTTTCCCTCCTAAATCTTCCAACAGGAGTAGTAGCCCAAGAGCACTACTGCTACTGTGCCTTCTCTTATCCTTAGCCTCCAGCATAACAAAGGACTTGAGCTCCCTAAAAACCCCTCAAAAGAAGGAGAGCAGTAAGATCCAGCAAAGGACAAACAGCACCAGCCTTCTCCCTCTCTTCACCTGACGATGCCTGCAAGATTGCACAAAGCAAGAAAGAAAACTAAACTTAGACAAAAGTGAAGGCACCTACTAGAGAAGAAATAGCGCACTTTTTACAAGGTGGAGGCTTCTAAAACATTATTTCATGTATAGTTAAAACTGGATTCATGTGGGTCTAAGCCAAGAAGATGAGATCAGTCTCCTTGGAAAGAAAAGGCAATTGAAGACTCCCGTGCAAAGAAATATGAAAAATTATGTGGCTGGAAAACTTCCAGAGCTGTCATTTTATGTGTCCGAAGGAGCAGCCACACCCCTAAAAACATTACAGGAAGCCAAAGCCAGTTTACTGAAAGATTAGTAGGAAGAGTACGAGGAGGAAAAAGAAGAGCTTTGCCGAAGCCCTGCACATGAAATGATAATACAAGACACAAAAGAACCAGAACACGAAGCAAGGTATGAGTACCAACCCAACGAGGAGAATCAAAAGCATAGCCACCCACTAAATGAATTAGATAGAAGAGAAAAAAAAGGACGCAAAGGAAAGGTCATGAGATGAGAATTAACATGAGGGATTCCTAGGATGGAACATAAGGGACTAAAGTAGCCGAAATTACACAGAGTATCAAGGAAGGATGATGAAGAAGCTCATCTCATCCCTCCTGGGCCAAAAAAGACAGGCAAATCTCCTCTTCCTAGATTTTTTTTCTCTTTCTAAAGTGGTACCAGGAACCCCACCCACACACACACCCAAGAAGATCCAAGCAAAAGGTTCAAGGATGGCAAAGAGAGAGGGGTGAGATGGGGCAGAACGATTGATCAGATGAAAGATCCAACAAGGACGTGGCTGATGCAAACTGATGCAGGGACCAAAACAAGATCCCAAGGAAAATCCATGAATAGCAACCCACCAGGAACTTTCAGAGACCCCAAGATGAGAACAGAAGAACCACATGCAAGAGATAGAAGAGAAAAAGCCCATGACAAAAAGAAAACAGTACACACATACAAATAAATCACATAGAAAAAGAAGAAGAAGAAGAAGAAGAAGAAGAAGAAGAAGAAGAAGAAGAAGAAGAGAAGCACCTCCAGGCGTTACCCAGTCTTGGATCCAAAAGGAAGTCAAAAAGTCAAGGTAGCTTGAGAAGAGAACTCTTACTCTAGAGGTGCCTGCTGTAACAAAGAAAAGGAAGGGGGGAAGATGTGATGAGAAAGCAGGGGGGTGTTCTAGAGATTGTAGGAAACATAAGATGAGAAAAGACCACCCACTCACACATCCATGGCATCAGGTTCTCCACCAAAAGCAGGCCTGTACATTAACAGCAACTCCGGAGAGAGAGAGAGAGAGAGAGAGAGAAGAGGTAATGGGCGCAAAGGGCAAAGAAAATGGAGGAGTTTTCAGAGAGCTGTCCTTTCCTGTCTAACTCTATTAGCTTTTCTACCTTCGGTCTTTCTCCTCCTTTTTTGCTTTTTTTTTTTTTTTTTGCTGATATTATTCAAGAATGAACTGTAATGATGCTAACTCTTGACCCTGCCTCTTCACTAAATCACATTCACACCCTTCTTGAATTCTCAGCTGGCCAAATTGCCCCTGCTATATGATAAGGCCATGAAATTTTTCTCGGTTGCTCACTCCCTTTTCATATGCTTAACGTGCATCACGTTACCATTTTCTGGAAAGTAAAAAAGATTTGATAACAGTGATTTCTTTTGTTTTGAATAAATATTTAAGAACACCATGGAGGTATATATTTAAGCTAAAATGATGTCCTTAATAAACCTGCAATAGGCACAGATTAAGAATTTTATGAAGTGTGTATTACTGGTGGATGATTTAGTGGCCTTTCTAATGGTCATTGCCTCCCAGGGATGAAACAAGTGGGATACTATAATGTTACACTGCCTCATCACTTGTCGGTAATTGCCTAATTAACTTACTTGGTACGAGGTTTTTGTAAAAGAAGTTACTATACTATTTTAAAGGCACTTTTTACTATCTTTTTCGCTTGTTTATTTGTTTGTTTGTTTACACACATGTTATTTTGTTTCAAAATAATATATTGTTAAATCTATCCTACCACCTTTTGTCCTCTGAATATTAATTAATACACAAAAAGTCATTGAGAGGTTCTGATCTGATCATGCACTTTCAACTATTTATCTCCAGAAAAATTATATTCTTATAAAATTTGTCAATCGATTGCTGTATCTTAATTATGTATTTAATTGAAGATGCTAAATAAAGATAAAAGGACAATAAATACATTATCGACTGCTATGTGATCGATCAGACGATTGGCATATATATATATATATATATATATATATATATATATATATATATATATATATATATATATATATATATACATTTATGTACGATAGCATCAAGTTTCTATCGTTAACTTCGTTTTAGAATGACATATAAATTATTAATTTGAAGATGATGTATCATTAAGACTTGAGAATTTAACTTAATTAGGAAACAATTTCTACGTAACTTAATCGGTAAAGATTTTTTATAAATTATTATAAGAACCTAAGAAAATTAATACATCAGTTACTATATTAAAAATTTTAAATGGATTTGTTTCATAAATATCTTAATGAGGTCAATACATATGATTTTTTTTTTACTTGTATAGTGTACGAGGATAAACATTAAATTTGATGTTATATATATTTATGTATTTTATTTAATTAAATGGTGCTACTTCCTTTTTTTTTCATCATAATTCCCTGTTGAGTTCCCCATCATCCTACCTCCACAATAACAAATAACATAAAAGAGTAGAAGTTGTAAGTTAGGGTCGGAGACGAAGGCAGTTTGGGAAGTGGCCGTACTGTTCCGGTGCACATGCGCGGTACTAAAAACTTTTGGTGAAAGGAAGGAAAACAATCACATCACATTCATATCTTTGGGACATTGCGTTGAGATTGAGAAAATTAATGGCCTCATCAAAGATGGTGCGTGTGTTATTTGGTAGCCACTAGAATAGAAAATACGTGTACGCATCACTTCACGCCTTATACACATAAGCGGAGATAGTGAAGGATGAGTAGTTTACTTTTAAGTAGAGAGTCCCCTCGGAACTCTCGATTGATCCTTTGTGTGTTCTTCCATATATATATATATATATATATATATATATATATATATATATATATATATATATATATATATATATATATATATATAATGGTGCTGTAATCTCCGGTTATGTTTCGATGCTTTACGTCCACCAGGCAAACAATTTTTCTTTGTAGCGTTGGAAGATTTATGCATGAAACGAGGTGTAATTTTGGATGGAAGCTTTAAATGCGAGCCTTACAACTTGGTGGATGGACCAATCGAGCACCATTGTTATTTATTTATTTTTTTTAATGCAATCAAATTTTCACTCGAGATCATGTGGCATACAACTATGTGGCATGCAACTTTTCTTGCCTCTTCTGGTCACGGGATGATTCATATCTATTTATTAAAACTTACAAGTTCAAAACATTATTTTATAAATCTTAACGTCTAGAATATTCGATACGTATTTAGCCCTATTCACTAAATTATCAAATGATAAGGGTTCGAAATAAGATGTTAGGATGCATCAGATCTATTTATTTATTAAGGATTATGAGCCTCAAATATTATTTTATAAATCTTAACAAAAAAAAAAAAACTTACTAACGTACAAAGTGATAAGTGTTCCAAATCATATATAATAGAATTAAAAATAAAAAACAGCTCTCACAAATTACATTTACGAAAAAAATGCCCTCGAGCCTTGGTGTGGGATCGGACGTTTAAAATAAGACTCCCTCCCACGAAGCGAGTCCCTTCCATTTAACCGATATGGGTTTGTGACTAACTAAATCTGTGGTGGTGGTGGTGATGTACGACGTTATGGGTCCCATTTAACGCGGTTAGGTAGGTTCCACCACTATGTCGGAATTGGATAATCAAAGTATCAAATATTATAATTAAAAAACATTGTTGTCGTATAAAAGCAAGACCATTGTTTTAATCACTTCGAAATATGAAATGATACACGCATGAATTGGTGGAGCAGCCTCTCGTTATTCTACCAAAAGCAATGTAAACCTTCTAACTTTAATCAATTAATCTGAAGAAGTCAACGATTCTGAAGATAATTAAGTCAATGACATGAGAAAATATATTAGCGTTTTTGTTGACAAAATTGAAAAATATCGAGTCTGTGATAACGATAAAAATATCGTGAGATCATTACGAAGTCTTAAAAGCAAGAGTAACTATTTACCATTTTCTTTAATAAAAAAATTACCAAATCTTTGACTTAAATATTGCCAGAGCTATTTTTTTGTCGCAGGACAATAAATCATACTTCCATTAGAAAGAGCGAGATTTTTTTTTTCTTGAATTATATAATGAAACGATGCGTCACCATTTTGAAAATTTACCGTCCGTCGATTTCATATCCAAATAGATCGTCAAAAAGACAAATCGTGTGCTGTCAATAGGCATCGGCGGAGGATGGAGTGAAGTGGTAACACTAAAAATCAACTCATCGATCGTTGAGATGCATAACAATGAAGCCAAGAGAATCGGTATGATAGTTAGATGTTAAGCTATAGTTTTAACATAAAATGGCTATCAGCAGCGAGGTTATGATGGTGCATAACCAAATGGTGTTATGGTGACATAAATTGCAGTAAAGATGGTTGTCAAATCAAGGTACTGATATTAATCAAAATGTAATTCTTGACGATTATCATTATTCCACCCCTGTTTTTTTTTTTTTTTTTCTATTACCGCTAAAAGTATATGTACCAAGTTACATACGACCATGGGAGGGTTTCCTCACCAAACGTAGGTCATCTGTTCACGTGAGGATAAATAGAGTCTATCAAGTTTATAAATCTATGTCATGCTACCACCGTGTAGGCCGCACATAAATTTGAACTTTGAAAGAATATCAAGAGGGTCTATCACGGTATGATATTTGATGAATGATAGATTATATCTTGGCCCAGACTGCTAGGTCACTCTAGTAGAGTTAATTAGGCACCTTCAACTCAGTTTTGATCGTAACTTCGGTATGTGACACTGATCTATCCTATTACCCAAGAGGCATAGTGAGGCATAACGCATCTTAGTCGGCGCTAGTAGACAGATCGTCGATCCTTCCCACCATCCGAGGAATACGAAAACACACGATATAACCCAAATACCAACATACATTAAATAGCGTCATACGGTATCCTCCCCTAACTAGAGGTATAAAAGCCACATCGATGAATAGTAAGGGGGGGGGGGGGGGGGGGGCTTCAAAGAGAGTACTAGTAACTTATTCATCAAATGGGGTTAAGCCGGAGGGACGTCTGCTAGTTACAGGTGCCTTGCAAGCCAATCACGTGTATAATGGCATGTGTAACACGCTACACTATCTTTTATTATTATTATTATTGGTATATTCTCATATTATATTATCTGTTGAATATATATAATGTGATGTCATTGGTTATACGCAATGTGAGTTTATAAGAGAAATATCTCGTATGCTCTTGCTCAGGTAAATCCCTGATCAGGTTGGTCAGATTGAGAGAGACGAAGTTTTCCGGGAGAATTTGATTAAAGCGAGACTCAGATGGATACCGTATGTGACCTGGTAGTACCATGCCCAATATACGGTCTATGAGATATTAGATAGATAATAAACTATAGATACATTGTAACTAAGGACAAACATGTCCAATGTATAATATCCCTTGTATCGTCTAGGGACTATGTCGTAATGGTCTAGTATGTCTACAGTCAATCAATCGAGTGAATTATTATTAGATAATAATTTATTGAATTAGAAGGAGTTATAATAGGTAGGACTCACGACCAGCTCGGTATTGAGCCTAGAGATATGATAGATATTTCAACGAGTAGAGGATTAGATATGAGTTATACAATTAGCCCATATTCTTATTGGATGAGACTCATAATTGATGGGCTCCTCGCTTGAGACCCAATAAAAGGCTAAAAGAGATTAATGGATAGAGATTTAACAATCTAAGGTTATTAGGTTATTGAATGGGGATCCAATACTCACTAATGCATGATCCATTAGGACTTTTGGTGGCTCTTTATAAATAACAGATAGGGGCAACACATATGTGATAAGTTGCACCTTTGGCCACTCTCTCTTATTCTCCTCACTCTTTTATCTTCTCAATCGATTGGCCCCTCTCTCATACAAGAGGACAACGAAGAAGATAAATGATCTTTATCCATGTTCGTTATGAGAAACTACGCAAAAGTTACGAGATTTTGGCTATGATTGGAGGAGCATCGTTGCAACGATCTATCATATGGATACCGCTAAGGAGGAGGACATTTCACCTTTTTCATCCTCTCTATATGAAACTCTCACACGTTATAATTTTCAATTTTTATAATTTTTTTATGCACCAATCTTTGCACAATGATTTGATCTATATGGGAAATAAATTTTATTTTGTTCTTCAGCTATGCATGTGATACTCTCACTTAGTTTCTTAACAATGGTATCAAAGCCAAGGTTGCTCATGCAAAAGATTGGTTTTAAACTATGTGTGATGAGATTAAAATATGTAAATTATTTTCTACATACATTGCTATGATTTTTTTTATAGTTTATTAGATCTAGATAGCACATTTTCTCACTATAAAGAGGTGTTGTAGAGAGGTGGTCTAAGGTACTTTGATGTCAAAATTGTTGGCACAAAGAGGAGGGGAAAGGGCAGCAACTATTACTACCCTGTGGTGTGGCCAAAGGCCATGGCAACAGCCTCCCGTGTAGCCAAGAGTCCTGGCTGCGTGGGGAACCTTAGACCAGGGATTCCTTGCCGCAAGGGTTGTTTGGGTGGTCAAGGTTTGCTAGCTGCCCATGGCAAATTACAGTCATGAGGATGAATGTGAAGGAATTCCTTAGGGGCCAAGGTTCCCATATGGCCAGGGACTCCTAGCCGTAGGGGACTCCTTGCGGCTAGGGTTTCCTAACCATACAAGGAGTCTTTTCCTGTAATATTGTGAACTCTATGGTAAGGTATCTTAAAATTTTAAAAATAATTAATTAAATAGTTTAACTAATTATTAATTATCTAGTAATCCTATTTGGTGATGTGTACATATGATGTATGATGTGGATAGATGATTATGAGCCCTGTGGTGTGATATATGTATATATGATTATTATTACTATTGGGACCTATGAGCCTTTATTTTTCTTATTTATTGTTGGGCATGCGTGTTTGTGATTATGTTGTAATTACACGAAGAGGCGCGATAGGAGTGTGGAGGTGATAACAGTACCTATGATGTTGTGACGGGATATCCTAATGTATGGTGATGTGCGAAAGATCCGACGGAGTTGATGATGATAAGATCTATGATCACATGGCATGAAAATGTATTGATGCACACATATATCCTATTGTGAATGATTAGGCCCATTGGCTCGGGCTTAACTATGTTTGGTAATGGCTCATGATCATCCAGTGTGATATGTAATTATACACCTACTAAATATATACGATGTAGATATATATTAAATATGTACGTGCATGGCATGACATATTAGGAGACCAATATAAAATAAAAACCCCTCCTAAGATAATATTAAATCGGTAAACGTAAGACATAAGATTGACCCATGTGGCCTTCCATTTTCATCGTGATAGAAAGAAATTGAATCACGATATAGGTTGAGTTGGTCGAGTCCCTCGAGGCTCACCTATTTATGTGATCGAGATCTTGCCTACGATATATAGATATCATCAATGACCTGAGAATATGGTATGCTTGGTTGAGTCCCTCGAGATCATATCACTAAATCATACTCATCTTATAACAATGGTGATGACATAACTGAATATCATGGTTGGTCGAGAGATCGAGACCATGATGATTCTGAGGCCGAACATAACGAGAATCACAAGGAGTCATGATTGACAAGAGTTGCCCACATTTTTGGGCTTAGTGTTATTAGTCGAGTCCCTCGAGGTTGTACTAAGATGCTTATTGGATCCCGATCCCCACTGGAAGTCTGTCGGAGACTTTCATTTTACATGATGAGGGTGTCGCGTGATTCGCTAGAAAATTACTAGGAGTAAATTAAGATAGAAGTCCATATCTTAATTAATTTTCTATAAAATCTGCATGTTAACAATTCACACTACATCTTGTTTGTTAGAAATATGTTGCTCGTAAATCCCCCACATGATATACTTGATGCTAACCGTCTCACTGGTCCAAACTATACGTATTGGCTCCGTAATTTAAGAATTGTTCTTACGACAGAGAAAATCATGTATGTCCTTGATACGATTGTGCCCACACTAGAAGAAAGGACAAGCGAGGATAAGATCACTCGCTATATGAAGTATATAGACAATTCCACTTTGGTAAAATGTTATATGTTGGTATCCATGACTCTCTTATTATAGAGGCAACATTAGAGCATAAATGTCAATCCCATCATTCTTTATCTTCGTCAGCTGCTTGAGGAACAGAGAAGAACTTAAAGATATAAGATATCCAAGAGTCTTTTCTGAGCTAGGATGACATAAGAGACATTGGTTCAGAACCATATCCTGAAGATGATAGAGTGGATCGAGAAACTCAGATCTAGGAATAGTTTTAGAGGATAACATGTGTGTTGATCTTATACTTTAGTCTCTGCCAGATTCCTTTACTCACTTTATCATAGACTTTAACATGAGCAAGTTTGATGTGACTCTTTCTGAGCTCCTCAATATACTGAGGGAAACTTAGAGTGCCATCAAGAAAGAGAAGCTAGTTCTCCATATTGGTGAGACCAAGAAGAAAAGGAAAGCCATAAAGACCCTTAAGAAGGGCAAGGGTAATGAAAGATCAAGTAAGGCAAAGGTTGCTAAGAAAGATCTGATAAAGGACAAAGGATAATAGTTTTACTATAGCAAAGATGGGTACTGAAAGAGGAACTGTAAGGATTATCTTGTGGACAAAGAGAAATAAAAGCTTGGAGAAACTTCAAGTACATTCATGATCAATCTCCACTTGTCAGATCTTTATTATAACATATGGGTATTAGATATCGGGAGTGTTTATCATATTTGTAATCTGTTGTAAGTTCTGGCTAGGCCTGGAAGATTGGCCAAAGGTGAGATGAACCTCAAGATGGGTAATGGAGCAAGAGTTACTATAGTTGTCATCACAAGATCTCCCTACATCTGCCTGGTGGAGCTACCATTGCATTAGATGTATACTATTATGTTCCCTCTAATATAAAAAATAATATTTTTATTTCTTATTTAAATAATTAGTGAGATAAATTAGTTTTTTAAAATAATATTTATTCATTAATTTTAGATGATGAGATCATCACCAAAAGGACATTGATTAATGGCTTATATGTATTAGACACTTCTTCACATATCATTAATGTAAATATGTCCAAGAGGAAATGAGATGAGATGAACATAGCATACCTATGACATTGTAGGCTATGTTATATCAATGAGGAAATGATTCAAAAGTTGCTGAAAGATGAATATTTAGATCCATTTGACTATAAGTTGTATGCAACTTGTGAACCTTGCCTTCATGGAAATATGACCAACTCTCTTTTTTGTGGATCTCAAGAGAGAGTTACTGAGCTATTAGAACTCATACATAGTGATGTATGTGGTCCCATGTCGACTCATGCTATAGGTGGTTACTCATACTTCATTACATTCATCGATAATTTTCTCTAGGTATAGACACACATACTTGATGAAGTATAAATCCAAAGCCTTTGAGAAATTCAGGGAATATAAGATGAAGTAGAGACCTAGGTTGGAAAGAGTATTAAGACTCTTCTATCAGATTGAGGAGGAGAGTACTTGAGTACAAAGTTCACTTATTTCCTTAAGGATAATGAGATTCTATTATAGTGGACACCTCCTTATACACCTCAGCTCAATGGTGTATGTTGTTAGATATGGTGTGATCAATGATGAGTTTCGCTTACCTACTCGTCTCATTCTGGGAATATGCCCTAGAAATCATATCTTACATTCTAAACAGAGGTCCATCAAAGTCAGAAGTATCTACACCATATGAGATATGTAAAGAAAAGAAGCTAATCTTAAGGTGGTTAAGATTTGAGGCTGTCTTACCCACGTTAGAGGATATAATCCGGACAAGTTGGAATCAATAATAGAATGATGCAAGTTTATAGGACATCCCAATGAAACTTGAGGGTATTATTTCTATTATCCGAGGACTAGAAGGTCTTTTTTTTTAAGAGGGCTATTTTTCTTAAGAAGAAATATATTCTTGATGAAAACAGTGGGAGTATGATGGAGTTGAGCGAGGTTGGAGAACCTAGCTCAAGCACAATCTAGCTCAAGCACAATCTAGCTCAAGCACCATTGTAGAGTCCGAGTCTGTTCAGGTACTTAACACACAAGTGCCAACTTTATGTAGGTTTAGTAAAGTATATCACCCTCCTGAATGATATGTGAGATATAATACTATTATGAGTATAGACTCTAGGAACCGGCAAGAAGCAATGAATTAAGAGATGGATTCCATATACTCTAACAAGGTTTGGAACCTTTTGGATGCACCTGAGGGTATTATACCTATCGGTTATAAATGAATCTTCAAGAATAAGATCGAAGTTGATGGAAAGGTGGAGACATATAAGACAAGGTTCGTGGCTAAAAGATATTGTCAAATGTAAGGAGTTGACTATGATGAAACTTTTTCACCCGTAGTCATGCTTAAATCTATCATAATTTGTTTGGCCATTGCAACACACTATGACTACGAGATATAGCAGATAGATGTGAAAACTGTATTCCTCAATAGCAACCTCGAGGAGGAAGTGTATATGATACAACCAGAGATATTTTTTTATATCCAGAGAGAGTCTAGATAAAGTATGCATATTGCTTAGGTCCATTTATAGATTGAAGCAAGCCTCCCGAAGTTGGAATATAAGATTTGATGAGGTGATTATATCTTATGACTTTGTTAAGAATAAAGATGAGTCTTGTATATATAGGAAGGTAAGTAGGAGCACTATAACTATTTTGGTTATATATGTAGATAACATCCTAATCATTGGGAATGATATAGGAATGCATGATATAGGAATGCTCTCTATAATAATGACTTGGCTATCCATAAATTCTCCTTGAAAGACTTAGGGGAAGTATTCTATATTTTGGGGATCTGTATCTATAAAGATAGATCCAAGAGGATGCTTTGCTTATCTCAATCCAAGTACATAGACTCCATTGTCAAAATGTTTGACATGAAAAATTTCAAGAGAGATCTAATACTGATGAGACATAGAATATCACTTTCCAAAAGTATGTCCCTAAATACTCCTATAGAAAGACAGACATGGATATGATACCCTATGCCTCAACGATAGGGTCTATCATCTATGGTATGCTATGTAACAAGCCTGATATAACACATGCTCTGAGTGTCATGAGCATGTATTAGGTAGATCCAGGTTTAGAACACTAAAAGATAGTAAAGTATATCAGTAAATATTTAAGAAGGACTAAAGATCTTTTATTGGCATATGGAAAAGGTAGCCTCCTGGTTGAGGACTACATGGACTCAAGTTTTCAGTCCGACATCGATGATAGTAAGTTAAATTCAGAAAATATTTTTACCCTAAATGAAAGAGCATTAAGTTGGAAGAGTTATAAGTAAGATACTACTGTTGACTCGACCATAGAGTTAGAGTACATTGCTACAATAGAAGCAATAAAGTAAGGGGTGTGGATGAAGAAGTTCATCAGGGATTTGAGAGTCGTACCGAGCAGTGTGGAGTCAATTCCCATACACTACGACAACAACGGGGTGATTGCTTAAGCACAGAAATCCAGGTCTCATCAGAAGTCTAAACATATTCTAAGGAGGTTCCACCTAATAAGAGAGATCATAGCTTGAAATGATGTGGCAATGGAAAGAGTTTCATCCAAACATAATATTGAAGATCCACTAACAAAACTATTGGCTCAAACTGTATTTGAGAGTCACAAGGGTCTGATGGGGATTAGATATATAGATGATTGACTTTAGATCAAGTGAAAGATTGCTCGTTATAGGTGCCATATTAAATATATATATTGTGATGCTCTTAGTTCTGTGCAATGAGAATCTGATCATGAAGAGATCACGATAATAATACCGACTCATTTTTAAACATAAATCCCAAATAATCCCAGTCGTATGTTACTTGAGAAGGACATCGAGATAACCAGATAGATCAGTGTGCTATATACCTATCCATTTGATGGAGACAGATGATCTCATAGCCACTTGTGTTAAGATTTTAAGGATACAATATAGGTGATCATTGGAGAATGAGTTTGCTGATTGATCCACTTACGAAATACTATGTAATTGATGATTACATAACATCAGACAATGATTCCGTAATCCTAATTATGTGTTTGGTTTTTAGACTTGAGACACCAAGGATGTCTTGCTTGAGTACTCCTTTCTTTAACATCGAATTTACAGGTTTGAAAAGTTCTATATCTGGTACAACTGATTATCAAGATTGGTAACTAACTTTACGAAGGCTATTAACTATCATTAAAGAATCATCCACTCTCGGTATCATGAGAGAAATATCTTAAAGCTCTCGCTCAAGTAAATCCCTAATCAGGTTGGTCGAATTGAGAGAGATAAAATTCTCAGGAGAATCCGATTAGAGTGAGACTCAGATAGTTTCTATATGTGGCTTGACAGTATCATGCCCAATATATAATCTATGAGATATTAGATGGATGAGGGACTGTAGATACATTGCAAATAAGGATAGATATGTCCAATAGATAAGATCTCTTATGTCGTTTGGGGACTATGGCATAGTGGCCTAGTATGTCCATAGTCGATTAGTTGAGTGAATTATTATGAGATAATAATTCATTGAATTAAAAAGAGTTATGATAGGTAGGGCTCATGGCCAGCTCAGTATTGGGTCTAGAGGGTCACACACATATGGTGGATATTTCAGAGAATATAGGATTGGATATAAGTTATACAATTAGCTCTTGTTCTTATTAGATGAGACTCAACATTAATGGACTCCTTGCTTGAAGCCCAATTAGAGGCCGAAGGAGATTGATAGATAAAGATCTAATAATCCAAGATTAGTAAGTTATTGAATGGAGATCCAATGCCTACTAACGCAGGATCCATTAGGGTTTTTGGTGGCTCTTTATAAATAGGAGATAGGGGCGACACATATGTTATAGGCTGCACTTTTGGTCGCCCCCTCCTATTCTCCTCCCTCTCTTATCTTCTCAGTCGACTAGCCCCTCTCTGTTATGAGATAGTAGTAAAGAAAATAAAAGATCTTCATCCACATTCGTTGTGATTAGTTATACAAGAGTTATGATATTTTGGCTATGATTTGAGGAGCATCACTGCAACGATCCATCGTGTGGATACCACTAGAGATGAGGACATTTGACCTTATTCATCCTCTCCATCCAAATCTAAAATTTTAGGGATATATGATCTCCCTAGGTAAATAATCTCTTATATGTTGTAGTTTTTTTAAAAAAGATTTTTGTTGTTTTTTCATGCACCAATCTTTGCACGATAATTTGATCTACATGGGAAGCCGATTTTATTTTTTTCTTCCACTACATATATGATGCTCCCGCTTGGTTTCCCAACAACATCCCCTCGCCTAGCTTAAGCCTTATTTGTAGGATGCAAGCATCAACAGGAGGAGCAGGAGGATCGAGCAAATGCCAATTCAGACCCGGAAAGGCATCTCGGATCACCAACGGAGGAGCGTCCAACTCATCACATCTTCCCCTTGGTGCATCTGAGACACGTGGATGACCTTATGCATTTGGGTTAAACCAAGCCGAATGATATCATAGACTCGACATAAAGAATCACAACGTTCTTTAGTGCTAGAATGAGGGCCCATGTTGCAAGAGAGCCAATAGCCATCCAGTAACCTCGAGAAACACTCGGGAGAAGGGAGCCACATTGCAAACCTAGCCCCCACCCTTGGGGGATCGGTCTCCTTCTCTCTTACTGGGGATGGGAACGTCTCATCCCTGACTCCAAGTAGATACTAGAAATCTAAGCCAACTCAACTAAATCATATCCATATCATAAATCCACAAGTGTGGAAATCTATATAATCACAAAACCAACACTACCACAAGTTCATATCAATATACAAATTTAAGTTGATATTTCAAAATCCTAAACATAAGAGGTCCTTTAGACATTTACAAGAGACATAAGTACAAATTTACTACCAATATTTCATCAGACGCAAAGTGTACTATACAAAAATATATATCAACTAAAAATGATTTGCCCAAAATCTTTAGCTTTCCTTTGCCTTAGCCCAATTCTAACTTTTTTCGTAAGTGATAAGTTAACCTAAAAAAATTATATAGCAATGGAGTAAGCATGTAAAGCTTATAACTAACATATCCAAGGCAAAGAAGGATAGTTTTCAAAACAAATTTGATATAAAATAGTAAGGGAATGGTATAAGAATCTATAGATAGCATCTTGTTAGATACATAATCACAAATCATTTCATTTGAAATATACTTTGATTATCATAATAGAGGAAGAGCAGTTGGAGCATATCATTGGTATGAAATATCCCAGAACATATCAATGTCATATGAAATAACTCGGAGCATATTAATGGAATGTGAAATATTTCGGAGCATGTTAATGATATATGAAATATTTTAAAACATATAAAAAATATAAACATATTTCAAAGTATATTAATGATAAATGAAATATTTTAGAACATATCGAAGGCATAAACATGTTTTGAAGTATATTAATGATATATTAAATTTTGGAACATATCAAAGGCGTAAACATATTTCAGAGCATATTATGTTGAATCTCGGATTTTGATAATGAAATCAATTGATGAGTTTTATTATATAACCTGTGTGTTAGAGATGAATGATGCAAGATTAATTATGACAAGGTAATATAATCTGATGTTGGGCCGGAGTCATATTCGGACATCGGGTCGGGGTTCAGACGATACAGTGGGAACTCACTAGGGAGATCGCTAGAAACTCACCGAAGGTATTGAGGGCTTACCGAGAGTTCACTGTGAGCTCGACGAGGGTAATCAGAGGCTTGTTGGGAGCTCGTCAGAAGCTCGGGAGCTTTCTGGGAGTTTGTTGGGAGCTTACCGAAGGTGATCGGGAAATTACTAGGAACACATTAAGGGTTCGCTAGAAGATGACCAAGACTCACCAAAAGTTTGTTGGAGGTTGTTAGGAAGATCGTCGAGAGTTAAGAAGGTCACTTAACACGTAGGTTAAATTGATTATATTTGTATGTCTTAGTATGTCATAGTTAGTATCAGTTTGGGTTAGAGTCCAAATTGAGTTAGATTTGGAAGACATATAAATTAACTCAATGTGAGGTAAATCAGGTCTACTTTGGATTTGGATTGAGCTTATTTGGTTGACCTAAGAAAGGGTGAATTGAAGGTACAAGTCGGGAATAAAAAAATATAGAAAACACTTTTTTAGCATTCCCGATGATAGTACCATCGGTGGTCAATAATAGTACTATTAGTGGGCGATAGTAGTACTACTACAACCCCTATTTTAGGGGTACTTTCGATGGTAGTACCATCAATGCTGGCGACAGTACCACTAGTACTCGAATTTTTCGGGATTGGTTGGATTTTGGTTTGATTTCTGAAGCCAACTGTGGCCTATAAATACTTTAAGTTTTCTTACATAGAGTAGCAAGGGGTGGTGAACAAAAAAGGAAGAAAATTCTTATGAAAAGTGTTGTAAAAATCTTGAGAGCTTTCCTTGTGAGCTACAAGTGAAAAGAGAGACTAAAGGAAGAAATATTATTGTAAGAAGGTTCCTCTCTTGAACTTGTGAAAAGGAAATAGAGAAGTATAAGAGTTTGATCTTCTCCCTAGGAATGTCATTAGTGGACACCACTAGTGGGCCTCAAGGAGGACTTCCAAAAGTGGATGTAGGCTAAGTTTTGGCTTAACCACTATAAATTGTAAGTCTTCCTTAATTTTCCTTTTTGAATTTACCTATTCTTGCTCGAGCTTTCCTTAAGCAAGATAGTAACTTAGCATTATTCATAGTTTAATTGCTCATGTATTCAACTTAAATGAAACACTTTCGATTTTTGATTTTATTTCAAGCAAGTATTTCTAAAATTAAGGTTTTTAACACTCGCACTAATTCACCCTCCTCTCCTCTTAGTGCCAATTGATCCTAACAATTAGTATTAGAGCCAAATTATACTCATTGGATTAATATCCAAGTGATTAAATGACTTATTATGGCATTAGCAAGGGTCAATATATCATAAGTCCTCCTATGTTCAATAGGATAGACTACACCTCTTGAAAAATTCGAATGTGTATTTTTTTTGATTTAACTAGATTTTGATTTATGGTGTATTATCGAAAATAATTTTTAAAAGTTATCTAATTAAATAAATGATTGAAATGATCATCAAAAACATATGTTTTCTTTAAATACAAAAGATATGAATGATTTATTTTATGCTTTAAATAAAAATGAGTTTTATCTGGTTTCTATATGTGATTCAGCTTTTGAGATTTGGCATAAATTAGAAATGACATACAAAAACATGATTAAACTAAATAAATTATTAAAAAAATTTATAAAAATAAATTTGAAAAACACCTTCCAAAGAACAAGAAGAAAATTACTTTGAGAACACAAGAACAAGACCTTCTAAAGAACAAGAAGGATATTGAACTAAGAACAGAAAAATATCAACTTCTAAAGGACTAGAAAGAACTAGAACTAAGAACAACAAATAACTCTTCGAGTAAAACCTCGAGTGATGAGAACTTTAAAATTTTACCAAATAAATAAAAAATAATAAATATAAACCATAAATATAAACTTAAATTGGACAAAACCTCTTACTATGAATGCAAGAAGCCAAGACACTTCGAAGATGAGGAGCACAACCAAGAAGTAGAAAATCTCGAGCTCGTGGCTATCCACGATGAGGTAAGTAAACCACTTGAAAGTTCTTTTACTTTTAATGAGTTATTATGTTCTTTTCATGAGCTTTATGATAATATTAGAAAGATTAACAAATCATATAAACTACTTAAAAAAGAGCATACATCACTAGTTAGTAAACTTGAAGAAATGCATGAAGTAGCACCATTACATAATTCATGCACTAAATATGAAATATTAGAAGAACTTAGAAAGGAAAATATCACTAAATAACCTTAGAAAAGTTAAAGATATACATTAAATCACTAAATATGATCCTTGCTAATAAGAATCATATTCATGGGAAAGATATTGGTTTTATGAGTAACACTCAACAAAAGTCAACTAACTTATTGGAAGACCTATCTTACATTCTTTACCAAAAAATAGGTGTAATTTTTATGGTAAATATAGACACTTTACTTATAAGTGTTCATTTAGGAAATATAGTCCACATAAATTAATTTGGGTTCCTAAAATAACCATAAACAACCTAAAACTATTAGAATGGGAAGAACATTTCATAAGGGACCAAAACTCAAATTGATACCTAAATTAAAACCTTTCATATTATAAAGTTATCTCCTAAAAAGGCTAGGAGCACTAAATAATATTTTGAAATTAGATGCTCAAGGCACATGACTTGAGAGCTAACACTCTTTCAAGCTCACTAGTCTAAGTAATAACAAAAAAATATTAAAAATAAAATTATTTATAACGAATCTTTGGATGATTCATTGTTATAATTAATTTTGATTTCTTTAACTTTAGCATGCTAGTATAAAATGAATTAGAATAATAATATAATGAAAAAGGAGAGAGAAAAATCATGCTTCATTTTTAGGTATTTTTAAAAAAATTAAAAATATTTTTGAAATAAGCATGCCAAGTCATGTCAACTCCTTGCACTAAGTATAAAGAGTTAGAATCACTTAAATGTTGGAATTAAAATAAATCAGATTTTTTATTTAAAGAATTTTATTATTTTAATGTGTTATATTAATGATCTTGTCAATTTATTTGAAATAATACTTGGTTTTCAGTTTCAAATGACCATGCATGGATTTGGAAGTCATTCTTGAAACATTTCACATAAAGTGAAATAACTAAAAAGAAGAAAAGTATTCTTCTTAAAAATATTTTTATCCTATTAAACCTTTGATAAGAGTTGAAGTGATATCATTATTGTTGAATCTCTTAAACTACAAAAATGATTTGATAATTTAAACTTCAAAAATTTATTGTCCAAATCATAATCTTGATATCTTGAAAATTATAACTTGAGATCTTCATATAAATCAAGATCGTTTACTGAATTATGACTTATCTTTTTGATCTTTCAGAACTATAACTTTTTTTTATGAATCATAATCTTGATAGCTTGAAATTTTTTATACATGAATCAAGATCTTTTATCTTTTCTCTAGTGCAACTTATCATAGAAGAATTCCAATCATGATCTTGTTTTCTCGATTTTATTACTTTGATATGAGTCAAGTTCTTTTTTTTATTTGATATCCTAAAATTATTTTTTGTCATCTAAGATGAGATTTGTTAAAAGAAATCATATCTTTTGGCATTCATGATTTGATATTAATATCTTTCATGATATGATTTGTTTATGACTTTCTTTCATGAATAGTATACTTCATCACCAAATTAATATTTTTTAAATTTATGATAAGTTAAAAATTAAATAATATTTTTTTGACTTCTTGACTTGATTTATCCTTTATGGAAATTATTTTTTGATCTCTATGATTTCATCTTTTTCATAAAAAAGAGATTTATGATCTTAATAATTATAATTAAGATTTTTTTAAGATCATTCTTTTATTTTACTAAAAAGATTTATCTAAATGAATTACGTGTCATAAGATTTATCTTAGATGAATCTAGATTATTTAATCCCCTAAGACTCATTTTCATTATTTAAAGAAAAAAGGGGAGAGATTTCTTAAAAATATCATGTCTTTTGGTACTCACAATTTGATCTTTCATCCTTAATGACATGATTTCTTTGTACTTGTAGTCTTAATTAGGATATGAATGTAAAAAGAAAAATTATGTCATCATATTCCTTTTTAACAATAAAAAATGTTACCTCATTCAAGATTGACATTTATACGATTGAGATTCAAAGCTCTTCTTTATGATGAGATTTTTATGATCCTTTATAAATATTTTTAGTATTTCCCCCCACTTAATATCTTTGGGACACTAAATGCTTAGATATTTGATTTCACAATCCCCTCTTTTTATTCTTCTTCTTCTATTCTATTTACAAAAGAGAAGAAAGGAATTTTGATGAGAAAATTCCAATGAAATAAATTCTTAATGTACTTAATGTTTGTGTTAAATATTTAATATTTAAAAATATGATCAATATTTTCCTTTTTTATTGATAATAAAGGGGGAGAAATTTAAACTATGATAAACATTTCATCTTGAGCGTTTGCTAAGAAATTGTATACTAAATATTTTACCATTTTATTGATAACAAAAGGGGAGAAATGATATGACATAATATTTCATTTAAAATATGATGAATATTTGTCTTTAACATTTGCTTAGAAATAATATACTAAATATTTCACCTTTGTTGATGACAAAGGAGAGAAATAGTATATTGATGATAAATATTAAATATTAATGAGAAATATTAAGATAAGTATTTCTTCTGTTTTTGTAGATAACAAATTGGGAGAAATGATTGATGATTTAAGGGGGATAAATGATTTATTATTTTAAAGTATTTAAAATGTCTGAAATTGATGTTGTATCATGAACGTATGATTTATGGTAAATTTTGTAGCTGAGATGAATATTTAAAAATTTTATCATGAATGGTATCATGCTTGAATTCAAAGTTGTTGGATTATTTTGTATTTAAGTTTATTTAATCCTATGACAATTATATAGGGGGAGTTAATGTTAACTTCGTCATTAATTGGTTGTCATCATTAAAAATGAGGAGATTATTGAATCTCAGATTTTGATGATGAAATCAATTGATGAGTTTTATTATCTAACCTATGTGTTAGAGATGAATGATGCAGGATTAACTATGACAAGGTAATACAATCAAATGTTGAGCCAGAGTCAAGTTAGGGCATCGGGCTGAGGTTCGAACAATATAGTGGGAACTCACTAGGGAGATCGTCGGAAGCTCACCGAAGGTATCGGGGGCTTGCCGGGAGCTCACCAAGAGTAGTCAAGGACTTGCTGGGAGCTTGTCGGAATCTCAAGAGCTTGCCGGGAGTTCGCTGGGAGCTCGCCGAAGGTGATCAGGAGCTTATTGCGAATGCACTGAGAGTTCACCAGAAGATGACCGAGACTCGCTGGAAGTTCACCGGAGGTTATCGGGAAGATCACCGGGAGTTAGGAAGGTCACTTGACACGTTAGTCAAATTGATTGTATTTGTATGCCTTAGTATGCCGTAGTTAGCATCAGTTTGGTTTATAGTCTAAATTGAGTTAGATTTAGACGGAATCCAAATTAACTCAATGTAATACAAATCGAGTCCACTTTGGGTTTGGGTAGAGTTCAGGTTGAGCTTAAGAAGGGGTCAACTGAAGGTACAAGTCGAGAATGGACAAGTATAGAAAATACCTTTTCGAGACTCCTGATGATAGTACCATCAGTGGGTGGCGGTAGTACCACCTAGGTCGATAGTTGTACTGCCCAGGTTGGTGGTAGTACTATCATAAACCCTTATTTTAGGGGTGCTTTTGGTGGTAGTACCACCACTACTCAGATTTTTCAAGATTGGTTGGATTTGGCTTGATATCTAAAGCCAATTAGGGTCTACAATACCCCAAGTTTTCTTGGTTGAAGAAGGGTGGTGAGCAAAAAAGGAAAAAAATTCTTATGAAAAGTGTTGTAAAAATCTTGAGAGCTTCCCTTGTGAGCTACAAGTGAAAAGAGAGACTAAGGGAAGAAAGATTGTTGTAAGAAGGTGCCTCTCCTGAACCTATGAAAAGGAGAGAGAGAAGTGTAAGAGTTAGATCTTCACCCGAAGAAAGTCATTAGTGGACACCAACGGGCCTCAATTAGGAGGACTCCAAAAAGTGGACGTAGGCTAAGTTTTAGTCAAACCACTGTAAACTGTGAGTCTTAACATTTTGAATTTATTTGTTCTTACCCGAGGTTTCCTTAAGAAAGATAGTAACTTAGCATTGTTTATAATTTAATTGCTCACATATTCAACTTAAATGAAACACTTTTGTTTTTTGATTTTATTTTAAACAAGTATTTCCAAAACTAAGGTTTTCAACGCTCGTTCTAAGCCACCCTCCTTTTCTCTTAGTGCCAATTGATCTTAATATATCAATGGTGTAGGAAATATTTTGGAGTATCTCAAAGGTATATGAAATATTTTAGAGTGTATTAAAGGTATAAACATATTTCAGAGTATATCAAAGGTATATGAAATATTTCAGAGTATATCAATGATATATGAAATGTTTCAGAATATATCAAAGATGTATGAAATATTTCAGAATATATCAATGACATATGAAACATTTCAGAGCATATCACAGATGTATGAAATGTTTCAGAATATATCAACATCATATAAGACATTTCAGAGTATATTAAAAATATATAAAATATTTCAGAACATATCAATGATATATGAAATATTCTAGAGTATATGAAATACATAAGTATATTTTGAGGCATATTAATAGTGTATTAATTATCTTATAGCTTATCAAATGAATAAATAAATAAGAAACAAAAGCTCAAATGTCATATCTGATGTCACATTCATTTCATTCTTATCCAAAACGCATAAACAAACTTATAAGTAATGCTTTGGATATCATTATTAAAAAACATGGATGGTGAAGTGAGATCATAGACCGAATATGATCCAATATGATATCAAAAATATAGAGGGTAAAGTGGGATCAAACATAATATGATCCATCCATTTCTAAATAACCATCATACATAAGTATCTGATAGAACCCCAAAGGATTCTAATGCTGGAAGATGATCTCTGTAGGGGATCGACCCTCCTTGGAACTCTTTATAGGTTTTTCACTTTGATAGAACCCCATAAAGAGCTCTATAGACATTAATCTTTGAGGGAGATCAACCCTTGGAACGCTATAGGGGTTCCTCCCTCCTAGAACTCGGCATAAGGCTGAATAAAAGATGATTCTTACTTGATGAAAAGAGGTGGAGGCTACAAGCTTATATAGGGTTCAAAACCCTAGCCCTTGGGGGTGCTTCCTAAGTGAATTCTCTCTTTTACCCCTCCTATAGCTATCATCCCTAAATAAAGGGGGCGATAGCCTAAGTGGCTACACAAGCCATGCCCCTCTTCTAGAAACCCTAACCGACTAGCCCAATAAGGGGGGTGGTGGCTAGGAAGCCCTAAGGCCCCAAATAAACTCTAGCCACATTTATTTATAGGATAGAAGTGACTAGGCGAAGTTTTATTATAATCTCATAGGGTTCTTATTAATTACTTCTAGGATGATTAGGACTCAACACTACTAGAGTCCTATCAATCCCGTCCTCTTTGAATCAGCTTTATCCTCAAGGCTAAGGATCCATAAACTTAGGGAACCAGGCCTTCAGCTCATCATATGATTCTCATACTATCATTAACTGAACTTTGGCATCCTCATCAATTGGGTGTCAATTAAAAGGATTTGGGTTAAGTCGTCTTCTTTAAATTTTTATTTGAGGTGGAATACTTGGAGGATCAACTATAATCTTGATCTGGTATGTGGATCTGATCTCCAGGTTATGGCCCCAATGTGATCCCTAATTTTGTGAAGCCTAAAGAAATAGGGAAACCACTTCCTTAAGGCTCGAGTTTCCTACTGATCAGACTAGAGGTGTAGGAAAAATCAATCCTTAATTTTTCGTCCATTTTATAGTTTGTCGGGAGGTCATTTCTTCTTTGCATGTGCTACCATATGGTTAGTCTTTAGTAATAACCAACCTTTCTTTTAGAATGGTGATTGCCTTTTGATATGGTTCAGGATGATAAGAACCCAATCTGGCGTGAGCATGGATTATAATTCTTCTGGGCTTACTCCCCCTTTGTGCCATGGACCTATATCTATCTAAATTTTAAATTTGATAGCAATGAGTATCCCCTTTAAAAATCTCATGTGGAGTGTGGGAGAAGCCTTGGTGTGAATTAGGAGTTGACTATCTTGCATAAGGGTGATGTCAATCCCAACTCTGGATATGTCTGCTCTAATTATAAACATGGCCACGACTTGGTGGGGACAACATCATGGTCGTGAGGGATATAATTCCACTTGGCCAATGTGGTGCATCTTTCTTCACAGCGAGAGGGATGATATTTTGTTGAGATCTACAAATGATCCTTCTCTTATTCTGATTTTGCCACTAGAGGGGCTCAATTTTTTCGCGATCTTGGGCCATAGATATGAGGTCATCATCAAGGAGGTTTTTGAGCATCATGGTCTGATCCTGGGAAAAGTCGTGGAAGTCACCTGAGATTTGGAAGTACTGCATCAGCAACCATTATGAGTTTAGTGAGATGTAACACTTCATAAGTAATTTATCCCTAGGAAAAAGGATGTAGGGATATATCGTAGTAGAAAATAAGCATGGCCGAACAATCCATATCTCTATCATCTCTTGGGTGACCCTCGTATCTTCGATCTTCTATGGGCAGTAATCTGGCTAAGCATCAGATAGTGATAATTTTAGCCAATTCAGTATAGGGGAGTTGGGCATCTTGATAAGAGGTAGTAGGCTCGGTTTGGTAGAGACTCCCAAAATTTTAGTAAGCTTCTCCAAGTGTTGTGTTGTGCTCATAGTCGCTTAGCTCCCTTGTAGAATCACCTGTTTTACTTTATTGAAAAATTTTATGGCTAACTTTGAAAAATTTTAAAAAATATCTCCAATCGTAGACAACCAATCAATACCGAGCACTATATCAAAATCATCAAGAGGGAGGAGGAAACAAATCAACAATTACATCTTCCTATTGTAGGATCAGTTTTACACATGGGCACTTCTGGTTGCACTTTAGAATTTGGTCGTTAGCTACCTTAACTTTGAACTCGCTATAATCTTCTTTTTAGAGCATTACATGGGCATCAACCTTACTACTCATGAAATTATGTATGCTCCCGGTGTCGATGAGGACGATGACGGACTGCTGCTCGAGAAACCCTTCGATCTTCAATTTTTACAGGTTGGTGTAGCTAACTAAGGTAGGAACAGTGCAGGTGGCCGGTTGTGGTGTATCCTTCTCCTTGGGCTCGAGAGTCGTATCTTCAAGTTTGAGTTCTTCAGCAGGCGCAATCATCAGCGATGTCTCCTTTTTACGTTGGTATTCTTGGCTCCATAGTTTATCACAATACCTACATAGGCCCTTTGCCCCTTCGTCATGAAGGTCTTGTCTTGTTAACTTCTTTGGTTGATAGGGTCAACTGACAATAGGAGGAGGTGAAAGCTTTGGTGCCCCTGGTCGGGGAGTGACCCTAGTTCTTCGGGTTTCGCATAGTTCAATCGCTCCTCTTGATGTCGCATAAAGGAGATGGCTACCTTAAGTGTGTATGGCTATACGCTTTAACTTCTTTCTGAATCTCCAGCTTTAAGCCCTCAATAAAGGTCCTCAATATGTACTTTTCAGGCCAATCATAAGTTTGATTAGATAACCTTTTAAACCTATTTTAGTACTCTTGTATGGTGGAGGTTTGACAGATCAAAGCTAGTTCTTTGTCAAGGTTCTTGTAATTGATCAGTGCTGAAGGTTTATATGCTTTTGGTTGGGATGTGGCTCTCATGCTCTAAGCATCTTGATTGAGATGCCCTTCTTGAAGTTGTGCAAAGGAGATCGATATCGTCGAGGTGTAGGGCTGTCGTGTGTTATCCTCGCTTCTTATCTTTGATGGGTTTTTTTTATAATATGAATTTGCACCATGTTGTGATCTTCTTGAGCTCAATGATAAGCCTAATCTAAACTCTTCAAAGAGAGCACATAGTCTAACATCCATATGTGTCTCAAAAGACTTCAATTTGACTTTGAGTAGACCCATTGATGTCATGACATAAGGATCTCTAACCTGTCAAATAAATCGATTGAAGAGTGTAGCTACAATCTTCAAGTTGAAGGCAGCAAATGCCAGCAATGTTGGGGCTGTGGTAGTGAAGTCTCCAAGTGGAGGATGGCAGCCAAGGGTGGCAGCAACGATGGAGGAAGAAGATGGTAGTAGTAATATCAGTTGTACTTTTGCGGTGATGTTGCAATGTCATCGAGGTTATGATTTTTCAGGTGACTGATATTTGTCGAAAGATGATAGCCGAGAGGTCTAAGTCGGAAGGCAACAGCGATGTGGAGGGAGAAGAGGGCAGCAGCTACGTCGGCTATGGTTGCGCTATGACTTCATCGCTGCAGGTGGCATTGGTTGCAGCAAGGGTGCAACTACAATAGGAGGAAGACGGGGCAACAGTGTGCGTGGCTGTTATGGAGGAGGGCAGCAGTGATATGGAGTGAGAGACTACTACTAGCCATGTTCAATTCATTGCTGGCAGTGATCAAGACAGTTGGTAGTGAAAGATTGCTGCAGGCTATGATGTAGACAGATTATAGCGAAAGATCGCTGTTGGTAGCTTTTTACCGCAAAGGATCGTTGTTGGCTGTGATTAAGGAGGATGGCAGCCAGAGGTCACTATTGGTAGCATTGTGCAGTGAGGGATCACTGTTGGATGTGATCAAGTTGCTACTGGTTGTGATCAAGGTAGATGGCAACAAAAGATACGTGCTGCGGTTGAAGGGATAAGGAAGATTGGGTGACTATTTTGGGTGCAGTTTGGGGCTACAATTTTATAAAGTTTTGGCTATGATTTGGTGTGATTTTAGGGCTATGATAGCAGTGGATGAAGGTTAGGAAAAGGGTTTTGGATCTGGGATAGATGACAGTAGAGGTCTGATAGGGATCGGTGGGGGTATGCTGTGAATAGGTGCTGGTTGTAGAAGGATATGGTTTTAGGCTATTTTATGGCTGATTTGGGTATGGTTTTGGCTACAGTTTCCTAGGGTTTTGAGGCTGTGATAGTAGAGGGTGAAAGTTAGGGGAAAATAGTTTCAGATCTGGAAGAGATGATAGCAAAGGTTTGATAGAATTTGATAAAGTTTGCTACAGTGTATGCTGCCTTGCAAAAGCAGAATTGTCATCAAAGAAATAATAGTTTCTCAATGAAAATTTTAGATAAAAATTATAAAATTTGGGGTTATGGTGGTAGGGGATGAAGATAAGGAAAAGGGAGTTCAAAAACTCACAAAACACAGTACTCAAATCCGATGAAATTTGATGAAGAAAGGCTTATGTATGTACTATCCTACTGAACATAATTTGCATCAAAGATACATTGAGTTCTTGATGTAAATTTCAGAGGAAAATCCAAGAAAAATATACAAAAAGTTGTCACAAATCCTGGGCTCAAATATGGGTAATATCAGTAATTAAGTTCGACAAAATTTTGACAGTGTAACGGTAGGAAAGTGGATGAAAAGTCGAAAGGTAACTTGGACGATCAGGTGTACTTTGGAGTTGGTGTATAGATCTCTAAGCTCTAATTTAAGAATGAGTTTAAAAATTTGTCACAAATCCTGGGCTCTGGGCTGATTCATCATCTCTAAGCTCTAATTTGAGGCAAAACACTTGGACGATCATGTGTACTTTAGAGTTGACGTGTAGATCCAATATGTAGGGCACAACTTTGATGTACTCTCAAATTTTGTAGGGTCCAAAGAAACAAGAAGATAACTTCCTTGAGGCTTGAGTCTTCATGGTGTTCTGCTGGTAGGGTAGAAGACAAAAGAAGACTCGATCCTCAATAGCAAACTTTCTTTGGCTCTCGTGTTTGTCAGCTTGCGATTTTATTTTTGCTTCGGTTGCCATGGGGTTGTCCTTCAATAGTCTTTCATTGAGATGATGACAGCTCCTCAATGAAGTCTATGGGAATGTTGGTCCAAGCTGAAACCAAAGTGGGTAGGGCTTAGATTTTACTATTGTCTCTCTTGTAAACTTCTTATCGCTCCTGCGTTTGTTAGTGGTTGTTTCATTCTTGTGTGGGTTGCCATATGATTTTTCTTTAATGTTTCTAAAACTTTTCTATGAGATGGTGGTAGCCCTCTGATGAAGTCCATGGAGATGCTAGTCCAATTTGAGTCAGGAGTGGTTAGAGGCTATAATCTTTTTAAGCTTGCTACCATCTCTCCTTTGTGTCGTTGACCGATATCACACCAAGCCACAAATTCAACATTGGTCAACATCTTCTCATCGTAGATTGATAGCTTTAGATGGAATGGAGAGAGGGCTTTGCTGATGTAGGCGAGGGGTTGGCTATCTTGCATGAGGATAGCACCAAGTCTGACTCCCAACATGTCAGATTCGATCACGAACACTTTATCGTAGTCGGGGAAGGCTAACACTAGTGTAAACAACATTGCAGCCATGAGGGCATTGAAGGCTACTATAGCTTCATCTGATTAGAGGAAGACATCTTTTTTCAACAATGCCATGAGAGAGCATTGATCTTGCCATCGTAAGTCATGAACTTGCAGTGGTCATGCGATCGGATAAAGGGCAATTTTATCGGTTCAGTAAATGCATCTAAAAATTCATCAAACAATGAATGAAGGTTTAGATCTTCTTAATCATCAGTTCCTTTATTTGCAGCCCTTAAAGTTGTGTTAGGAAGCTGATATGCAATTCATGCAACACGCTCTCCATGTGTTGCGTTGAAATAGTCGACACTTTGTTCCTACGTTTTTCTCATAGGATCACTTGTTTCTCATGGCTGAAAATTTTCATAATTTATTTGAAAAAATTCTAAGAAACATTACATAGAGTAGACAATCATTCGATGACGAGTATCACTTCATAGTTGTCCATCGACAATAGGAAGAAATCCACAACAATCTCTTAGCCCTATATGATTAGCTTCACTTGTGAACACTTGTGGTTGCAGTTGAGGGTTCGGCCATCTGTGACTTTTATATCAAACCTGCTGTAATTTTCAATCCAGAGAGTTAATTAGGTAGTAACCTTGCTATCCATGAAATCATTGGTGCTTCTAGTGTCGATAAGAATGGTGATTGGCTTATGCTTAAGGAACTCATCGATCTTCATGGTTTACGGGTTCGTGTAGCCGGCTAAGGAATGCACTGTGCTGATGACTGATTATTGTTCTTCTCTTGCATCTTCCTGCTCAGGTTTGGGATCCACATCCTCAGGTTCTGGACCTTGAATCGATTTGATCACCAAAAGTTTTTCTTTTTTGCAACGGTGATCGCGACTCCATGGCTTGTCACAGTGCTAATAGAACCCCTTCGCAGATCTCTCGTAGAGTTTATCTCGAGTTAATTTCTTGGGCTGATGAGATTAGTTGGCAGCAGGGGAGGCCGAAGGTCTAGAAGTTGTTGGTCAAGTGGTGATCTTAGTCCCCCATGCATCATTGTTTAGTCACTTCTCTTGAAATCGGGCGAAGGAGATGGCCGCTATCAGTGTGTAGGGTTGTTGCACTTTAACTTCTCCTTTGATCTCCAGCTTCAACCCTTCGATGAAATCCCTGACAATTGCTTTTCAGACCAATCTCTAGTTTGATTTAAAAGATGTTCAAACCTGATCCAGTAATCTTGGATGGTCGAGGTCTGGTGGATCTTTGTAAGTTGGCCATCGATGTTCTAGTATTATGATGGTTTGAAGCGGATTAGCAGCTCGCTTTTAAATTACCTCCATGTGAGGACTCCGTGAGTATATTCGAACTAGTTGTACCACTGGATCACATCTCTTACAAGGTGCATCATAGCAATTTTCACCATGGATGCATTCAAGGTCTTCTGGTAGTGGAAATATCATTCCGCATGTGAAATCCACTTGGTTGGGTCTCCATCTTCCCATCTTGGAAAGTCCACTCTCATGCGTGGGCCACGAGGAGTTTGACGATTGATCTCCTTTCTTCGCTGGGTTCTCCTTATGATCCGAACTTTCCTCGCACTGAGGTCTTTTTGGGCTCCTTGATCAGCCCAATCTGAATTCTTCAAAGAGCATACATAACTTGTCCTCCATGCGGGCCTCGATGGCTTCAAGTTTTGCATTGATTGCATCGTCTAAAGCCATCACATAGGATTGCTGATCTGCAATGTTCAAGCTCTTCTTTTGTTGACGAGTTAGGGACGTGAGATAGTTATTGCTAATGATGGCAGCAATAAGGGATGATGGCAGTGGCTTGTCATGGGCTTAGCTGAATTTGCCTAAGCCGTGCGGCACCCTAGCGGTAAACTTGAAGACTTAACTGGAATTGCCTAAGTCGCGGAGCAACCTTGCCTAATGTTTCAGACTTAGTTGGGATTGCTTAAGTCATGAAACACCGAAGTATTATTTGCCCTTAAAGGTTTATCCCACTTACAGCCTTGTGCGGGTCTCGAAGGACCTGTAAAAGAGAAGTTGACTAGTTTTGAAGATGAGTGACAAACAAGTCCTAACATCTCACAGAGAGGGTAGCTCTTACAAGCAATTCGTCGAACACCTTGAGTGTAATAAAAAAAGAGAGAAAGAGAGCGAAATAAGACTTTAAAGGGCTGTAAAAATGGTTACAAGTCCACAAATAATGGTTTCTAATGTATCAAAAACAAGTCGAGTTCAACCTTTTATGAATGCTCACGCCCGATACTATCCCAAAGCCCCATCCCCCCATGTACCACCCTATTAGTTCCAAGTAGCTGAGATGGCAGACACTTCGCACCACTTAAAATGTATGCCATAACATATGAAAATGGCCTAAAACTAGGTCGTTTTGGGCTGTTTTGGTTTTGCATAGTGAACAATCATTCTATAGCATTCCAAACTGTTTCTACTTATATTTCTTAGACAAAAACACATAAAATAAGACACAACAGACTGTCAGATATCTGTACAAATAATCAAAAGTAGTAAACGATCTGTTGAGCAAAGGTGTTTGGTTGAGCAATGATCGTTTGTGACATTCTCCCTTAAACTGTCGACACCCTCATCGATGCTTGTTGGTATACTTTGACGTAGGCTTCTTTATGCGGTAGGGTATTGATAGAACTCTGGAAGGAGCTCTATAGGATTTGATCTTTGAGGGGGATCAATCCTTGTAACATTATAAGGGTTTATCCCTCCTAGGATCAACCAACAAGACTGAAATATAATTGATCTTGCTTAATAAAAAGAGGTGGAGGCTATAAGCTTATATAGGGCTCTAAACCCTAGCCCTGGGGGGTGCTTCCTAAGTGAATTCCTAGCGGGATTGTAGTATGTCATGATCCTATAATCTCATACAACCATCAGTTAAACTTTGGCCTCCTCATCAGCTTTAGTGTTAATTGAAATGATGTGAGCTTAATTATCTTCTTTAAATTTTTATTTGAGGTGGGATACCTGGAGAATCAATTATAATCTTGATTTGGTGCGTGGATCTGATCTCCAGGTTAGGGCTCCAATGTGATCCTCAATTTTGTAAGGTCCAAAGAAATAGGGAGACTACTTCCTAAAGGCTTGAGTTTCCTGCTGATCGGGCTAGAGGTGTAGGAAAACTAGATCTTCAATTTTTCGTCAATTTTGAAGTTTGTCGGGAAGCCGTTTCTTCTCTTAAATTTGGATTGAGAAGTCATTGGATTCTTTTTTAGTGCCCCCTCCAAGTGTTGTATTGTGGTTGTAGTCACTGGGTTCCCTCGTAGGACCACCTATTTTTCTTTGCTGAAAAATTTTCATGGTTAGCTTCGAAAATTTTTAAAAAAACATCTCCTAGAATGGACAACCAATCAATACTAATCATTATATCAAAATCATTGAGAGGGAGGAGAAAAAAATTAGCAACTATATCTTGCTCCTATAGGATCAATTTAACCTGCGGGCACTTCTGGTTACACTTCAGAATTTGGTCGTCAGCTACCTTGACTTCGAACCAGCTGTAATCTTCTTTTTGGAGTATTAAATGCAAAATAACAGTTGAATCTCATATTTTGATGATGAAATCAGTTGATGGGTTATTGATCTAATAGGATTGTTAGAAATGATTGATGCAAGATTAATTACGATAGAATGATTATTATAATCAGGATTGGCCAAGGTCAAGTCCATGCATCAGGTTGATATGGTTGGGAACTCGCCATAAGTGCATCGGGAGCTCATCGAGGGTATCAGGAGTTTTCCAGGATGGCGCAAGGGAGTTCGTCAGAAGAAGATCAAGACTCGTTGGAAGATTGTCGAGGGTAGCCGAAAAGCTTACCAGGAGTTAGGATGGTCTTGTAATGGATGTTTGACAATTATGATTGTATTTAATTAAGTCATAATTAGCATCATACATGACAAATTATGACAGGAGCAATGGAGTTACAACCAGATGATGGGCCAAAATTAAGCTTGAGCATCGGGCCGGGGTTAAGACGATGTAGTGGGATCTCGTAGAAGTTCACTAGGAGATTCGCCGAAGGGATTAGGAAGCTCACTGGGAATATGCCGAGAGATCACCAGGAGAAGACCGGAAGACTTGCTGCAAGTATGCCAGAGGCTACCGGATTGGTGGAAGTTAGGTCTTAATTTAGCTTATGGTCATTAAGCGTTGTAATCATTGAGTCATAGTTCGAAGTGAGTCTAAATTGAGTTAGATTTAGAAGGAATCCAAATCAACACAATAAAGCAATCGGGTCCACTATTGGGGTTTGATTGAGCTCAGGTTGAGCTCAATTGTTTGACCAAATGGTTGGTCAACATCAGGTTCAAGTCGGAATTCGAAAAGTGAAGGGAACCACCTTTACAGAAGTTTCGATGGGTAAACTGTCGCTGAGCGATGGGTATACCATCACCACTTAGGTTTTCAAGCAGCTGGCCCACCCAGGCTAGGCGGTTGAACCGCCCGTACCCAAGAATCTTGGTACTTCGGGCGGTTGAGCTGCCCAGGGTCGGCGGGTAAACCGCCCGCACCCAAGTGTTCGGGTAACTGAGCCGCCTAGGTAGGTGAACCACCGTACCTAGATTTTTCAGATATGATTGGATTTTGGCTCTAGCTTTGAAGCCAATTTAGGGCCTATAAATATCCCAAGTTTTCTTACATTCAAGATAATAATTTTTGGAGATTATATTCTGAGAAAATATTATGTGAGAATTGTAAGAAAAAGAAAAGGGGTAAGGGAGAGAGCTTAGAGTTAGAAATTTTCTCAAAGTCCCCCTTGTAAGCAAAGTATAAGGGTTTGATCTTCACCTATAGAAGATTGATAGTGGACGATGGTGTACCTCAAGAAAAAGAACTTGGGAGTGGACGTAGACTTTTGGCATCGAACCACTATAAAAATTGTGAGTGGTTCTTTGCTTTCATTGCTTACATATTTCTTGTATTGAAGCTTCTGATTTATCTCAATTCTTAGAAAGCAAAATTTTTTACGATAAGTTCCTTCATTCAAACGTTGCTTATTTTTCTGATTTGATTATTAACTTAGTAACTTTTCTTTATTCACTCAATCATTTCACTAAGAACTAAAAGCTTCGATTTTCCTATATTGGTTTAATCGGAAATATTTCATCTAAACCAAAAATTTATACTTGCACTAATTCACACCCCCCTACCCCCCCCAATCTTAGTGTCAATTGATCCTAACAATTGGTATCAGAGCGTTGATTTTTCTCATTTGGTTTAACATCCAAGATAAATGGCTCTTATTGGCTTTCAAGAGGGTTTTTTTATCATTCGTCCTCTCATATTCAATGGGACAGACTACACTTATTGGAAAACTCGGATGAGAGTTTTCTTGCTTTTTATAGACCTTGATTTATGGACTATTGTTGAAAATAGATTTGAAAAGTCTTCACTTCCAATGAATAATTGGAATAATTTTGAGAAGACTTTCTCTTTAAATGCAAAGGCTATGAATGCCTTGCTTTGTGCTTTTGATAAGAACGAGTTTAATCATGTTTTCACTTGTGATTCGGCTTTCGATATTTGGCATACTTTGAAAATCACACATGAAAGCATAATTAATATACATGAATCAATGAATGAAATATCTTACAAAAATGAACTTGAAGAATACCTTCCAAAGAACAGGAAGGAATTTGAACTGAGAACATATGACTCATCGAGTGAAATCTCGACTGATGAGGACCTTGAAGTTTTGACAAATGAACCAGAAAAATTAATGAACTTGAATCTTAAAAATAATCTAAAGATGGACAAAACCTCTTGCTATGAACGTAAGAAGCCAAGAAGCTCTAAAGATCAAATGAACAATCAAGAAGTGGAGAATCTTGCTCTTATGGCTATTGACAATGAGGTTAGTGATTCATTAAGTAATTCTTTTTCAGAATTATTAAATATGCTTCACGATTTGTTTGATGAATTTTAAAAAACTTAATAAATCTTTTAAGTTGCTTAAATATGAACATGATTTGTTAGTTGGTAAAGTTGATGAAATGTATGAGTTATTAGTATCACAATCCTAGTTCTAAATGTGAAATATTAGACAACATTAAAGAATAAAACATCATGCTTAAATCAACACTAGAAAAATTACAAATAGGGAATAAATCCCTAAATATGATCCTTTCTAATAAAGGTCATATTAATAGTAGAAATGACATAGGCTTTGTTGGTAATATTCAACAAAAGCCAACCATCTTTATAAAAGGACCTACATTAAATATGCCACCAAAGATCAAGTGTAATTTTTGTGAAAGATTAGGATATATGACTTACAAATGTCCATTTAAAAATTATAGTCCTCATAAGTTAATTTGGGTTCCTGAAGGAGTTATAAAATCTTATGCCATTAGAAAAAATGGGAAGAACATGTCATGAAGGACCCAATGTTAAATGGGTACCTAAATTAAAACCTCACATAATATAAAGTTGCATCTTGATAAGGCTAGGAGCACTAAGTAATATTTTGAAAGTACATGCTCAAGGCACATGATTTGATATCTAATACTCTTTCAAGGCTCACTAGCCTAAGTAAATAAAAAAAATTATTGAAAATAAAATTATTAGTAATAAATCTTAAAGATGATTCTTTGTTATAATTAATCTTGATTACTCTCAATGATGCATAATCTTTGCATAGCTAGAGCATGCTAGAATTAAAAATGAGAAAGTTTAGTTAACTTTAATAAAAGTCATATGTATGAAAGAAAGATTTTGATGATGATTTTTGTATTGATGTATATTAACTTGTGTTGATGATGTATATTGTTTTTGAATCTAAAAATAATATATTAAATCATCTTTGTTTAAATTTCAACATGTAAAAATCATTGGATTTAAAATGAATCAAAGCTTTTGTTTGAAAATATTTTTGCAATGATCTTAATGAAATTTTATTTTTGACATTAAATGTCATTGCATTATTGAAATAAATTTCAAAAGAAGGATAATTCTTCTTGAAAGAATATTTATCCTATGAATCCTTCAACAAAGATAAAATGATACATTTATTATTGAATCTCTTTAACTACAAAAATAAATAAAAAACTTTAGCTATTTTCTTTTGAAAATCATGATCATGAAATCTTGAAAATTAAAATTTGAGATCTTTATATAAACCAAGATTGTTTACTAAGATTCTTTTCCTTTATTAAAGAAAAGCTTTCATCCTAATCATGATATTGACTTCTTAATATTTATAACTTGATATTTCTATAAGAATCAATATCCTTCTTATTTGATCTCCTAAGATTTCAAAAGCTTTGAAATTACATTTAGGAAAAAGTGTGTCAAAATAAATCATATTCTTGGCATTTATGATTTGATAATAATATTCTTCATGACATGATTACTTATGACTTTCTTCTTAGTATAACTTATCACTAAAATTAATATTATTAAATTTGTGATAAATTAAAAATTGGAAGAGATTTGTATTATCATGAATATTCCCTTAATTTCTTGACTTAACTTATATATTATAAGAATCACGTTATTGATCTCTATGATTTTCTCTTTTAAATAAAAATATGATTGATGATCTTAATAATATTAATTGAAATTATTATCAAGGATCATTTTTATTTATTAAAAAGATTTATCTTGGATGAATTGATATTATTCCCTAAGACTCATTTTATTATTCACAAAAAATAAAAGAAGGGGAAAGAAACTTATTAAATGAAATCCTATCTTTTAATATTTAAAAATTTGATTTTATCTTTAATGACATGATATTCTACTTTTTGGCATAATTTGAATATGGATGTTAAGAAGAAATTATGCTATCATATTTCTTGTTAACATTAACAAAGGGGGAGATAAAATTATTAATATGATAGGAATCAAATTAGATATGATAACCTTGAATGAGAAACAATATGGTTAGAATAAAATATAGAATTTTTTAAATACATACGAAATACATATTTTATAATTTGAACTTGATGTCTTATCATATTTTCCTTTGGATTTCTTGGATTTTATAAATTACACTTCTTATCAAAATATGCATGTAAAATTCTAGATTAACAATTTAAGCTATCATGTTTTCTTTTAGAATTTTTGATGCTTATTACCAAAGTATAAATAAAAAGTGATCTACAAAAATAGATGATTTGCTATTTATGTTAAAAAATCACATAATTTAAATGCATGAGTGACTCTTAATTCTTCTCGGATTTCATAGATTTTTGAGCTCACTTTCTAAATCACTCTAGTTAAAATTAACATAAGAAGAGGATTCAAATTTTTATGATAATTTTTTTTAAAGATTATTCTCGTTTCATGAATCTTGATGAATGTTTACAAAGGGAAATATATATAACATAAACTTCTATGATGCTTGAAATAAGTCTTTGATATTAAATCTTTAATGAATCACTTGATGTGCTACTCTTGATTTAAATGAATTAAATTGCATGGGTAGATATCAATTATTGGATTGTGGAATTTACATCTAAAAGATTGAACCATATTTTTATGATACAATGTCTCTTACCCCACTCCCTTGTTTCTTATTTATTATTTAAAGAAAAGTAAAAGAATTCTTTCATAAGAAAATTATCAAGGGGGAGCAAAACTTATTTGCTTGCATGATGTAAATTGCTAGCTTGAATATTACAAAGGAATCAAATATTTGCTAGCTTTCACTTCTCAAAAGAGAACAATAAATTCACTAGCTTTCATGTTCTAAAGTAATGAAGAATTTGTTAAATTGCTAAACTTTCATATATATCAAAAACTTGCTAATTATACTTCTCCTTTTATTGATGACAAACAGGGAGAAGGTATAATAATATAAAATCATATATAATGATCATGCATGTAATGATGACTTTGAAAATCTACATAAACATAATGATTTGTTATTGTTTAGATTTATTTGCTATATTTTCTTGAAATTTACATGAGAAAAATTTGTTGAGCTCATATTCAAAATTTTATATATACAAGATTGAGATTGAGACATAGAAATATTAAATCATGAAAATATAAATTGCTAATATATATTTCATGAAACAAAGCCTTTTTATGATAACATTTTTCTTTGAAAACTTTTTATATGATTTTATCTTATTATTTTTTAAAAAAAGAAAAAAAAGAATTACATGTGCCATATTTGAAATTTATAAGAAATAATTTTTAATATCAAGAGATGACTTTTGCTACATTTGAAATACATAAGTAATCTTTAAATCTCTTGAACTTTTGAGCTTATATTAGTATTACTTTTAAAATTTATTAAGAGCTCTTCTCTATGATGAAATGATTCAACAACACCTCTATTATTTCTCTCCTTATTAAAAGGAAAGAAAATTTTATAATACATATACTAAGGGGGAGTAATGTCATCCTGTGTTTTGAAATTATTAGTTATATTTCACCTTTTTGTTGATGACAAAGGGGGAGAAATATATATTGATGACACATGATGAATACATTGATGACACATGATCATGTTGAAATACATGGATATCTTGTATAAGAATATGAATTGGACATCTTGGATATAGGTGCTTAATTTATTTTTACTTATGAGTTGATGACTTGATATAAATTTATGTTGAAATTTGCATAGAATGTTGATTGCTTGATTTTAAGAGTGTATGATTCTCTTAAATTTAAGTGGTATGGATTTAGGGGGAGTTAGGATTAACTCTTGTCATTAATTGATTGTCATCATCAAAAAGGGGGAGTTTGTTAAATCTTAGATTTTGATGATGAAATCAATTGATGGGTTATTGATCTAACAGAATTGTTAAAAATAATTGATGCAGGATTAATTACGATAAAATAATTATTACAATCAGGATTGGCTAAGGTTTAGTCCATGCATCGGGTTAATGCGGTTGGAACTCCCCAGGAGTATGTCGGGAGCTTGCCAAGAGTATCGAGAGTTTGCTAGGATGGAGTAAGAGAGTTCGGCAGAAGAAGACCGAAACTCACCGGAAGATTGTCGGAGGTAGCCGAAAAGTTTGCCGGTTGTAATTGATGTTTGACAATTATGATTGTATTTGATTAAGTGGTAATTAGCATCATACAAGACTAACTATGACAAGAGCAATGGAGTTACAACCAGATGATGGGCCAAGATCAAGCTTGAGCATCGGGCTGGTGTTCAGATGATATAGTGGGATCTCATTGAAGTTCGCTAGGAGATTCACCGAAGGGATTGTGAAGCTCGTTGGGAACACACTAGAAGATCAGTGGGAGAAGACCGAAAGACTTGCCACAAGTATGCCGGAGGCTACCGGATTGGTGAAAGTTAGGTCTTCATTTAGCTTGTGGTTATTAAGCGTTGTAATCATTGAATCATAGTTAGAAGTGAGTCCAAATTGAGTTAGATTTGGAAGGAATCCAAATCAACTCAATAAGATAATCAGGTCTACTATTAGGGTTTGTTGAGCTCAAGTTGAGCTTAATTAGTTGACCAAGGGGTTAATCAACATCAGGTTCAAGTCAGAATTCGAAAAGTGGAGGGAACCACTTTTGTGGAAATTCCAGTGGGTAAACCGCTAGTGAGCGATGAATGTACCATTGTCGCCTAGATTTTTGGGCAGTTGAAGGTGGCTGACCCTCCTAGGTTGGGCGATTGAATTGCTCATACCCAAGAATTTAGGTACTTCGGGCGGTTGAGCCGCCCAGGGCCGGCCGGTAAACCGCCCATAACTAGGTGTTTTAGCGACTGAGCTACCCAGGTCAGTGGGTGAACCGCTTGTACCCAGATTTTCCAGATATGATTAGATTTTGGCTCCGGTTTTAAAGCCAATTTGGAGCCTATAAATACCCTAAGTTTTCTTACATATAAGACAATAATTTTTGGGGATTATATTCTAAGAAATTATTGTGTGAGAATTATAAGAAAAAGAAAAGGGGTAAGGGAAAGAGCTTAGAGTTAGAAATTTTCTCAAAGTCTCTCTTGTAAGCAAGGTGTAAGAGTTTGATCTTCACCCAAAGAAGATTGGTAGTGGACGTCGGTGTGCCTCAAGAAGGAGAACTCGGGAGTGGACATAGGCCTTTGGCGTCGAACTACTATAAAAATTGTGAGTGATTCTTTACTTTTATTGCTTACATATTTCTTGTATTGAAGCTTCCGATTTATCTCAACTCTTAGAAAGCAAAATTTTTCATGATAAGTTCCTTCCTTCAAATATTGCTTATCTTTCTGGTTTGATTATTAGCAACTTTTTTTTGTTCACTCAATCATTTCACTAAGAATGAAAAGCTTCAGTTTCCCTATCTTGGTTTAATCGAAAAGATTTCATCTAAACCAAAAATTTATACTTGCACTAATTCACCCCCCCTCTTAGTGCTAATTGATCATAACAATAACCTTACTGCATATGAAGTTGTGTGTGCTCCCGACATCGATGAGGATGATGACGGACTACTACTCGGGAAACCCTTCGATATTTAGTTTTTACATGTTTGTATAGCCAGCTAAGGTAGGGACCGTGTGGGTGACCGGTTATGGTGTATCATTCTCCTTGGGCTCGAGAGTCGTATCTTCAAGTTTTGGTTCTTCAGTGGCCACAATCATCAAAGTTCTCTCTATTTTACAATCTTGTTTGAGGCTCCATAGTTTATCACAACACCTACATAGGCCCTTTGTCGATTCGTTATGAGAGTCTTCTCTTATTAATTTCTTTGACTAAGGGGGTCGGCTAATAGTAGGAGAAGGTGAAAGCTTTAATGCTACTAGTTGGGGTGCGACCCTAGTCCTCCGGGCTTCATAGTTCAATCACTCCTCTTAGTGTCGGGTGAAGGAGATGGCTACCTTAAGTGTGTACGATTGTCACGCTTTAACTTCTTCCGGAATCTTCGGCTTTAAGCCCTCAATGGAAGTCCTTAATATCTATTTTTTAGACTAATTATAAGTTTGATTTGATAAAATTGTAAACTTGGTTTAGTACTCTTAGATAGTGGAGGTTTGATGGATCATCGCTAGTTTTTTGTTAAGGTTCTTATAATTGATTGGTGCTAAAGGTTTATATGCTTTTGATTGGTATGTGGTTCTCATGCTATGAGCATCTGATTGAGGTGCCCTTCTTGAAGTTGTGCAAAGGAGATCGATGTCTTAACTTCGCTTCTTATCTCTAGTGGGTTCTTTTTGCAATCTAAATTTGCTTCATGTTGTGATCTTCTTGGGCTCGACAATTAGCCCAATCTCAATTGCTCGAAGAGAGCGTATAGTCTAGCATCCATATACATATCGAGAACCTCCAATTTGCCTTCAAATAGGCCCATCAATGTCATGACGTAAGGATCTCCAACCTGTCAAATAAACTGATTGAAGAGTGTAGCTGCAATCTTCAGGTTGAAGGCAATAATGATAGTAAAAGGATGAGAAAGTGCCACTGTGATGTTGCTGCAAAATTATTGGGGCTGTGATGATGAAGTCTCCAAGTGGCTGTTACGTTGATAGAGGATGACCGCCAAGGGTAGCAACAATGATGGAGGAAGAAGACAATAATAGTAACGTCAGTTGTAGTTCTACGGTGATGCTGTAAGGTCATCGAGGCTATGATTTTTTAGGTGGTTGATATCTGTTGGAAGATGACAGCCAAGAGATATGAGTCAGAAGGCAGCAATGATGGTGGAGGAAGAAGAGGGCAGTAACTACGTCAGCTGTGGCTGCGGTGCAACTTTGTGGCTATAGGTGGAGTTGGTTGCAGTAAGGGTGCAACTGCAATAGGAGGAATATGGGATAGCGGAGTGCACGATTGTTGCAGAGGAGGGCAGTGGCAGTATGGAGTAAGAGATTGCTGCTGGTCATGTTCAATTTGTTGCTAGCCGCGATCAAGGCAGTTGACAGTGAAAGATTGCTGTGAGCTGCGATGTAGACAGATTGTAGTGAAAGATCACTGCCGATAGCTTTTGGGCTGTAAGGATCACTGCTGGCTACGATCAAGGAGGATGGCAGCGAGAGATTACTGCTAACAATGTTGTGCAGCGAGAGATGCATGTTACGATTAAAGGGATAATGGAAATTAGGTGGTTCAAAAGGTTGGTAGACCGAAGGTTGAAGGCTATAGTTTTAGTTTTATGGAGTTTTGGCTATGATTTGGTGGGGTTTTAGGGTTGAGATGGAAGTGGATGAAGGTTAGGGAAAGATAGTTTCAGATATGGAAGAGATGACAGTGAAGGTTTGATAGAATTTATCAAAGTTCGCTACAGTGTATGCTACCTTACAGAAGTAGAATTATCATTAAAGAAACAATAGTTTCTCAACGAAAATTCCAACAAAAAATTATGAAATTTAGGATTGTGGTGGTAGGGATAAAGATGAGGAAAAGAGAGTTTCAAATCTGGAAAAGTAGTAGTGAAAATCTGATAGGATTCGATGAGAGATCGCTGCGTACATGCATTTCTCTTGAACAGAATTTGCATCGAAGAAGCAGCGAGTTCTTGATGTAAATTCTAAAAGAGAATCCAAGGAAAATATGTAAAATTTTGATAGACAAACCTCGATTCAGATGTGGGCAATATTAGCAAATAATATCAATGAAATTTTGATAGCGTAATGGTAGGAAAACAGGTGAAAAGAAGGAAGGTAGATTCTTCATCGTAAAATTCCAGCAATGCATAATGAGGAATTATAACACTATAAATATGGTTTTAGAAAGAATTTTTTTCAGAGATTAATCTTAAATGAAAGCTAAGATGATCTATGAATTTGTGTAAAAGTTTTAGCCAAAAAGGATAAGCAATAGTTAGGTTTCAAAAAGCAACAATCGGTTGAAATTCTTTTATAGTGTTTCCCCTTCGCAACAATGATCATGTTTGCTACGGTAGAATTTTGCAGTAAAGAAAATATAGAAAAGCTTCTCTAATGTGTAAGGCAAAGGAATAGCAGTAGCAAATAGGCGTAGGTGCTGAAAATATACTAGATCTCTAATTTTAAACGTAGGGGGCAACAACAGATTGATTTGATCTGCGACTTAGGGTAAAAGATGGAGGCGCATGTTGCAGCAATTATGGGAATTGCTTGGAAGGGTGGAGGTGGCAGAGATAACAGTAGGGGCAACAAGAACACAGCTCTGATACTAGATGATAAAATCCTAGAAGGAGCTCTATAAGATTTAATTTTTGAGGGGGATCAACCCTTGGAACACTATAGGGGTTCCACCCTCCTAGGGTCGGCCAACAAGGCTGAAATAGAATTGATCTTGCTTGATGAAAAGAGATGGAGGCTACAAGCTTATATATGACTCCACATCCTAGCCCTAGAGGGTGATTTCTAAGTGAATTTTCCCTTTTACCCCTCCTATAGTTGCCCTACCTAAATAAGGGGGAGCGGCAGCCTAAGTAGCTGCACAAGTTGCATACATTTGCTAGAAACACTAGCCAACCAAGCCAATAAAAAGGGTGATAGTCAGAAAGCTCTAAGGCCCCAAAATAAATCATATCCACACTTGTTTATAGGATAGATATGACTATGTGAGGTTTTATTACAATCTCATAGGGTATTATTAATTGCTACTTGGTTGAGCAGGACCTAACCCTGCTAGGGTCCTATCAAGCATCTTTTGGCTTTGAAATGACTTCTGTTCTAAGAAGCTTTTACTACTTAACCAAGTACTCAGTTTGCTCTGCTTCGCTGGGTAGCTTAGCTTTGTGATCCACCAGAATGGTCTCAACTCGCTTGTCGTAGGAGGCTCTGATTGGAGGTAGACGAGTTAAAATATTTTAAGAAATATTTTATGGATCTGAATGATAGGCTTTCAAGTTTCTTATATGGAAGACATTATGAATTTTGAGCCATGCCGACAATTGTAACTTATAGGAGACATTCCCCACCCTACTGATAATTGGGAAAGACCCTTCATACTTTCGTACCAACCCTTTATGTACTTTGTGTCTAAAGAATTGGGGTGATGCTGCTTGGAGCTTCACCAATACCAAGTCACTAATTTTAATCTCCTATGGTTGCCTTCTTAAGTTTGTCCACTTTTTCATCTTTTTGGCCTCCTTCTCCAAGTAGGCTCGAGCAATTTCTACATTTAGATATCATTCTTTTATGAATTGATATGCCAATAGGCTACTCCCAATATAACCAATAGCCAATGTATGAGGAGTTGATGGTTGTTGTCCCTTGATAATCTAGAAGGGGCTCTTATTGGATACAAAGCTCTATTGTAAGTTGTAGGAGAATTGGGCTATGTCCAATAGCTTCACCTAATCTCGTTGGTTGGCACTCACGTAGTTCCAGAGATATTGCTCTAAGAGCGAGTTGATTCTATCAGTCTGGCCATCTGTCTAAGGGTAGAGGCTTGTGGAGAAGTATAATTTAGATCCAATTGCTTGAATAGCTCGGTCCAAAATCATCCCAAGAACCGAGAATCTCAATCACTAATGATGTTGTGTGGGACTCTCCAATACTTCACCACATTCTTCATCATCAACTTAGCCACCTCCTCTACTAAACAATATAGGGGTGCGATAATAAATATTGCATACTTCGAAAATCGATCGACTACCAAGTATTGATCTAAGTCTCCCTACTGTGGGCAAGCTTGATATGAAGTCCAGTCTCAGAAACCACACTTATAAAACCACCAGTCTTAGAAATCTGTACGAATGTAAAATCAACTATTTTCCATTACTTCATATGATTGTAAAACTTAACATTTAAAGATTCTACACAGAGAGATATTCTAACCTTTTACAAGATACATCAGTTCATATTTATCTACAATATTTCATTACATGTAAAATATTCTTATACATCATTATTAGGACTCTAGCTAGGGGAGTCCTAATTTAGTTTCATTAAAGAGGGTAAACATGTAAATTCTAAGGGTATTAATGTAAATCCTATCTAGCCGACCCCTATTAAAGAGGTGAGGAGGTCGGCTAGGTTAGGATTAGTTTGGAGAAAGATATTTTGAGAGACGAATAAGGTACATGTCACCCATTTAACCACCCCTTATCTTAGTTAAAAAGGGGTTGGTTGAGGAGGGTTAAGTTAGAATAGAATTAGGATTAATTTGGAGGTTGCTTCTTAGAGTTAGAGTTGGAGTTATTAGAAGTAGGAGTTGCTTCTTAGAGTTGGAGTAGGAGTTGTTATGAGTAGGAGTCTTAAGTAAGAATCCTATTAGGAGTTGGGTTTAGAAGCCCTATAAATAGCCTTGTACTCTCCCCTCTTTCATCATTAATAGATCAATTATCTTTCAACTCATGTAGCAGAAAACCAAGGAGGGAGGAACCTCTAAAGAGTTCCAAGGGGTCGATTCCTTATAGAGATCGCCCCAAGCTTAGAATCCGTAAGGGTTCTAACAAACATCTCCCAACAAGACTTGCCCAAAATCTACATAGCTTTCCACTATATCAGCTCAATTCTAACTATTTTTGTAAGTGACAAGCTAACCTATGAAATTTATATAGTAACAGAGTAAGCATATAAAGCTCAACAAGTGACGAACATATCCAAGCAAATAAGGATAGTTTTCAAAACAAACTTGATATAAGATAGCAAGGCAAAGGTATAAGAATCCATAGGTAGCATCTCGTAAGATACATAATTACAAATCATTTCATTCGAAAAATACTTTGATCATAACACTAGAGGAAGAGTAATTGGAGTATATTATTGGTGTAAAATATCTCAGAACATATCAAAGGCATAAGAATGTCAAGCAGCATATCAATGGCAAATGAAATATTTCGGAGTATATCAATGAGAATATGAAATATTTCAAAGTATATCAAAGATGTATAAGATATTTCAGAACATATCAATAAAATATAAAATATTTCAGAGGATATCAAAGATATATAGGACATTTCAGAACATATCAATAAGAATGTGAAACATTTCAGAGCTTATCAAAGATGCATATGTCATATTTTGAAGCATATGAATGGTGTATGAATAATCTTAAAGCTTATCAAATGACAAATTAAGGAATAGAAGCTTAAATGTTATATCAGACATAACATTTATTTTATTCTTATCTAAAGCGCACAAACAAACTCATAGATAATGCTTTGGATATTATATCAAAGATATAGAGGGTGAAGTGGGACTATAAACATATTGTGGATCATCCATCGCTGAATGACCACCAAACATAAGTCTCCCACATCTGGAAGCTCCATCCACCCATATCTGAGTGAAATTAATGGGGGCGATAGAGCATCACGGGCTCTAAGCATAACTCCCTTTATCATTTCTTGCAAAGGTTTACATTATCTCATAAACACCAGAGTACAAAAGCACATGAGCAATAAAACAATATATATCAGAAGTACATACGAAATAATGAAATATATATGTGCCAATATGAAGCAATATGATTTACTAGTATGGTGCATATGAGGCTTAGTCCAGTGGTGGCTCCATGCTATATTGAGTTTAGAGCACTACGAAGTTTAAAGTACTCCTTCTATAGGTAGCCCTTTCCAACTAGGGTCCCCTCACCATGCCCGAAGACTAGCTCAATTTATTATAACAAGATAAGAGCACATATTGAGATTATAATAAGAAAGGATTAGTAAACTTGCAAGGTTATAATAGTTTAACTTAAAGAAAGAACTCTAGAATGAATTCAGTTTTCACATGGATGAAGCAAGAATAGACAAAATTGATATAGTCACTATTTTGACAGAATTTAGAAAGCACATCTTAAAGTTAATATAAATAGTCAAATATATTCTAAATTACTAAAAAAGGGTATCTTTGGAAAGCTAAATCAATCAAATTTTAAATAAAATAAGTTTCATATAAATTAGAAGTCTCTACAAAAAGTCATAGATGATTTGGTAGCCAAAGGTAAGGAATTATGATCCATATTTTATAGAATCCATAAGGTTTAAGAAAATAGAAATTTCAATGGCCATTTGGGTTCTAAATCTTTGAATCCTAGTATTCAATAAAAGATCTATGAGCTTTTTTTCTAATGAATCAAGTTTTATATGAATCGGAGACTCCAACAGGGAGATATAAGTAATCCAATAATGAAAGGTCAGAAGCTATGGATTCTATTTTACAGATTTCATATGCTCAATTAAAATAAATGTTCGGGCTAGAAAATGGATTATAAATTCTTCAAACTTAATTTCCAAAGAAAGACCTATGAATGTATTTTTGAAAGAACTAAGATTTGTCTAAAACAAAGGTCTATATAAAAAGTTATGACTTGAACAAGGTAAACAGGTCACAATCTCAAAAATATTCCAGATTCCAACTTTTGCAACTAACAAAAGAGAATTCAGATTACAAGGTTGTATTTGTTCCAAATTTTTTTTCTCATAATCAAGGTAATAACAAAGATAAATTTAAATAGAGAAAGGATATAAAATATTATGTAGGATTTGATTCAAAATATCAAAAACCCTCAAATCTTTTCTTCTCCTCTTACTTCTCTTCTTCTTCTTCTTCTCAAGTTTACGTTGTAGCCAAAACCCTTTCTTCGCTAATTGTTAATTATTTAAGCTAACATATGGGTTGGTTGGTGGCAAGCATGCATGCAAGGTGCTTATATGTCACATATGTAACATGCATAAGTGGTCACCACTTTAAACTAGGTAGTGACACATGTCATCCCCATTTTTTTTTATCTAATGTGAATCTTCCATAATTCAGCTCATATATTTAAGATTTATATTTAGATCCCTAGTAATAAACTTTTAATATAAAATTATTTAATCAAAAGAATTATTAAACAAATCATCATATTTATAAATAAGTCCTTATAAATAATCTATTATTAAATAAATCCTCATTAATAATTTAAAATATATAAATATTTAAAAAATGAGGAATATTACAAGTTCATTAGGGTTACGGTCTAAGAATCAATATATAGTCCATCCCTGATCCTGGAAAGAAAGTTGGAGTGCAACTGACTTGCTTGGCCCCCGCATTCTAATTGTATAACGTTCACTAATTCAGCTTTTCGACTCAATGCATCAGCCATGACATTTATTTTTTTGGGTTTGTACTCCACTACAATGTCAAACTCGGACAATAATTCCTGTAGAGAGAGTTTCTTTTGAGTCTAGAAGTAACTCAACGCAACATTGTCCATCCTTAGCACGAATGGTGCTCCCAAAAAGGTAGTGTCCCTAGACTCATAGACAGTGGACCACCACTGCCATATCCTTCTCATGTATTGGATATCGTTGTTCGGTCTCATTGAGCTTGCGACTCTCGTAGGCTGTTGGATGACCCCCTTGCATAAGTACTCTCCCAATAGCAAAGTCAAAAGCATATGTATGGACTTCAAAAGACTTTCCATAGTCATGTAATCTTAGTACTGGTTCCTCTAACATCACAGTCTTTAGGTCTTGGAATGTCGCTTCACATTTATTTGATCATCTCCAAGACTGCTCCTTCTTTAACAACTTCATCTACGCGCTTCAAATATCTAGCTATGAAGCGCCGATAATAGTTGACGAACCCAAGGAAGGATCTCAACTCTGGCACCTTCTTTGGTGTTCGCCAGTCAGCCACAGCTTGCACCTTAGATTTATCCATCCGGATGGAACCACCGCCAATTCGATGCCCCAAGAATAGAATCTCCATCTAGGCAAAGTAGCAGTTTTCCTTCTTTAAGAACAAGATGTTCTCCCTGAGAACTTTGAAGATTGCCTGAAGGTGCTCAATATGCTCCTCAAGTGTTTGGCCATAGACAACTATATCGTCTAGGTAGACGACTGCAAACTTGTCTAAATATTTTTTGAACAATTGGTTTATTAGAGTACAGAATGTGATCGGAGCATTGTTTAGGCTGAAATACATCATTAAGAACTTAAACGCTCTATACCTGGTCACACAGGTAGTCTTCGCCTCATCACCTTCTACAATACGCACCTGCTAGTACCCTGATCGTAGTTTGAGTTTGGAGAAGTACTTGACCTTGCCCAACTCATCGAGCAAATATGTGATGAGTAGGATGGGGTATTTGTTCTTCACCATTATTTTGTTTAGGGCTCGATAATTGACACATAATCGGAGGCTCCCATCTTGTTTCTTTTAGAAAAGAACTAGAGCTCTAAATGGTACTTTTGAATTGCAGATGAGACCACAGCTAAGCAGTTCATCTAATTGCTTTCTAAGTTCGGCTAACTCTGGAGGGGCCATGCGGTATGGTGGTTATGTTGGAGGCTTAACTCCCAATTCTAGCTTAATACAATGATCCACGCCTCTGCGTGGTGGTAGAGTTTTTGGTAACTCAGTCAACATCACATCTGAAAACTCCGTCAGAATGTTCGCCATTGTGACAGGTTCTTGAATGGCCTTCCCGTCAAGTTTTTCTAGCTTTATGGCAGCTACAAAGGTTGATTCACCTTTTTGTACCTCTTTCTTCAATTGCAATGCTAATTTGTTATGGATCCTTGGTTCCTCTAGAGAAATTAGAACCATGCAGGGGTCGTCGCCTCCCATTAGACATAATGAGTTCAGGAATGACATTGGCACCAACTTCATTGCGTGCATGAACTCCATTCTGAGAATCACTTGGAAGTCATCCAAGGGCATTGCTATCATGTTTGTGCACCCGCTCTATGTTTTGATCTTGATGGGGACCCCTTTTACTAGTCCGAAGATCCATTTGGCCTCCGAGTTCACAGCTTTCGTATGACTTAGGTTCTTCTCCAAGATTAGTCCAAGTCGCTTAGCTTCCCGATTGGCAATAAAATTGTGAGCAGTACCCATGTCCACCACTTCCTGGGTTGTTTTACCATTTAGTTTGATGTCCACATACATCAACTCATTGCTCCTTACCTTTAGTGGCTTTACCTTTGTGTTCTCCCCCACTTGACCCCGCAATGCATTTAACAAACGTATTGCTTCTATTCGGGGTCCTTGCGACTCCTCATCATCGTTGCTGGATTCAGAACTACTCGAACTTAGGGTGATGGCTTTGGCCTTGTCCAACTTATCGGGGTGTTTTGATGCCACTAAAGCGTTGAGTGCCTGCTTTTGTGGGCACTCTTTCACCATGTGTGGTCCTTCACATAAGAAGTATCCGTCATATTTCAAAGTTTTGCCTTTCAAGCTGAGTCTCTTGTGGAAACTCTTCTTCTTCTGTTCACCCCCAAACTCTGCACGAGAGTATTTTATTGGGCGATTATCCAAGGATTGTTTCTTCTTTCCCAAGTCCTCTGAAGAAACAAAATCAGTTAGCCTTTCTGCGACTACAATTGCCCCGACCACATCGGTGACATTCCTCCGATGTAGTTCTTGTTGTGCCCATGGCTTTAGGCCATCGAGAAAGCTGAATAGGTTGTCCTTCTCGGACATATCTTGTATATCCAACATCATTGCCAAAAGTTACTTCATATAGTCTCAAATCGATATACTTTTACGGAGTTGTCTTAGTTTCTTTCTTATAACAAATTCCATGTTCTTGGGCAAGAACTGTGTTATCAACTCTCGCTTCAAGTCTTTTTATGTATCCACGTGACATCGCCCTTGTTAGATCTCTTCCCAACGAGTTCGCCACCAAAGTTTTGCATCTTTATTTAGATACATTATTATTATAGAAACTTAGGTTTCCTCAGAATCGGGTCTCGTAGTACGAAAATATTATTCCATATCGAATAGAAAATTTTCGAGCTCCTTGGCATCTCTGGCACCCTAGTAGTAATGCGGCTCGGGTGCCTTGAAGCTTTGCGGTGGTGCAGTGTGAGTATTGTTTCCTCCCATATTAAGAGTTCTTATGAGTAACATCACCTTTGCCATGAGTTCTGCCATAACTTCATGTAGATGTCATACCGAGTCTTTGGTATTCTCCATCAATCGGTCGACCATGAACTCAACCCTATATATTTGAGATTCAGCTTCTTCTTGTGAGCTCTCTACCCCATGGAGTCTTCATTGCCCTTGGTAGAGTTCCTACAAGCTCGCTTCAAGAACATCGAGGTGGGTTTCCACCATTGTAAGTCTTTCTTTATGGCTCCTTTTCGTAGTTGGTATATCAGATTGTGCCTCCTTCGCTTTACAGAGAGCACCCAACTTCATGCTCATCTTATTCGCTACCATGCTCCTCATAAGCGGCTCTAATAGCTTGTGAATGATTTTGCACTTGCAGCCCACCTACGGCTGCTTAGGGCAAGGGTCCGACTTGTCATATCTTGCTCGATTTACTATAATGCTTTGCTATAGCAAGATTGTGAATCTTCTTCGCTGCTTAATCAAATTGCTTACTTGTTCTGATACCATAATGTTATGGGCTTAATTGAATTTGCCTAAGCCATGTGGCACCCTAGCAACAAATTTGAAGACTCAGTTGGAATTGCTTAAGTCGTCGAGCAACCTTACCTAATGTTTCGGACTTAGCTGGGATTGCCTAAGTCATGAAATGTCGCAGCGTTATTTGCTCAAGGGATCAGCCCACTTGCAACCTTGTGCGAGTCCTGAAGGACCTGCAAAAGAGAAGTTGATTAGTTTTGAAGACGAGCGATGAACAAGTCTCGACGTCTCGCAGATGCTAGTTACAAGTGCCCTGCAAGCCAATCACGTAAGTGATGGCACGTGTGACACACTACGTAATCCTTTTGCTTATGATTAATATTGGCATATTCTCATATTATATTATTTATTACATATATATTGTGATGTCCTTGGTTCTGTACAATGGGAATTGGATAGTGACGAGATCACGATAATGAGATCGATTCACCTTTAAACACAGATCCTAAATAATCCCGGTCATAGGTTACTCGAGAGGGACATTGAGATAATTGGACAGATTGATGTACTATATACCCATCCATATGATGGAGGCGACTGGTCTCATAGCCACTTGTGTAAAGACACTAAGGATATAGTACAGGTGCTCATTGGAGAATTAGTTCACTGATTGATCCGTATGGTTAAGGATAGCTAATATCAGACAGCGATTCCATAATCCCAGTTGTGTATTTGATCCTTAAACTTAAGACACCAATGATGCCTTGTATGAGTAATCCTTTCTTTGACACCAGACTTATAAGTTTGGAAAGTTCTAGATCTGGTACAACTGGTTATCGATATTGGTAGCCAACCTTCCAAAGGCAATTGAGTATCAATAAAGAATCATCCACCCTCGGTATCACAAGAGGAATATCCCATATATACTTGCTCAGACAAATCCCTGGCTAGGGTCATTCGGATTGAGAGAGAAAGAGTTCTCCGAGAGAATCTGATTAGAGCAAGACTATGATGGATTCTGTATATGGCTTGACAGTACCATGTCTAATATATGATCTCTTGGATATTAGTTAGATGAGGGATTCTAAATACACGAGAACTGTGGACATACAGGTCCAATGTATTTGATCCCCCTATACCATTTGGGGACTATGGCGTAGTGGCCTAGTACGTCCATAATCGATAAGTCGAGTGAATTATTATGAGGATAATAATTTACTATATCAGAAGGAGTTCTGATGGGAGTGACTCACGACCAGCTCAGTATCGGGCCTAGAGGGTCACACACATATGATGGATGCTTCAGCAAATAGAGGATTGGATGGAGATCCAATTAGCCCCTGTTTTTATTAAATGAGACTCTATGCTAATGGACTCCTTGATTAAGGTCCAATTAGAGGCCTAAGAAGATAATTGGATAGAGATCTAATAATATAAGATTAGTGGGTAATTGGATGAAGATCCAATACCCACTAAGGCAGGAGCCCTAGGGTTTCTAGTGGCTCTCTATAAATAGGAGGGGAGACATATAGTTAATAGGCTACAACTTTAGCCACCACCTCTTATTCTCCTCCCTCCCTCTGCGTAAGAGTTGCAGATCATATTGAAGGAGTTTCACTACAGAGATCCATCGTGTAGATACTACTAGAGGGGAGGACGTTTGACCTCTTTCATCTTCTCCATCTAGATCTGGAATATAGAGATATACGATCTCCCTTGGTAAAGTCAATCTCTCACACATCGTGTTTTTTTCGATTTTTACAGTTTTTCTCGCGACCCTAATCTTTTGCATGATGATTTGATCTGTGTGAAAAACTAGTTTTTATTTTGATTTTCACTGCGTATGTGATGCTCCCGCTGAGGTTTCCCAACACTGGTATTAGAGCCAGGTTTTCGTGTGAAAGATTGGTTTTAAACTGCATGTGATGAGATTGAATCACATAGAATTATTCTATGCATTCTTGCTGTGTTTTCGTAGCTAAGGAAGCGAGGAGGAGGGGTGGCCATCCACGGCCAGCCCCCATATAGGGTTGGCCACCCACAGCCAGGCTGTGACTAGGGCCAGCTTGCAAGGGAGGTCAGTGCCGCTCGTAGGGGCAGCAGCCCACATGGGAGGCCAGCACTGCTCGCAGGGGCAGCAGTCTAGAGGGGTGACGCCTGCAGACACGGCCGGCTATAGCCAGCATGCAGGGGTGGCATCCACCCTTGGGCACACCCGCTTGTAGGGTGCCCGCAAGGGCCTGGCGCGCGACCAGCCCTACCGCTAGCAGGGGTGGCGGCGCTAGGCCACAGGGGTGGCTGCGCCTTGGCGGGGTGGCTATTGGCGGGCAAGGGTCATCGTCTGCGCAGGGGCAACGACGGCACAGAGATGAAGCAAGAGGGGTTAGGGCATCCTTTTGAGAAAAGGATGATCTTGCCCATTTAAATTTTAAAAATTTTGAGGACTGTCCTCGTGTTCAAAATTTTGAAAAAGACTTCAATAATTCTAGAAATTCGGAGGACTGTCCTCTCATCCAGAATTATAAAAATATTCTTGACAATTCTAAAAATTTCGAGTATGTCCTAATTTTTTAAAAATAATTAATTAAATAGTTTAATTAATTATTATATATATCTAGTAATCCTATATATGATGTGATATACATGTGATGTATGATGTGGATAGATGATCATGAACCTAGTGTTGTGATGTGTGTAATTATGATTATTATTATTATTGGGGCCTATGAGCCTACGTTTTTTGTTGGGCCCGCGTGCTTGTGATTATTTGTAATTACATAGAGAGGCGCAGTGGGAGCGTGGAGGTGACAACGGGACCCATGATGCCATGGCGGGAGATCATGACGCATGGTGATGTGACAATCCAATGGAACCAATGATGACGAGATCAACAATCACAAGGCATGGAGATGTGTCAATGCACACATAGATCCTATTGTGAGTGATTAGGCCCATTGTCTCGGGCTTAATCATATTAGATGACAGCTCATGATTATCCAGTATGGCTTGTATATATGATGTGTTATACACCTACTAGATATATGTATATATATATTTGCATGTGATGTAGATATATGTTAAATATGTATATATGTGACATAATATATTATGAGACTAATATGAAACAAAACCCCTCTTACGATAATATTAAGTCGGTAAGCATGAGGCAATAAGATTGACCCACGTGGCCTTCCATCGTTATAGGAAGAAATTGAATCACGACATAGGTTGAGTTGGTCGAGTCCCTCGAGGCTCACCTATCTACGTGATCGAGATCTTGCCCACGATATAGAGATGTCACCAGTGACATGAGGACATGGTATGCTTGGTCGAGTCCCTCGAGAGCATATCATCGAATTAGACTCATCTGGTAACGATGGTGATGACTTAACTGAATATTATGGTTGGTCGAGTCGCTCGAGACCATGATGATTTAGAAGCCGAACATGACAGAAATTATAAGGAGTTATAATTATAAGAGTTGCCTATCTTTTGGGCTTAGTGTAATTGGTCGAGTCCCTCGAGGTTGTACTAAGATGCCGATTGGATCCTGATCCCCATTAGGAGTCTGCCAGAGACTTCTGTCTCACGTGTCGAGTGTGTCACGTAATTCGCTAAAAAAAATAGTGGGAGTACATTAAGATAGAAGTCCATATCTCAATTAGTATTTTTTGTGAAGTCTGCATGTTATTTATTTATGCTATATATTGTTTGTCGCTTGCAAAACCCCTATGTGGCATACTTGATGCCAACTGCCTCATTGGTCCAAAGGCTCTATAATTTGAAAATTGTTCTCATGAAAGAGAAAATCATATATATCTTTAATATGATTATGCCCATACCAGAGGAAAGGATAAGCGAGGATGAGATCACTCGCTTTGTGAAGTATAAAGATAGTCCTAAAGGATAACCTGTATGTTGATCTTATACTTCAGTCCCTACCAGATTCCTTTTCATGGTTCATTATTAACTTTAATATGAACAAGTTTAAGGTGACTCTACCTGAGCTCCTCAATATATTAAGGGAAGTTAAGAGTACCATCAAGAAAGAAAAGTTAGTTCTCTATATTGGTGAGACCAATTGGAAAAGAAAGGCCAACAAGACCCTTAAGAAGGGCAAGGGAAAAGAAAGATCGGGTAAGACAAATGTTGCCTGGAGAGACCCAGCAAAGGATAAAGGATAATGCTTCCACTATGACCAAGATGGGCATTGGAAGAGGAATTGTAAAGACTACCTTGCAGAGAAGGTAAAACAGAAGCTTAAAGAAGCTTCAGTATATTCATAATCAGTTTTCAGTTGTTAGATTTTCATGATAACACATAGGTATTGGATATCGGGAGTGTTTATCATATTTATAATTTATTATATTTTCTGGCAAAACCTAAAAGATTGATTGGAGGTGAGATGGACCTCAAGATGAGCAATGGAGCAAGAGTTGATGCAGTTGCTATTTGGGAAGTCACCCTACATCTGCCTAGTGGAGTTATTATTGCATTGGATGCATGCTATTTTGTTTTCTCTATTATTAAAAATATTATTTTCATCTTTTATTTGACAATTAGTAGATATAAATTAGTTTTTGAGAATAATAGTTGTTTAATAATTATAGATGATGAGATCATCACTAGAGGGACCCTTATAAATGGCTTATATATGTTAGACACTTCTCCACATATCATGAATATAAATATGTCTAAGAGGAAAAGAGATGAGGTGAATAATGTATGCCTATGACATTGTAGGCTAGGTCATATACATGAGGGAAGTATTCAAAAGTTGCTAAAAGATGGATATTTAGATCCATTTGACTATGAGTCATATGCAACTTACGAACCTTGCCTTCGTGGGAAGATGACCAACTCTCCTTTTAGTGGAACTGGAGAGAGAGCCACCGAGTTATTGGAACTCATATATAATGATGTATGTGGTCCCATGTCGACTCAAGCTATAGGTGGTTACTCATACTTCATTACATTCACTGATGATTTCTTTAGGTATGGACATGTGTACTTAATGAAGTATAAATCTGAGGCTTTTGAGAAATTCAAAGAATATAAGAATGAGATAGAAAACCAAATTGGAAAGAGTATTAAGACTCTTCGATCAGATCGAGGAGGAGAGTACTTGAGTATGGAGTTCACCCATTTCCTCAGGGATAATAGAATTCTATCCCAGTGGACACCTCATTATACACCTCAGCTCAATAGTGTATCAAAAAGGAGGAATCATACACTGTTAGATATGGTACGATCCATGACGAGTTTCGCTAACCTACCTGTCTCATTTTAGGGATAAGTCCTAGAGACCATAACTTACCTTTTGAACAAAGTTCCATCAAAATCGATAGTATCTACACCATATGAGATATGGAAAGGAAAGAAGCCAGATCTTAAGGTAGTTAAGATTTGGGGTTGTCCTGCCAACGTTAGAAGATACAATCCAGACAAGTTGGAATTAAGGAGGAACGATGCACATTCATGGGATACCCTAAGGAGACTTTAGGGTATTATTTCTATCATCTCGATGACCAAAAGGTCTTTGTTGCTAAGAGAGCTGTGTTCCTTGAGAAGAAATATATTCTTGGTGGACATAGTGGGAGTGAGATAGAATTGAGCAAGGTTGGAGAACCTGGCTCAAGCACCATTCTAGAGCTTGAATCTGTTCATGTACCTAATATACAAATTCCAATTTTACATAGGTCTAGTAGAGTATCTCACCCTCCTGAAAGATATGTAGGACATATTAGTGGAGATGACTCTGAGGATGTTGATCCTCAGACCTACGAGGAGGCTATTATGAGTATAGACTTTAGGAAGTGGCAAGAAGCCATGAATTCTAAGATAGATTCTATATACTCTAACAAGGTTTAGAACCTTGTGGATGCACCTGAGGGTATTGTACCCATTGATTACAAATGGATCTTTAAGAAGAAGATCGGAGTAGATAGAAATGTAGAGACCTATAAAGCAAGGTTAGTAGCTAAAGGTTATCGTCAAAGACAAAGAGTTGACTATGACGAAACCTTTTCACCTGTAGCCATACTTAAGTCCATTAGAATTATTTTGACTATTGCAGTACACTATGACTATGAAATATGACAAATGAATGTCAAAACAATATTCCTTAATGGTAATTTCGAGGAGGAGGTGTATATGTTACAGCTAGAGGGATTTGTATCCAAAGAGAGTCCAGATAAAGTGTATAGGTTGCTCAAGTCCATTTATAGACTAAAGCAAGCTTCCCAAAGTTGGAACATAAGATTTGATAATACGATCAAATCTTATAATTTTGTTAAGAAGGAAGATGAACCTTATGTGTACATGAAAGTAAGTGGAAGTGCTATCACCTTCTTGGTGCTATATGTGGATGACATCCTAATTATTGAGAATGATATAAGAATGCTCTCCATAGTAAAGGCTTGGCTATCCAGAAACTTATCCATAAAAGACTTGTGGGAAGCATCCTATATTTTGGGGATTCGGATCTATAGAGATAGATCGAAAAGGATGTTTGGTTTGTCCTAGTCTAGGTATATAGACTCTATTGTCAAAAGGTTTGGCATGGAGAATTCCAAGAGAGGTCTCATACCGATAATACATGGAATATCATTTTCTAGGAGTATATCCCCAAAGACTCCTAAAGAAAGGGCAGACATGGATAAGATACCTTATGCCTCAGTGATAGGGTCTATCATATATGCGATGCTATATACCAGGCCTGATATAGCATATGCTCTAAGTGTCACGACTAAGTATCAAGCAGATCCATGTTTAGAACACTGGAAGGCAGTAAAGTGTATCCTTAAGTCCTTGAGAAGGACTAAAGATCTTTTATTGGCATATGGAGGAGGTAACCTCCAGGTTGAGGGCTACACGGACTCAAGTTTTCAGTCTGACATTGATGATGGCAAGTCAAATTTAGGGTATGTTTTCACCATGAATAGAGGAGCAGTAAGCTGGAAGAGCTCTAAGCAAAATACTACTGCTGACTAGACCATAAAGGCGGAATACATTGCTACAGTAGAAGCAACAAAGGAAAGGGTGTGGATGAAGAAGTTCATTAGAGATTTGAGAGTTGTACCATGCAGTGTGGAGCCAATTCCCATATACTGCGACAATAACAGGGTGATAGCGCTAACAAGGGAACCCAGGTCTCATCAGCATGTTCTGAGGAGGTTCCATCTGATAAGAGAGATCATAGCCCATAAAGATATAGCAATGGAAAGAGTTCCATCCGAAGATAACATTGCAGATCCACTCACGAAGCCGTTGACTCAGATTGTATTTGAGTGCATAGGGGTCTAATGGGGATCAGACACATAGGTGATTAGCTTTAGGTCAAGTGGGAGATTGCTAGTTATAGGTGTCCTGCAAGCCAATCACATGAGTGATGGCATGTGTGATACATTGTGTAATCTTTTTGCTTATGATTAATATTATCATATTCTCATATTATATTATTTTTTGCATACATATTATGATGTCCTTAGTTTTGTGCAATGGGAATCGGATCGTGATAAGATTATGATAATGAGATCGATTCACCTTTAAATATAGATCCTAAATAATTTCAGTCATAGGTTACTCGAGAGGGACATTAAGATAACCAGACATATCAGTGTATTATATACCCGTCTATATAATGGAGGCAGTTGGTCTCATAGCCACTTGTATAGAGACACTAAGGATATAGTACAGGTACTCATTGGAAAATGAATTCACTGATTAATCCGCTTATAGAATACTATATGGTTAATGATATCTAATGTTAGATAGTGATTCCATAGTCCCAGTTATATATCTGGTCCTTCGACTTGAGACACCAAGGATGCCTTGTATGAGTACTTCATTCTTTGACGCCAGACTTACAGGTTTAGAAAGTTTCAAATCTAGTATAGTTGGTTATCGGGATTGGTAGCCAACCTTACGAAGGCAATTAAGTGTCAATAGAGAATCATCCACTCTCGGTATCATGAGAGGAATATCCCATATATGCTTTCTTAGACAAATCCCTGACCAGGGTCATTCGGATTGAGAGAGAAAGAGTTCTCTGAGAGAATCTGATTAGAGCGAGACTATGACACATTATATATATGGCCTGACAGTACCATATCCAATATACGGTCTCTTGGATATTAGTTGGATGAGGGATTATAAATACACGGTAACTGTGGACAGACAAGTCCGATGGATTTGATTCTCTCTATACCGTTTGGGGACTATGGCATAGTGGCCTAGTACGTCCATAGTCGATGAGTCGAGTGAATTATTATGGGGATAATAATTCACTATATCAGAATGAGTTCTGATGGGAGTAACTCATGGCCAGCTCAGTATCGGGCCTAGAGGGTCACACACAAATGGTGGATGCTTCAATGAATAGAGGATTGGATGGAGATCCAATTAGCCCATATTTTTATTAGATGAGACTCTATGTTGATGGGCTCCTTGATTAAAGCCCAATTAGATGGCTAGGGAGATTATTAGATAGAGATCCAATAATGCAAGGTTAGTGGATAATTGGATGGAGATCCAATACCCACTAAGACAGGAGCTCTAGGGTTTTTGGTAGCTCTCTATAAATAGGAGGGGAGACTAATGGTTGATAGGCTGTAGCTTTAGCCATCACCTCCTATTCTCCTCCCTCCCTCTGCGCAAGACTTGTGAGATCAGATTGTAGGAGTTTCATTGTAGAGATCCATCGTGTTGATACCGCTAGAGAGGAGGATGTTTGACCTCCTTCATCTTTTTCATCCGAATCTGGAATACAGGGATATACGATCTACCTAGGTAAAATCAATCCCTCACATATCATGTTTTTTTTCAGTTTTTACAGTTTTTCTTATGACGCCAATCTTTTGCATGACGATTTGATCTACGTGGAAAACCAGATTTTATTTTGATTTCTGCTGTGCATGTAATACTCTCGTTGAGGTTTCCCAACAGTAGAGATGGCAACTCTTATAAGCAATTTATCAAACACTTTGAGTGCCATAGAAAAAGAGAGAAAGAGAGTGAAACAAGACTTTAGAGGGCTATAAACACGGTCGCAAGTCCACAAACGATAGTTCCTAAGGTATTAGATGCAAGTCAAGTTCAACTCTTTATGAATGCTCACACCCGATACTATCCCAAAGCTCATCCTTCTATGTCACCCAAATGGTTCCAAGGGGCTAAGATGGCTAATACCCTGTATTGCTAAAATGCATACCGCAGCATGTGAAAATGGCCCAAAACTAGGTCATGTTGGGCTGTTTTGGTTCTACACAGTGAATGATCATTCTACAGCATTCCATACTATTTCTGCTCATATTTCTTACGCAAAAACACATAAAAACAAGGCAAAATAGGCTGCCAAATATCTATATAAGTAAACAAAAGTGACAAATGGTCCATTTAGTAAACGTGTTGTAGTTGAGCGACGATTATTCGTGATAGGTTGCAATGGATGAAGATGGTAGTGGTAGCAATCGAGGAGGATGGCAACGACAGCAACCAAAGAAGATGGCAACGACAACAACCGAATAAGATGGTAGTGGCGGTAACTAAAGAAGATGGTTGCGGTCAGCCTCTGATGAAGATGGCAATGATAGCAACCAAATAAGATGGTAGCGGCAACAATCAAAGAAGATAACAGTGGCGACAACAGAGGAATATGGTAGTAGTAGCCACCAAGGAAGATGGCAACAGTAACAACCAAATAAGATGGCAGTGGCAGTGACAAAAGAAGATGGTAGCGACAACAATCGAGGAAGATGGTAGCGATAACAACCAAAGAAGACAATAACGATTGTGACCATAGAAAATGGGTTAGTGGCAATAAGAGAAGGCAGCAGCGACAGCGATATAAGGAAGAAGGCTACAATATGTGATGTTGTTTGGGTCGGCTGTAAGGGGGTAAAGGAGGACTATGACAGCTACATCTTAAAGTTAGAAGGTTGCCCTAGAGTTGCTAGTGACGACAGCAAGAGGTTCGACAACAATAAGATACAAATGCAACAAGTTTTGACAAAGATTATAGCAATCAAAATATGGACAATAATGTGTCATTAAAGATGGCAGTGGTATTGTGACGAAGATCGCAGTAGTATGGTAGCAATATTTCAATAATTATGATGACAATAATTTTGATGAGATGATAGCAATAATGGATGAGGATAGATGCAATAATATTAAGATAAAGATGCAGATGGATGCAGTAGGTAACGACGAAGAATATGGTAGTAACTTTTCGTCAAAGATGGTAATAGTATTCCAACAAAGACTACAACAATATGACAGCAATACTTTGACGAATATAATATCAAAAAATTAATGAAGATGACAACAAGGTAGATGAGGGTAGTGATAGCAATATGACAACAAATATGGTAGCAAGATGGCAACAATATCAGATGCGACATATGCAACGAAATTATGACAAAGACAAAAGATTGTTGCAACAATTTTGTAATGAAGATAAAAGATGATGCAACAAGTTTACAACAAAGATAGATATAGCAATTTTATGATGTAGGTAAGGATAGATGTAGCAATGGTAAGGATTGCAACAGGGGTGGAGCAATACCAGATCCAGTGCGGATAGACAGCAACAACACCTCTAGGGTCGGTTGCAATGGGTGATGACGGTGGAGTCGGTAGCAACAACAACAAATGTGGGATCGATTGCAATTGATGATGGTGGGGATAATGATGCAGTGGCAAGGGTGAAAGAACAACAAGATGCCAAGAACACTGCTCTGATGCCAGATGATAGAACCCCAAAGGATTCTGACATTAAAAGATGATATCTGTAGGGGATTGGCCCTCCTTGGAACTCTATAGGGGTTCCTTCCTTCTGGTATTCAGCCATAAGGCTGAAGAAAGAAAATAGATCTATTGTTAGAGAAAGAGGTAGGTGGCTACATCCTTTTATAGGACTTCCAAACCCTAGCCCTAGAGAGACTCCTACTCCAAGTGAAACACTCCAACCCCAACCCCAACCCCAACCCCAGTGACTTTCCCAATCAAGGTGGGTGGCCAATTATGGTTGATTACAATCATGATTAGGATCTTGATTCTGATCCAACTCCTATTCCTACTCAAACCTCAATTAAATCAAATTCGAATCCTACTAAGATTTGGGCTGATTTATTCAAATTGACTCAACTCATCTCTTAGCCGACTTAATGTCAAGTCTAGGCTGGCCAACAAGGCTCAATCTATGTACTTGACTCAATTGATTAGGAACCAACGTAGCTAGGGTCCTATCAGTCTCCCACATCTAGGATCTCCATTCACCCACATCTGGGTGAAGTCATAGGGGGTCGATAGAGTATCGTGGGCTCTAAGCATGACCCCCTTAACCATTTCTTGCAAAGATTCACATTATCCGACAAACACTAGAGTACAAAAAGACATTGTGAACAATAATATGACACATATCGAAAGCACATGTGGAACAACAAAATGTACATGTGCCAATATGAAACAACATGATGCAATATAAACTTTTCATAATAGATTCAGGTATGTAAATAATTTAAGGATAAGAGTGTTAGGATCAATTATCACTAAGAGGGAGGGAGAGAGGGGGGGGGGGGGGGCGCGAAGAGGATGGGGGTGGTGAATTAGTGCAAGTTAAAAAATTTATTTTTAATGAAAGACTTTTTGCTTGAAGTAAGATAGAATGGTCCGAAGCTTTTCTTTCAAGTAAAGCAAGTGAGTGATTAAAAGAATATTACTAAGTTACTTGCTTAAAAGTTACTTAAGAATGAACAAGCAAATCCAAAAGTAAGCAATGTGCTAGTTATAGGTGCCCTACAAGCTAATCACGCGAGTGATGGCACATATGACACGCTGCACGATCATTTTGCTTATTATTATTATTGAGAAAAAAGAGTTATATAAAAGAATCCGATTAGAGCGAGACTCGGATAGATTCCGTATATGGCCTGATAGTACAAAGCCCAATATATAGTCTCTAGGATATTAGATGAATGAGGGATTATAAACATATGGTAACTGAGGATAGATAAGTCCAATATATTAGATCCTCTATATCATCTGGGGATTATGACATAGTAGTCTAATACGTTTATAATTGATGAGTCAAGTAAATTATTATAGGATAATAATTTATTGAATCATAAGGAGTTCTGATAAGGAGGACTCACGACCAGCTCAATGTTGGGCCTAGAGGATCATATGCATATGGTGGATGTTTCAGCGAGTAGAGGATTGGATTTGAGTTATCCAATTAACCCACATTCTCATTAGATGAGACCAAACATTAATTAGCTCCTTGCATGAGGCCTAGTTAGAAGCTAGTTGAGATTATTAGATAGAGATCCAATAATCTAAGATTAGTGGGTAGTTGGATGGAGATCCAATACCCACTAAGGAAGGATCCATTAGGGTTTTCTGGTGGCTCTCTATAAATAGGAGGTAGGGGCAGCACATTAATGATAGGCTACACATTTGGTCGCCCCCTCCTATTCTCCTCCCTCTCTTATCTTCTTAGCCGACCAACCCTTCTCTGTTGTGAGAGGGCAGTGAAGAAGATATGTGATCTTCTTCTATGGGTGCTACGAGAAAGTGTATAAGAGTTAAGAAATTTTAGGCTACCGATTGGAGGAGTATAGCTACAATGATCTATCATGTGGATACTGCTAGAAAGGAGGACATTTGACCTCCTTTATTCTCTCCACTCGGATTTGGATTTTTAGGAATATACAATCTCCCTCGGTAATCAATCTCTAACATATCGTAGTTTTTGGTTTTGCGGGATTTCTGCGCACCAATCTTTGCACAACAATTTGATATATGTGGGAAACCATTTTTGTTTTATTTCTTCTGCTGTGTTTGTAATGCTATAATGGTTTCCCAAAAGTATGATGTGGACAGATGATCAAGGATCATGCTATGTGTGTATATGTGATTATTGTTATAATTTGGACCTGTGAGCCTTTGATTTTTCTCATCTATTATCAAGTCTGTGTGCCTGTGATTATGTTATAATTATATAAAAATGCACGATGAGAGCATAGAGGTGCCAGTGGAACCCATGAGGCTAAAACGAATGATCGTGACGCATAGAGATGCGCTAAGATACCTGCAGAATCAATGATAACGAGATGGATAATTACAGGACATGGAGATGTGTTGATGCACACATAGATCATGATGTGAGTGATTGGAGTCACTAGATTGGGCCCGATCACATTAGGTTGTGATCCATGATCATCTAGTATGATTGCTCATATGCGATACGTGGATGTTTATACACCTACTAGATATTTATATATATTTGCATTCAATATAGATATATACTAAATATGTACGTGTGTAACACATCATATTACGAGACTTAATAAAAAACCCCTCCTATGATAATATAAAGTAGGTTATCATGAGGTAATTAGAATGACCCACATGGCCTTTCATCGTTATAGGAAGAAATCGAATCCCGACATAGGTTGAGTTGGTCGAGTCCCTCAAGGTCCACGTATCCACGATTCGAGATCTTGCCTACAAAATTGAGATATTACTAGTAACCTGAGGATATGGTATGTATGGTCGAGTCCCTCGAGGGCATATCATCAAATCAGACTCATCTTGTAATGATTGTGATGACTTAACCTAACATCATGGTTGGTCGAGTCCCTCGAGGCCATGATGGTTCAGAGGTCAAAAAGGATAGAAATAATAAGGAGTTATGATTAACGAAAGTTGTTTATCGTTTAGGCTTAGTGTGATTGGTCGAATCCCTCGAGGTTATATTAAGATATAGATTGAATCACGATCCTCATTAGAAGTCTATCGAAGACTTCTATTTCACATGTTAAGGCTGTTGCATGACTCGCTAGAAAAAATATGGGAGTAGACTAAAATAAAAGTCCATGTCTTAATTATTTATTTTTTATAAAATCTATATGTTATTTATTTATACTACATCTCTTGTTTATCAGAAATATATTGCTAGCAAACCCCCTATATGGCATACTTGATGCCAACCATCTCATTGGTTCAAACTACACAGATTGGATCCAGAATCTGAGAATAGTTCTCATAGTGGAGAAAATCATATATGTCCTTGACATGATATTTCCCATACTAGAGGATAGGGCAAGTAAAGATGAGATATCTCGCTACATGAAGTACACAGATGATTTCGCTTTGGCTAAATGCTATATGTTGGCCTTTATGACTCCTAAGCTACAAAGGCAATATGAGAGCATGGATGTCAATTTCATCCTCCTCCATTTTCGCTAGCTATTTGAAGAACAAAGAAGAACTAAAAAATATGAGATATCTAATAGTCTCTTCCGCACTAGGATGATAGAGGGGACATTGATTCAGAACCATGTCCTGAGAATGATTGAGTAAATTCGAAAACTCATAGGTCTAGGAATGGTCCTAGAGGATACCCTATGTGTAGACTTTATACTTAATCCCTCCTAGACTCCTTTCATAATTTGTCATGAATTTTAATATAAATAGGCTTGAGGTGACTCTCCCTGAGCTTCTCAATATGTTAAGGGAGGCTAAGAGCACCATAAAGAAAGAGAAGTCAGTTTCTCTACACTGGTGAGACCAAAAAGAAAATGAAGGCTACTAAGTCCCTTAAGAAGGGCAAGGACAAACCAGGTAAGACATAGGTTGCTAAGAAAGACCTTGCAAAGGATAAAGGCCAATACTTTTACTGTGGTGAAGACGAGCATTAAAAGAGGAATTGTAAAGAGTACCTTGCAAAGAGGGTAAAACATAAGCTTAGAGAAACTTCAGGAACATTTATAATCAATCTTCATTTGTTATATTTTTATGATAACACATGGGTGCTAGATATCGGAAGTGTTTATCATATCTATAATTTGTTATAGGTTCTAACAAGGCCTAAAAGATTGGTGAGAGGTAAGATAGATAACAAAATAAGAGTTGCAATTGCTATTAGCGTGGTCATTCTACATCTACCTAGTGGAGCTACTATTATATTAGATATATGTTATTATGTTCCTTCTATTGTTAAAAATATTATTTTGATTTTATGTTTGATAGTTAGTGGATATAAATTAGTAATGGAGAATAATAGTTATTTATTAATTTTGGATGATAAGATCAACACTAGAGGAACATTGTATAATGTTTTATTTATAGTAGACATTGCTCTAAACATCATGAATGTAAGTATGTCCAAGAGTAAATGAGATGAGGTGAACAATATATACCTGTGGCATTGTAGGCTAGGTTATATCTATGAGAGAATGATTCAAAAGTTACTAAAGGATTGATACTTAGATCCATTCAACTATGAGTCATATACAATTTATGAACATTGCCTTCATGGAAAGTTGACCAGCTCTTCATTTAGTGAAACTAAGAGAAAGTCATTAAGTTATTGAAAATCATACAAAATGATATATGTGGTCCTATGTTGACTCAAGCCATAGGTAGTTACTCATACTTCATTACTTTTACTGATGATTTCTTTAATTACAGATATATGTACTTCATGAAATATAAATCTGAAGCTAATATAACCCTAGAGGAATGTGATGGAGATTTGATCTTTGAGGGGTATCAACCCTTAGAACGTTATAGGGGTTCCACCCTCCTAAAAGTCGGGTACAAGGCTGAATTAAAAGAAAATCTTGTTTAGTGAAAAGAGGTGGAGGCTACATACTTATATAAGACTCAAAACCCTAACCCTAGGGAGGCTCCTCCCTAAAAGCTAATTCCTTTTATTACCCCTCTACCCTAGTTGACTTGCCCAATTTATGAAGCCCTAAGGCTTCAAGACTCTTTTCCCCAAAACCCTAGTCGACTCCTCAATCAAAGGGGATGATGGCAAGATTATAGGGATATTACATGACTCAAGACTTTATTGACTCCTTAACTTATTGAGCTTAGGACCCATAAAAGCTAGGGTCCTAATAGACCCATCCTCTTCAAATCAGTCTTGCCCTTAAGGCTGATATTTCATGTCTCTGGGTCTTGATCTGTAACTCCTTATCAAATTGGGAACCGGTTGGAAGGATCTAGGCTGAGTCATCTTTAAATTTTATGTAAGGTGGGATATCTGGAGGATCAGCTGTATTTTTGATTTGGTATGTAGATCTGATCTCCAGGATGGGGCCCCAATGTAATTCCTAACTTTGCAAGGTCCAAAGTAGTAGGGGGGACCACTTCCTTGAGGTTTAAATTTCTTACTGGTATAGCTAGAAGTGTAGGGAAGCTTAATCTTTAAGTTTGTTAGGAGGTCATTTCTTCTTTGCATGTGTTACCATATAGTTAGTCTTTAGTAGTAGCCAATCTTTGTTCTGAAATGGTGACTGCCCTCTGGTATGGTGGATTGTAATTTTTTTGGACTTAATTCTCTTTCGTGCCATGGACCTGTATCGAGCCAAATTTTAAGTTTAGTAGCAATTAGTATCTCCTTTAGACACCTCATGTAGAATATGGGGGAATCCTTAATGCAGACTATGAGTTGGTCATCTTGTGTAAGAGTGATGCCGTTCCCAACTCTTGATGTGCCTACTCCAATTAGAACATCTGGCCATGATTTGGTGTGGATGACATTATGGTCTTGAGAGCTATAGTTCCACTCAGCTAAGGTGGTGCATGTTTTTTCATAGTGAGAGGGATGATGCTCATGCTTTGTTGAATCCTGTAAATGATCCTACCCTTACTCTAATTTTACCACTAGTGGGACTCAATTTTCTCATAGTCTTGGGTTGTGGGTCGAAGGTCATCAAGGAAGACTTTAAGCATCATGGTTCGATCCTAGGGAAAGTCGTGGAAGTCACCCGAGATTTAAAAGTGCCACATCAACAACCATGGTGGGTTCGGCAAGATGTAACACTTCAGAAAAAGCTTATTCCTGGAGATAATGATGTTGAGATGTGTCGTAGTAGGAAAAAAAGCACGACTGAATAATCTATATCTCTATCATCTCCTAGGCGACCCTCTTAACTTCAACCTTGTGAGGTTATGGCAGCAATCTGGTCGAGCATCAGTTGGTAGAAGTTTCGGCCAGTTCAGCATAGGGGGGTTAAGCAGCTTGATAGGGGGTGGTAGTTGGTTTGGTTTGGTGGAGATACTCAAAATTTCAGTAAGCAGTGGGAGAGGGTTCTTGTCTTCAATCTCCTGAAACTCTTGAATTTGAATTAAGAAGCCTCTGGATTCTTCTTTTGGTTCCTTCTCTAAGCAATGTGTTGTGACCGTAGTCACTTTGCTCCCTCGTTTTCCATGTAGAATTACATGTTTTCCTTTGTTGAAAAATTTCATAGTTAGTTTCAAAAAATTCCAAAAATATCTCCAATCATAGATAACCAATCAATATCGAGCACTACTTTAATTTCATTGAGAGGGAGGAGGAAAAAATTAGTAACTATGCCTTGATCCTGTAAAATCAATTTTACCTGCGGGTACTTCTGGTTGCACTTTAGAATTTGGTCATTAGCTACCTTGACTTCGAACCCACTATAATCTTCTTTTTTGGAGCATCAAACAGGTAGCAACCTTGTTACTCATGAAGTTATGTGTGCTCTCGGTGTCGTTGAGGACGATGATGGGCTGCTGCTCGAAAAACCCTTTGATCTTCAACTTCTGCGGGTTTGTATAGCTGATTAAGGTAGGGACCGTGCGGATGACTGATTATGGTGTATCCTTCTCCTTGTGCTTGAGAACCATATCTTTGAGTTTGGGTTCTTCAGTGGGCATAATCATCAAAGCTCTATTCTTTTTACAATGGTGTTCTTGGCTCAATAGTTTATCATAACGCCCACATAGGCCCTTTGTTGATCCGTCACGAAGCTCTTCTCTTATTAGTTTCTTCAACTGAGGGGGTCGGTTGATAGTAGGAGGGGTTGAAAGCTTTGGTGTTGCTGGTTGAGGAGCGACCTTAGTCCTCCGGGCTTCAAAGTTCAATCGCTCCTCTTGATGTCGTGTGAAGGAGATGACTATCATAAGTGTGTACGACTATCATGCTTTAACTTCTTCCCAAATCTCCGACTTCAAATCCTCAATAAAAGTCCCCAATAAATTTTTTTAGACCAATCATGAATTTGATTAGATAACCTTTCAAACTTGGTTTAGTACTCTTGGATGGTGGAGGTTTGACGGATCTTTGCCAGTTGGTCATCAACATTCTTATAATCAGTTGGTGTTGAAGGTCTATATGCTATTGGTTGGGATATGATTCTCATACTCTGAGCATCTTGATTAAGGTGTGCTTCTTAAAGTTGTGCGAAGGAGTTATGCAGCGTTCTTTCATTGGTAGTTTAAGACGATGAGTTGCAACAATGTAAGGATGTTTCCAGAGTTGAATTCAATGATAGATCAAACGTAGATTAATGCCGAGATAATGTAGAAAGTTGCAAGAATTTTTGTTCAAAAATATAGTAGCAAGATCGGCTTTAGGTAGTAATATGCGGCTAAAAATTTCTACAGCAATCCTTCATTCTCAAAGATGATAACTTTTATGACGAAAGAAATTCACAACAAGAGATAGATCAAAACTTATTTTTGGTATTTTGTAGATAAAAAATTACAGTAGAAAAAGGTATTGGTGATAAGGAAAGACTAGATTTCTGATGTAATTATTGGTGTCAGCAGTAGATTGATTTGATCTGTGCTAGGAGGTGATGGTGGAGACGACAACATCAAGAGCAATTATGGTAATTGCTTGGCTGATGGTGGGTGGCAGAGATGGCAGCAAATGCAGTAAGATCGCTACTCTAATATCAGATTATAGAACCTCAAAGGAATTCTATGGAGATTTTATCTTTGAAGGAGATCAACCCATGGAATGCTGTAGGGGTTCCAGCCTCCTAAAAGTCGGCCACAAGGCTAAATTAAATAGTGATCTTACTTAATGAAAAGAGATTGAGGCTACATACTTATATAGGACTCTAAACCTTAACCCTAGGGATGCTCCCCCCTAAAGCCAATTATCTTTATTACCCCTTTACCCTAGCCAACTTGCCCAATAAGGGGCCGGCGGCTAGGAAGCCCCAAGGCTTCAAGACTCCTTCTCCCAAAACCTTAGTCGACTCTTCAATCAAAGGAGATGATAACAAGATTAGGGGGATATTACATGACTCAAGACTTTATTGACGCCTTGACTTATTGAGCTTAGGACCCATCTAGGCTAAGGTTATAACATAAGCCTTTGAGAAATTCAAAGAATACAAAAATAAAGTAGAGAATCATACTGGAAAGAATATTTAAGACTCTTCAATTAGATCTAGGTGGAGATTACTTGAGTATAGAATTCACTCATTTCCTTAAAACCATGAGAATCTATCCCAATAGACACCTCCTTATATACCTTAGCTCAATGGTGTATCAAAAATGAGGAATCATATACTATTAGACTTAGTGCAGTCCATAATGAGTTTCGTCGACCTACCCATCTCATTCTAGGGATATGCTTTAGAGACCGCATCTTATCTTTTGAACATAATTTCATCTAAGTTGATAATATCTACACCATATGAGATATAAAAAGGGCAGAAGCTCTATCTTAAAGTTGTTAAGATTTAGGGCGATCTTACCTATATTAGAAGATATAAATCCTGATAAGTTAGAATTAAGGATGGAGCGATGCAAGTACATGGGATACCCTGAGGAAACTTATAGGCACTATTTCTATCATTCAGAAGACCAAAAGGTTTTTATTTTTAAGAGGGTAGTGTTCCTTCAGAAGAAACACATCTTGGTGGAAACAGTTTGAGTATGATAAAGTTGAGTGAGGTTGGAGAACCTAGCTCAAGCACCACTTTAGAGGTCAAATATGTTCAGGCACTTAGCACAAAAGTTTTAACTTTACATAGGTCACGTAGAGTATTCCATCCTCTTAATAGATATGTGGGACATATTAGTGGAGATGACACTTAATTATAGATACATGATAACTGTATACAGATAGGTCTGATGAATTTGATCCCCCCTGTACTGTTTGGGGACTATGGCATAGTGGCCTAGTACGTCTATAGTCGATGAGTCGAGTGAATTATTATGAGGATAATAATTCACTATATCAGAAGGAGTTTTGATGGGAGTGACTCACGGCTAGCTCGGTATCAGGCCTAGAGGGTCACACACATATGGTGGATGCTTCAACGAATAGAGGGTTAGATGAAAATCCAATTAACCCCTATTCTCATTAGATTAGACTTTATGTTGTGGCCTCCTTGATTAAGGCCAATGAGAGGCATAAGAAGATTATTGGATAGAGATCCAATAATACAAGGCTAGTGGGTAATTGGATGGAGATTCAATACCCACTAAGGCAGGAGCCCTAGGATTTTTGGTGGCTTTCTATAAATAGGAAGGGAGACACATGGTTGATAAGCTGCAACTTTAGCCACCACCTCCTATTCTTCTCTCTCCCTTTGTGCAAGAGTTGCAAGATCAGATTAGAGGAGTTTCACTACAAAGATCCATCGTGTGGATACCGCTAGAGAAGAAGATGCTTGACCTCCTTCATCTTCTCCATCCGGATCTAGAATACAGGGATATATGATCTCCTAGGTAAAATCAATCTCTCACACATTAAAGTTTTATCGGTTAGACACTTCTCCACACATCATGAATATAAATATGTCTAAGAGGAAAAAAGATGAGGTGAATAATGCATACCTATGGCATTGTAGGCTATGTCATATACATGAGAGAAGGATTCAAAAGTTGTTGAAAGATAGATACTTAGATCCATTTGACTATGAGTCATATGCAACTTGCAAACCTTGCCTTCGTAAGAATATGACCAACTCTCCTTTTAGTTGAACTGGAGAGAAAGCCACCGAGTTATTGGAACTCATACATAGTGATGTATATAGTCCCATGTCGACTTAAGCTATAGGTGGTTACTTATAATTCATTACATTCACTAATGATTTCTCTATGAATGGACACGTGTACTTAATGAAGTACAAATCTAAGGCCTTTGAGAAATTCAGAGAATATAAGAATGAGGTGGAGAACCAAATTGGAAAGAGTATTAAGACTCTTCGATCAGATCAAGGAGGAGAGTACTTGAGTATAAAGTTCACCCATTTCCTCAAGGACAATGGGATTCTATCCCAGTGGATACCTCCTTATACACCTCAGCTCAATGGTATATTAGAAAGGAGGAATCGCACACTGGTGTGGTCCATTCTGAGGGTATGCCCTAGAGACTGCAACTTACCTTTTGAATAGAGTTCCATCAAAGTTGGTAGTGTCTACACCATATGAGATATGAAAAGGAAAGAATTATGATCTTAAAATTATTAAGATTTGGGGCTGTCTTGCCCACGTTAAAATACACAACCCCTATAAGTTGGAATCAAGGATATAATGATGCACATTCATGGGATACCCAAAGGAAACTTGTGGATAATATTTCTATCATCCCGAGGACTTAAAGGTCTTTGTTGCCAAGAGAGCTGTGTTCCTTGAGAACGAACACATTCTTGGTGGAAATAGTGAGAGTGAGATAGAATTGAGCGAGATTGGAGAACCTAGCTTAAGCACCATTCCAGAGTCCGAGTCTATTTAAGTACCTAACACACAAATTCTAATTTTACGTAGGTCTAGTAGAGTATCTCACCCTCCTGAAAGATATGTGAGATATATCAGTGGAGATGACTCTCAGGATGTTGATCCTCAAACCTACGAGGAGGCTATTATAAGTATAGACTCTGAGAAGTGGTAAGAAGCCATGAATTTTGAGATGGATTTCATGTACTCTAACAAGGTTTAGAACCATGTGGATGCACCTGAGGATATTGTACCCATCGATTGCAAATGGATCTTCAAAAAGAAGATCAAAGTGGATGGAAAGGTAGAGACCTATAAAGCAAGGCTGATAGCTAAAGGATATCATCAAAGACAAGGAGTTGACTACGATGAAACCTTTTCACCTGTAGTCATGCTTAAGTCCATTAGAATTATTTTGGCGTTACAACACACTATGACTATGAGATCTAGTAGATGGATGTCAAAATAGCATTCCTTAATGGCAATCTCGAGGAGGAGGTGTATATAATACAACTAGAGGGATTCGTATCCAAAGAGAGTCCAGATAAAGTGTGCAACTTGCTTAGATCCATTTATGGATTGAAGCAAGCTTTTCAAAGTTGGAACATAAGATTTGATGAGGTGATCAGATCTTATGACTTCATTAAGACCGAAGATAAGCCTTGTGTATATAGGAAGGTAAGTAGAACCGTTATCACATTCTTGATGTTATATGTAGATGACATCCTAATAATTTAGAATGATGTAGGAATGCTCTCCACAGTAAAAGCTTGACATCCAGAAACTTCTTCATGAAAGACTTAGGGGAAGTATCCTGTATTTTGGGGATCCAGATCCATAGAGATAGATCCAAAAGGATACTTGGCTTGCCCCAATCTAGGTACATAGACTATTATCAAAAGATTTGGTATAGAGAATTCCAAGAGATGTCTCATATTTAGGGTATGTTTTCACCATGAATGGAAGATCAATAAGCTGAAAGAGTTCTAAGCAAGATACTACTACTGACTCAACCATAGAGGCGGAATACATGGCTACAGTAGAAGCAGCAAAGGAAGGGTTATAGATAAATAAGTTCATCAAAGATTTGGGAGTCGTACCAAACAGCGTGGAACCAATTCCCATATACTATGACAATAATGGGGTGATCGCTCAAGCAAAGGAACTCAAGTCTCATCAAAAGTCTAAGCATATTTTGAGGAGGTTTCATTTGATAAGAGAGATCATAGCCCGTAAAGATATAGTAGTGGAAAGAGTTCCATTCGAAGATAACATTACAGATCCACTGACGAAACTGATGGCTCAGATTGTATTTAAGCATCACAGGGGTCGGATGGGGTTCAAACACATAGGTGATTGGTTTTTAGTCAAGTAGGAGATTGCTGGTTACAAGTACCCTACAAGCCAATCACATGAGTGATGGCATGTGTGACACACTATATGATCTTTTTGCTTATGATTAATATTAGCATATTCTCATATTATATTATCTATTGCATATATATATTGTGATGTCCTTGGTTTTGTGCAATAGGAATCGGGTCATGATGAGATCACAATAATGAGATTGATTCACTTTTAAACACAGATCCTAAATAATTCCAGTCATAGGTTACTCGAGAGGGACATTGAGATAACCGGACATATAGGTGTACTATATACCCGTCCATATGATGAAGGTGACTAGTCTCATAGTCACTTATATGGAGACACTAAGGATATAGTATAGGTGCTCATTGGAGAATGAGTTCACTAATTGATCTGCTTGTGGAATGCTGTATTGTTAATGATACCTAATGTCAGACACCAATTTCATAGTCCCAGTTGTGTATCTGGTCCTTAGACTTGAGACACTAAGATGCTTTGTATGAGTACTCCATTCTTTGATGCCAAACTTACAGGTTCAGAAAGTTCCAAATCTAATACAACCAGTTATCAGGATTAGTAGCCAACCTTATGATGGTAATTGAGTGTCAATAGAGGATCATCCACTCTCGGTAACATGAGAGGAATATGTCATATATACTTACTCAGACAAATCCTAGGCCAGGGTCATTCAGATTATAAGAGAAAGAGTTCTCCAGGAGAATCTGATTAAAGTGAGACTATGACAAATTTTGTATGTGACCTGACAATACTATGTCCAATATATGGTCTCTGGGATATTAGTTGGATGAGAGATTATAGATACATGGTAATTGTGGACAGAAAGTTCCGATGGATTTGATCCTCTCTGTACTGTTTGGGGACTATGGTGTAGTGGCCTAGTACGTCCATAATCGATGAGTCGAATGAATTATTATGGGGATAATAATTCACTATATCAGAAGGAGTTCTGATAGAAGTGACTCACGGCCAACTTGGTATCAGGCTTAGAGGGTCACACACATATGGTGGATGCTTCAGCGAATAGAGGATTGGATGGAGATCCAATTAGCCCCTATTCTCAATAGATGAGACTTTATGTTGATGGGCTCCTTGATTAAGGCCAATTAGAGGCCTAAAGAAATTATTGGATAGAAATCCAATAATGCAAGGTTAGTGGGTAATTGGATGGTGATCCAATGCCCACTAAGGCAGGAGCCCTTGGGTTTTTGGTGGCTCTCTATATATAGAAGGGGAGACTCATGGTTGATAGGCTACAGCTTTAGCCACCACCTCTTATTCTCCTCCCTCCCTCTGTGCAAGAGTTGCAAGATCAAATTGGAGGAGTTTCACTACAGAGATCCATCGTGTAGATACCGCTATAGAGGACGCTTGACCTCCTTCATCTTCCCCATCCAGATCTGGAATATAGGAATATACAATCTTCCTGAGTAAAATCAATCTCTCACACATCGCAGTTTTATCAGTTTTTACGTTTTTCTCTACTATGCTTGTGATGCTCCCGTTGAGGTTTCCCAATAATCCTAACATCATTACAATAACACATTTTAAAACAAGATCTTTGATTCATTCTAATGATTTTTCCTTTTTGACTTAGTCAAATGAATTATAATTCTCATTTCATTCTCATTTTAAAAAATATTTTTAATTTTTTTAAAAATATTAGTAAATGAAGCATAATCTTTTTCTATTTTATTGTATACTGAAATTATATCATTCAATAATATTCATTTAATCATACAACCCATACACTATCATAACATTTAAATCACATAACATTTAAATCAGTCATTCAACAATGATATTTAACTTGAAATATGGGTTGTATGATTAAATTGATATTATTGAATGATAGAATTTGAGTACAGAACATTATAATAAAGGAAAAAAAATCATGCTTCATTTTCCAGTATTTTTTAAAATTAAAAATATATTTAATAAGAATCAAATAAGCATGGTAACTCGCTCTATAAAACATTGGAATTGGAATAAATTGATGTTTTGGTTTGAAAATGTTTTATGATTTCTTTTGGAAATGATACTTGATTTTCAGTTTTAAAAGGTTAAAAATATTTTACTTATTTTAATGATCTTGATGATTTATTTTTAGATGAAACTAGAATTTAAATGACAATCAATGCATGAATTTGGCATAAAAGGTGAAGGAATTTTTATATGAAACAAGTCACATGGATTTAAATAACTAAAAAGAGGAAAAGTCTTTCTTTGAAAATTTCTTCATCAAGATTTTAGTAAGAGATAAAGTATTATGATTATTGTTAAATCTCTTGAACTACAAAATTCATTTTGATAATTAAAATTTGAATGAGATTTTTTTCTGTCAAACCATGAACTTTCTCATGATTTTTTACTCGAGGCATCTTATATGGGATTCATTTTTTTTACTTCTATAATTTTCTTTTTACCAAAGAGGAGACTTATGATCTTATAACTTGATATTTTTATTAAGAACTATGATCTTGATAACTTAAAATTTTCCTTATATAAATCAATTTTTTTTTCTTTTCTCCTATGCAGCATACCATAAAAAGGGTCTTATCATGATCTTGATATCTTGAAAATCATAATTTTAGAACTTTATATAAATCAAGATTATTCACTAGGACTTTTTTGTTTCATTAAAGAAAACTATCTATATGAAACAAGATCCTTCTTATTATTTGATCTCTTAAAAAAAATTTTGACCTAAAAGGAACTTTATCAAATTAAATTATATATTTTAGTATTTATGATTTGATATTAATATCCTTCGTAATATGATTCACTTATGACTTCCTTATATTCATGTATGGTATATCATCAAATTAATATTTATTAAATTTATGATGAGTTGAAAATTGAATGATTTTCTTTAAACTTCTCGTTGACTTCTTCACTTGACTTATCCTTTATGAAAATTATCTTTAACCTCTATGATTTCTTCTTTTAATAAAAAAGAGATTTATAATCTTAGCAAATATAATTTAAGATTTTTAATTAAGATCATTTTCTATTTTATTAAGAAGAATTATTTGAATGAATTATATGTATTAAGATTTATCTTGAACGAATCAAAATTATTTACTCTCCTAAGACTCATTTTCATTATTTACAGTGACTAAGGGAGAGATTAAATTACTATCTTGCAATAAAATCATTAAATGAGGAACAATTTGCTTGAAGAAAATTAGATATGAAAAACCTTCTAAATGCATGATTTGCTATCATGACTTTGAGGATTTCTTGGTATTTACATGAGATGATATGAGTAGCTCTTATATTTTTCTCAGATTTCTCAACTTTTTGAGCTATCCTTTGAAATGGTTTCACTTGATTCTTTCTTATTGACATCTACAAAAGAAAAAAAAAAAAAAGCAAGTTCAAATTCTCTTGTGATAAGAGTTATGATGTCTCTTTCAATATTTTGATTCTTGGATTCATGAATATTTTCAAATGTATGCCCCCTCTTAATAATTTATTTTATTTTGGGATACTTGATTTTTGGATCTTTGAAACCCCCTCCCCTTATTCTTCTTCTATTTTATTTACAAAGGGGAAGAAAATAATTTGATACGAAATAGATTAAACTCTATTATTTTTTTTTACTAAGAGGGAGAATGGACTAGATTTCTTTCTTTATGTAATGAATATTTATGATAAATGTGTTAACATATATATTGAACACTTAGTATGTGCTGAATATTTCTCCTTTTTGATAACAAGGAGAAGTGACATGATTGATGACATATGATAAATGTTGTGTTTGAAACTTTATCATATAATGAACATTTGTTTTGAACAATTGTTTAGAAAAGTTATGTTAAGCATTTCTCCTTTTTATGACAAAAGGGGGAGAGATAGTATATTGATGACAAATGATAAATGGTATATTTGAATATTTTGATAAATATTCAGAAAAGATAAATATTTAAATGATAGATATTTGTGATAAATGTTCAAATATGTTGATGACAAAGGAGGAGAAATGACATAATTGATGATATAAAAGAGATATTTTGACATCTTTGAAATAGTTGAAATAAATGCTATATCATAATTGATGACATGGTTATATTGTTACTATAATGATTAAAATTTTTATGTGATACCAAGAAAATGAATGCTTTGGAAATTTTATAATGTATGGTATCATGAATGGTTCAATTATGAAAATACTATACTTGAATTCAAAAGTGATGGGTTCTTTTGAATTCAAGTTTGTTGTATTTATCCTATGGCATATACATAGGGGGAGTTAAGGTTAACTCTATCATCAATTGGTTGTCATCATCAAAAAGGGAGAAATTGTTAAATCTCAAATTTTAATAATGAAATCAATTGATGAGTTTTATGATATAACTTGTGTGTTAAAGAAAATGATGCAGGATTAATTGCGACAGCAAAGGGCAGTACAATCAGATGTTGGGCTAGAGTCAAGTTCGAGCATCGGGTCGAGGTTTGGATGACGCAATGGGAGCTCGCCAAGAGTTCGCCAGAGGTTGGCTAAGGTTCGGACGATGTTGTTAGGAGCTTGCCGAGAACTCACCAAAAGTTTGCCGGGAAGTTCGTTGGGAGTTTGCCGACCGGTTGTTGGGAGCTTATCGGGTGTTCGTAGGAAGAATGCTCGAAGTTCATTGGGAGTTTGCCGAAGAAAATCGGGAGCTCGTCGAGAACTCACTAGAAGTTTGCTGGGAAGTTCATCGGGATTCACTGACAGGTTGTCAAGAGCTTACCGGGAGTTCGTCGAAAGAATGTTGGGAGTTCATTGGGAGTTTGCCAAAAGGAAATTAGAAGCTCGCTGGGGGTTCATTGAAAGGATGTTGAGAGTTCGCCGAGAGATAATCGGACAATGAAGATTGTGCGTTGAGAGTCATAGTTAGCATCATAATGAGAGTTAATTTTTATTAACTTAATTAAGAGGTCATTAGGTCTTAATTAGGGCTGATTTGGACTCATTATAAAAGTAATTTTAGTAACCCAAGGTTAGATAGGGTATGGTTTTCAAAGACATGGTCTCCAAGATGACACAATCTTCGAAGGCATGTCAGGTGGTTGAACCGCCCAAACATAATCTCCTAGACTATCAGGCGGTTGAACCACCCAAAACAAAATCTCCTAGACTGTGTCAGGCTACTGAACCGCTCAAAACGCAGTCTTCGAGACTAGTACCTCGGGATTACATAAAAGTTAATTTTTGGCTCTATTTTTGAAGCCATTTAGGGCCTATAATGCCCCATCCTTTCTTGCCTGAGGTATGCAAGCAAGAATCAAGAGTGAAAAACTTATGAAAATAATGTTGTAATCCCTTGAGAGCTCCCCTCATTTCTTATTATGTAGTTTTTGTTTAAGGGAGAGCTGAGAGAATTGTAAAGGTTATCTCCTGAACCTGTAAAAGGAGAATAAAGCTGTAAGAGAGGTGTTTGATATTTGCCTATTGAAAAAGATCAAGAGTAGAAGCTGGTGGCCTCAAGTGAAGAAGAATCAGGGGTGGACGTAGGTCAAGGGGACTGAACCACTAAAAAATTGGTTTGCTTTCTCTTCTTTACTCTTTATATTTATTGCTTAATTGTCTACTACCTTTGCTTGCACTCTTACAAATATCTCTATACTTAAATGTAACTCTACGCTTAAACGTATCTCTACACTTAAACGTTTCTTTACGCTTAAACATATTTTCGATATGATTTTTATTGAGTGAATATTTAAATGGAAGTAAAATTTTTATAAGTACTAATTCACAACAACAACGCCACCGTGCACCCCACCCCCCACCCTCTTAGTATCATTTTGATCCTAATAAGAATATGCCAATTAATAATAATGTAAAAAAGACTGTGCAGTGTGTCACATGTGCCATCACTCATGTGATAGCTTGTAGGGCACTTGTAACAAACAATCTCCCACTTGACCTAAAGCCAATCATCTATGTGTTTGATCCCCATTAGAACCCTATGAGGCTCAAGGATAATTTAAGCTAACGGTTTTGTTAGTGGATCCGTAATGTTATTTTCATATGAAACTCTTTCCACTGCTATATCTTTTTGGACTATGATTTCTCTAGTCAATTGGAATGTCCACAGAACTCTTCTTATGAGACCTAGGTTCCCTTGTTAGACCTATTATCCCGATAATGTCATAGTATATGGGAATTGACTCCATGTTGCTTAGTACAACTCCTAAATCTCTGATGAACTTCTTGATCTATACCCCTTCCTTTGCCACTTCTACTACAGTAATATATTCTACCTCTATGTTCGAGTCAGCAGTAGTATCTTTCTTGGAACTCTTCTAGCTTACTGCTCCTTCATTCAGGGTAAAAATATATCCTGAGTTTGACTTGCTATCATCAATATTAAATTGAAAACTAGAGTCCATGTAGCCCTCAACTTGGAGGTTACTTTCTATATATACCAGTAAAAGATTCTTAGTCCTTCTCTAGTACTTAAGGATACACTTTACTACTTTTCAGTGTTCGAAACCTAGATCCGCTTGATATCTACTCATGACACTCAAAGCATGTACTATATCAGGCTTGATACATAGCATGACATGCATGATAGACCCTATCGTTGAGGCATAGGGTATCTTATCATGTCTGCCCTTTCTTTAGGAGCCTTTGAAGAAATACTCCTAGAAAGTGATATTCTATGTCTCATCAGTAAAAGACATCTCTTGAAATTTTTTATGCCAAACCTTTTGACAATAGAGTCTATGTACCTCGATTGGGACAAGCCAAGCATCCTCTTAGATCTATCTCTATAGATCTGAATCCCCAAAATATAGAATGCTTTCCTTAGGTCCTTCATGGAGAAGTTTTTTAATAGCCAAGACTTTTGTGGAAAGCATTCCTACATCATTCTCAATTATTAGGATGTCATCCATATATAACACTGGGAAGGTAATAGCATTCCCACTTACCCTCCTATACATACAAGGTTCAGCTTCATTCTTAACAAAATCATAAGATCTTATTGCCTCATCAAATCTTATGTTCCAACTTTCGGAGGCTTGCTTTAGTCCATAGATAGACCTAAGCAACCTGCACACTTTATCTGGACTCTTTTAAGAAACAAGTCCCTTTAATTGTATTATATACATCTCCTCTCGAGATTGCCATTGAGGAATGAAGCTTTCACATCCATCTGCCAGATCTTATAGTCATAGTGTGTTGAAATAGCCAAAATAATTCTGATGGATTTAAGCATGGCTAAGGGTGAAAAGGTTTCGTCATAGCCAACTCCTTATCTTTAACGATATCCTTTAGCAAATAGTTTTACCTTATAGGTCTCAACCATTTCATCTACTCTGATCTTCTTCTTGAAGATTCATTTGCAACCAATGGGTATAATACCCTCTGGTGCATCTATATCTTTGAGTTCTTTCCTGTTCCTCAAACAGTTGGCAGAGATGAAGAAGGATAGAATTGACATCTGTGCTCTCATGTTGCCTTTGTAACTCAAGAGTCATGAAGACTAACATATAGCATTTTGCCAATGTGGAATTATCTATATACTTCATATAGAGAGTGATCTTATCCTTGCTTGCTCCTTCCTCCTGTGTGGGCTATCACGCCTCCCGAATTTATCGCATTCGAAAGGCGTGAAATCATCATAAATCAGAAGTCCATTATAATTCATTAACAATCCGAACCCAGGATCTAAACTAAATTTGAGGATACTAATTAATATTTAAATATCATTCACATCCATTCATAAAATATGTGTAGTTTATAAATCTTACACTACATCACTTGATAATCTATAAAACTTCAAATTAACTTAACCAAAAACATTAACCATACTTATAAAATCATAAGTCTCAGAAATCTATATGAATGCAAAACCAACTATTTTCCACCACTTCATATGATTGTAAAACTTAACATTCAAATATTCCACACTAAGAAATATTATAATCTTTTTTTAAGATACATAAGTTCATATTTATCTACAATATTTCATTACATATAAAATATTCTTATACAACATCTCCCAATAAGATTTGCCCAACTCAGCTTAGTTCTAACTTCTTCTGTAAGTGACAAGCTAACCTATAAAATTTATATAGCAATAGAGTGATAATATAGAGCTTAATAAGGTTCTAACATATCCAAAACAAAGAATGATAGTTTTCAAAATAAACTTGATATTGGATAGCAAGACAAGGGTATAAGAATTTATAGATAGCATCTCATTAGATACATAATCACAAATCATTTCATTCGAACATACTTTGATTATAATAGTAGAGAAAGAGTAGTTGGAGTATATTATCGATGTGAAATATCTCGGAACATATCACTATCATATGAAACATCTCGGAGCATGTCAATGGAACGTAAAATGATTCGAAGCATATCAAAGTTGTAAGAATGACAAGCAGCATATCGATGACAAAAAAGTATTTTAGAGCATATCAATGAGAATATGAAACATTTCGGAGCATATCAAAGATGTATAAAGTATTTCGGAATATATCAATAGAATGTGAAATGATTCAGAGCCTATCAAAGGCATAAGAATGTCAAGCAGCATAGCAATGGCAAACAAAATATTTTGGAGCATATCAATGAGAATGTGAAACATTTCAGAGCATGTCAAAGATATATAGAGTGTTTCAAAATACGTCAATGGAATATGAAATGATTCAAAGCATATCAAAGGTGTAAGAATGTTAAACAGCATATCAATGGCAAACGAAATATTTCAGAGCATATCAATGAAAATATGAAACATTTCAGAGTATATCAAAGATATATAAAGTGTTTCAGAACATATCAAAGGCATATGAAACATTTTGGAGCATATCAACGATATATATGACATTTTAGAACATATCAATGGAAATATAAAACATTTCATAGCATATCAATGATGTATAAAGTGTTTTGGAACATATCAAAGACATATGAAATATTTCGAAGCATATAAAAAAATACATAGGACATTTCGAAACATATCGATGGCATGCGAAATATTTCAATAAAACATTTCGGAACATAACAATGGCATTCAAAATATTTAGGAGCATGACAAAGATATATAAAATATTTCGAAACATATCAATGGCAAGTAAAATTTTTGGAGCATATCAAAGATGCATAGGACATATTTTGAAGCATATCAATGGTGTATGAATAATCTCAAAGCTCATCAAATAAATAATTAAGGAATAGAAGCTTAAATATCATATTAAATATAATATTCATGTCATTCTTATCCAAAACACACAAACAAACTCATAAGCAATGTTTTGGATATCATATCAAAGACAAAGGGTGAAGTGGGATCAGATAGAATATGTATTGGGAAATCTCAGTGGGGGGATCACATGCACAGTAAAAATCAAAACAAAAACTGATTTCCCATGCAGATCAAATCATTGTGCAAAAGATTGAGGTCGTGAGAAAAACACAAAAATCGATAAAATCGCGATGTGTGAGAGATTGATTTTACCTAGGGAGATCGTATATCCTTGTATTTCATATCCGGATGGAGAAGATTAAGGAGGTCAAGCGTCCTCCTCTCTAGCTGTGTCCACACAATGGATCTCTTCAGCGAAACTCTTGCATAGAAGGAGGGAGGAGAATAGGAGGGGGAGGCCAAAGTTGAAGCCTATCAACCATAAGTCTCCCCTCATAATTATAGAGAGCCACCAAAACCCTAGGGCTCCTTACTTAGTGGGTATTGGATCTCTATCCAATAACCCACTAACATTGCATTATTGGATCTCTATCCAATAATCTCCTTAGGCCTATAATTGGGCCTTAATCAAGGAGCCCATCAATATAGGGTCTCATCTAATAAGAATAGGGGCCAATTAGATCTTCATCCAATCCTCTATTCGTTGAAGCATCCATCATATATGTGTGACCCTCTAGGCCCGATACCGAGCTAGCCGTGAGTCACTCCCATCAGAACTCCTTCTGAAATAGTGAATTATTATCCTCATAATAATTCACTCGACTCATCAACTATGGACGTACTAGGCACTACGCCATAGTCCCCAAACGATACAGGGGGATCGAATCCATCGGACCTATCTGTCCATAGTTACGATGTATCTATAATCCCTCATCCAAATAATATCCCAAAGATTGTATATTGCACATGGTACTATCCGGTCACATACGAAATTAGTTTATCTTGCTCTATTCGGATTCTACTGGAGAACTCCTTTTCTCTCAATCCAAATGACCCTGGCCCGAGATTTATCTGAGTAAGCATATATAGGATATTTCTCTCATGATACCGAGAGTATATGATCGTCTATTAACACTCAATTGTCTTCGTAAGGTTGGTTACCAATCTCGATAACCAGTTGTACCAGATCTAGAACTTTCCAAACCTATAAGTCTGGCGTCAAAGAAAGGAGTACTCATACAAGGCATCATTGGTATCTCAAGTCTAAGGACTAGATACACAACTGAGACTATGGAATCATTGTTTGACATTAGATATCATTAACCATACAATATTCTATAAGCGGATCAATCAGTGAACTCATTCTCTAATGAACACTTGTACTATATCCTTAGTGTCTCTACACAAGTGGCTATGAGACTAGCCGCCTCTATCATATGGATGGGTATATAGTATACCGATCTATCCGGTTATCTCAATGTCCCACTTGAGTAACCTATGACCGAGATTATTTAGGATTTGTGTTTAAGGGTGAATCAATCTCATTATCGCGATCTCATCACGATCTGATTCTCATTGCATAGAATCAAGGACATCACAATATATATATAACAAATAATATAATGTGAGAATATGCTAATATTAATCATAAGAAAAAAGATCACACAGCATGTCACACATGTCATCACTTACGTGATTAGCTTGCAGGGCACCTGTAACCAGCAATATCGTACATCCATTTTTGGATGACCAACAGACAGAAGTGTCTCACGTTTGGGAGCTCCATCTACCCACATCTGGGTGAAGTTAGTGGGGCCCAATAGAGCATCGTAGGCTCTAAGCACAATCCCCTTTACCATTTTTGGAAAAGGTCCAGAATATCCCATAAACACCATAGTACAAAAGGATAAGAGCAATAAAATTGGCATATATCGAAAGCACATATGGAACCATAAATCATATATATGCCTAATCAAAATAATATGATGTAACATCGATTAATACATAACATATTCAAATATATAAGAAAATCAAAGGCAAGAGCATCAACGAATTAAGTTTTGAAATGGATGAACAAAGAAATACAAAACTGATACAATCACTATTCTGGCAGAATTCAAATGGCACATCTCAAAGTTATTTTGAATAATCAAATATCTCCAAATTACTCAAAATGGTATCTCTAGAGAGGTTAATCAATCTAATTTCTGATAAAATAAGTTTTATATAAACTAAAAGTCTCTACAATGAGTTACAAGTGATTTGGTAACCAAAGTTTGTAGAACAAAGGCTCTATTTTACAAAATCTATAGGATAGAATTCAATAGGAGACTAGGTAAGTATTTGTATTCTAAAATTTTCAATATAGGTATCAAAAGAAAATATAGATGTCTAGATTCCACAAAATAAGTTTTGCTCAAATCAGAATCCCGAAAAGGAAGTTATAAGTAATTTGATCCTCTATCTGAGCAAGCATATATAGGATATTTCTCTCATGATACCGAGAGTATATGATCCTCTATTAACACTCAATTGTCTTCGTAAGGTTGGTTACCAATCTCGATAACCAGTTGTACCAGATCTAGAACTTTCCAAACCTGTAAGTCTGGCGTCAAAGAAAGGAGTACTCATACAAGGCATCATTGGTATCTCAAGTCTAAGGACTAGATACACAACTGAGACTTTGGAATCATTGTTTGACATTAGATATCATTAACCATACAATATTCTATAAGTGGATTAATCAGTGAACTCATTCTCTAATGAGCACTTGTACTATATCCTTAGTGTCTCTACACAAGTGGCTGTGAGACTAGCCGCCTCTATCATATTGACGGGTATATAGTATACCGATCTATCCGGTTATCTCAATGTCCCACTTGAGTAACCTATGACCGAGATTATTTAGGATTTGTGTTTAAAGGTGAATCAATCTCATTATCGTGATCTTATCACGATCCGATTCTCATTGCATAGAATCAAGGACATCACAATATATATGTAATAAATAATATAATGTGAGAATATGCTAATATTAATCATAAGAAAAAAGATCACACAGCATGTCACACATGTCATCACTTACGTGATTAGCTTGCAGGGCACCTGTAACCAGCAATATGGTACATCCATTTTTGGATGACCAACAGACAGAAGTCTCTCACGTTTGGGAGCTCCATCTACCCACATCTGGGTGAAGTTAGTGGGGCCCAACAGAGCATCGTAGGCTCTAAGCACAATCCCCTTTACCATTTTTGGAAAAGGTCCAGAATATCCCATAAACACCATAGTACAAAAGGATAAGAGCAATAAAATTGGCATATATCGAAAGCACATGGAACCATAAATCATACATATGCCTAATCAAAACAATATGATGTAACATCGATTAATACATAACATATTCAAATATATAAGAAAATCAAAGGCAAGAGCATCAACAAATTAAGTTTTGAAATGGATGAACAAAGAATATACAAAACTGATATAATCACTATTCTGGCAGAATTCAAATGGCACATCTCAAAGTTATTTTGAATAATCAAATATCTCCAAATTACTCAAAATGGTATCTCTAGAGAGCTTAATCAATCTAGTTTCTGATAAAATAAGTTTTATATAAACTAAAAGTCTCTACAATGAGTTATAAGTGATTTGGTAACCAAAGTTTGTAGAACAAAGGCTCTATTTTACAAAATCTATAGGATAGAATTCAATAGGAGACTAGGTAAGTATTTGTATTCTAAAATTTTCAATATAGGTATCAAAAGAAAATATAGATGTCTAGATTCCACAAAATAAGTTTTGCTCAAATCAGAATCCCGAAAAGGAAGTTATAAGCAATTTGATCCTCTATCTGAGCAAGCATATATAGGATATTTCTCTCATGATACCGAGAGTATATGATCCTCTATTAACACTCAATTGTCTTCGTAAGGTTGGTTACCAATCTCGATAACCAGTTGTACCAGATCTAAAACTTTCCAAACCTGTAAGTCTGGCGTCAAAGAAAGGAGTACTCATACAAGGCATCATTGGTATCTCAAATCTAAAGACTAGATACACAACTGAGACTATGTAATCATTGTTTGACATTAGATATCATTAACCATATAATATTCTATAAGCAGATCAATCAGTGAACTCATTCTCTAATGAGCACTTGTACTATATCCTTAGTGTCTCTACACAAGTGGCTATGAGACTAGCCGCCTCTATCATATGGACGGGTATATAGTATACCGATCTATCCGGTTATCTCAATGTCCCACTTGAGTAACCTATGACCGAGATTATTTAGGATTTGTGTTTAAAGGTGAATCAATCTCATTATCGTGATCTCATCACGATCCGATTCCCATTGCATAGAATCAAGGACATCACAATATATATGTAACAAATAATATAATGTGAGAATATGCTAATATTAATCATAAGAAAAAAGATCACACAGCATGTCACACATGTCATCACTTACGTGATTAGCTTGCAGGGCACCTGTAACCAGCAATATGGTACATCTATTTTTGGATGATCAACAGACAGAAGTCTCTCACGTTTGGGAGCTCCATCTACCCACATCTGGGTGAAGTTAGTGGGGGCCCAACAGAGCATCGTAGGCTCTAAGCACAATCCCCTTTACCATTTTTGGAAAAGGTCCAGAATATCCCATAAACACCATAGTACAAAAGGATAAGAGCAATAAAATTGGCATATATCGAAAGCACATATGGAACCATAAATCATACGTATGCCTAATCAAAATAATATGATGTAACATCGATTAATACATAACATATTCAAATATATAAGAAAATCAAAGGCAAGAGCATCAACGAATTAAGTTTTGAAATGGATGAACAAAGAATATACAAAACTGATACAATCACTATTCTGGCAGAATTCAAATGGCACATCTCAAAGTTATTTTGAATAATCAAATATCTCCAAATTACTCAAAATGGTATCTCTAGAGAGCTTAATCAATCTAGTTTCTGATAAAATAAGTTCCATATAAACTAAAAGTCTCTACAATGAGTTACAAGTGATTTGGTAACCAAAGTTTGTAGAACAAAGGCTCTATTTTACAAAATCTATAGGATAGAATTCAATAGGAGACTAGGTAAGTATTTGTATTCTAAAATTTTCAATATAGGTATCAAAAGAAAATATAGATGTCTAGATTCCACAAAATAAGTTTTGCTCAAATCAGAATCCCGAAAAGGAAGTTATAAGCAATTTGGTATCAAAAGGTTAGAAATTATGGTCTCTATCAGAATTCATAAATTTCACATTTACAACTAAATGAGAGAGATATCATGTTCTAAGCCACAAATCTTTTAAAATTATATAAAATGAGATATAATCAAGAATAAAGACATTATGTAGGATGAAGTTAGAATACTTGCCTTTAATGATTTTGATCCCAAATGCGTGGATTTAATCAAAATCTCAAAACTCCCAAATCGATTCTTCTCCTCTTCCTTCTCTTGTTCTACTTCTCCTCAAGTTTATGTTGCAGTAATCCCTTTCTTCTAATTGCTATTTGTTTTAGCTAATATATGGGTTGTTAGGTGGCAAGCATGCATATAAGGTACTTATGTGTCACCTATGCAACAAGCATAAGTGGCACCACTTTAAACTAGGTAGTGACACATGTCATCCCTATTTTTTTCTAACTTAATGTGAATCTTCCATAATTCACCTCAGATTTTTAAGATTCATATTTAGATCCCTAGTAATAAAATTTAAATATAAAATTATTTAATAAAGAGAATTATTAAACAAATTTTATATTTATAAATAGGTCCTTACAAGCAATCTATTATTAAATAAATCCTTATTAATAATTTAAAATAGATTATTATAAATATTTTAAAAATGAGGGATATTACACTCCCTCCCCTTAAAAGAAAAAATTTAGTACTCTAAATTTATTATACGTCCATCGATCATAATATAATTAATAATATCTTAATATACTTTGCACATCAAATATATCAAATATCAGTAATCCTCAAATCATACTCTAAAACCATCTCTGTTACACCCCCAATTTATCATATTTGAAAGGCGTGAAACCATTATAAATTATAAGTATATTATAATTCATCAACAATCTGAATCTAGGATCCAAACTAAATTTCATAATACTGATTAACATTTAAATATTATTCACATCCATTCATAAAATTTGTTCAGTATATAAATCTTATACCACATCACTCGATAATCCATAAAACTCAAGGTTAACTTAACTAAAAATATTAACTGCACTTATAAAACCATTAGTCTCAGAAATTTATACGAATGAAAAACCAACTATTTTCCACCACTTCATATGATTATTAAACTTAACATTCAAATATTTAATATTGAGAGATATTCTAACCTTTTTTCAAGATACATCAGTTCTTATTTATCTATAATATTTTATTATATGCAAAATATTCTTTTACAACATCTCCCAATAAGATTTGCCCAAAATCTACATAGCTTTCTACTGTCTCAGCAAGTGACTAACATATTCTAACTTTTTATGTAATTGACAAGCTAACTTATAAAATTTATATAGCAATAAAATGAGCATAAAGAGCTCAGCAAGTGACTAACATATTCAAAACAAAGAAGGATAGTTTTCAAAATAAACTTGATATCAGATAGCAAGGCAAGGGTATAAGAATTCATATATAGCATCTCGTTAGATACATAATCACAAATCATTTCATTCGAACATGTTTTGATCATAATAGTAGAGGAAGAGTAGTTGGAGAATATTATTGTTGTGAAATATCTTGGAACATGTCAATATCGTATGAAACATCTCAAAGCATATCAACGAAATGTGAAATGATTCAGAGCATATCAAAGGCGTAAGAATGTCAAGCAATATATCAATGGCGAACAAAATATTTCAAAGCATATCAATGAGAATATGAAATATTTTGGAGCATATCAAAGATATATAAAGTATTTCGAAATATATCAATAGAATATGAAATGATTCAGAGCATATCAAAGGTGTAAGAATATCAAGCAGCATAGCAATAGTAATAAAATATTTCGGAGCATATCAATGAGAATACAAAATATTTTGGAGCATATCAAAGATGTATAAAGTGTTTCAGAATATATCAATGAAATGTGAAATGATTTGGAGCATATTAAAGGTGTAAGAATGTCAAGCAGTATATCAATGGCAAACGAAATATTTCAGAGTATATCAATGAGAATATAAAACATTTCAGAGCATATCAAAGATGTATAAAGTGTTTTGGAACATATCAAAGACATATAAAATATTTCAAAGTATATCATAGATGCATAGGACATTTCGGAACATATCAATAGAAATATGAAACATTTCAAAGAATATCAGTGATGTATAAAGTGTTTCAGAATATATCAAAGGCATATGAAACATTTCAAAGCATATCAAAGATGCATAGGATATTTCAGAATATATCAATGGCCTGTGAAATGTTTCAAAATATATCAATAGGAATGAAATATTTCAGAACATAACAATGGCATTCGAAACATTTAGGAGCATATCAAAGACATATAAAGTGTTTCAGAATATATCAATGACAAATGAAACATTTTGGAGTATATCAAAGATGCATATGATATATTTCGAAGCATATCAATGGTGTATAAATAATCTCAAAGCTCATCAAATGAATAATTAAGGAACAAAAGCTCAAATATCATATCAAACATAATATTCATTTCAGTCTTATTCAAAGTGCACAAACAAACTCATAAATATTGCTTTGGATATCATATCAAAGACATAAAGGGTGTGGGATCAAACATAATATGGTACATCTATTTCTGGATGACCAATAGACAAAAGTCTCCTATGTTTAGGAGCTCTATCCACCTACGTCTGGGTGAAGTCAGTAGGGACGGAAAGAACATCGTAGGATCTAAGCATAATACCCTTTACTATTTCTAGCAAAGGTCCAGAATATCTTATAAACACTAGAGTATAAAAGGGCATGAGCAATAAAATTGACATATATCAGAAGCACATGCAGAACTATAAATCAAGCATATGCCTAATCGAAATAATATGATGTAATATCAATTAATATATAATATATTCAGATATATAAGAAAATCAAAGGCAAGAGCATCAGAAAATTTAGTTTTGAAATGGATAAAGCAAGAATAGGCAAAACTAATACAATCACTATTCTGGCTGATTTCAGAGGGCATATCTTAAAGTTATTTTGAATAATCAAATATGCTCCAAATTACTTAAAAGGTTTTCTTTGAAAATCCCAATCAATCTAGTTTCAGATAAAATAAGTTTTATAAAAATTGAATATTTCTACAAAGAGTTACAAATGATTTAGTAACCAAATGTCATAAAACAAAAGCTCTGTTTTATAGAATTTATAGAATCGAATTTAATAGGAGACTGGGTAAGTATTTGTATTTTTTTAAATCTTTTAATCTAGATATTAAAAGAAATATCTAGGGTCTAGTTTTTAACAAAATAAGTTTTGCTCAAATCAGAGTCTCCAATAGGAAGTTATAAGCATTTTAGAATCAAAAGGTCAGAAATTATGGTCCTTGTTTTACAGAATCCATAAAATCAATTGAAATAGATATATGGGCAATTATTTGGACTCCAAATCATTCAATCAAAGTATCATCAGAAAGATATATAAATTTATTTCATAATAAAATAGGTTTGGCAATAATTTAATTTTTTAATAGAAAGTTACAAGGAATTTAGTATCGAAAGGTCCTAGAATACAAAGTTTATTCTATAGATTCTTCAAGATCAATAGAAATAAGTGTTTAGACAAGCATATGAACTCCAAAATTCTCAGTTTTGATATCAAATAAAAGATCTATGGATCTAATTTTGGATAACAAAGGTTTTGCCTTAATCAGAATTCAATATAGAAAGTTATGGTGAAAATAAGATAGAAAGGTTAGAATTCTTAAATTTCATAAATTTATTTATTTACAACTGAATGGGAGAGATATAATATTCTAAGTCACAAATCTTTCAAAATTATATCAAATGAGATATAATCAAAGATAAAAACATTATATAGGATGGGGTTAGAGTACTTGCCTTTAAAGTTTATGTAGCAGCAATCTCTTTCTTCTCTAATTGCTATTTATTTTAGCTAACATATGGATTACTAGGTGGCAAGCATGCATGTAAGGTGCTTATGTGTCACCTATGCAACATGCATAAGTGGCACCACTTTAAACTAGGTAGTGACACATGTTATCCCCATTTTTCTTTTTTAACTTAATTTGAATCTTTCATAGTTTACCTCATATTTTTAAGATTCATATTTAGGTCCTTAGCAATAAATTTTTAATATAAAATTATTTAATCAAAAAAATTATTAAACAAATCCTCATATTTACAATTAGGTCCTCACAAATAATTTATTATTAAATAAATCCTCATTAACAATTTAAAATAGATCTTACAAATATTTCAAAAATAAGGGATTATATGGGTATAATCGTATCAAGGATATGCACGATTTTCTCTGCTGTGAGAACAATTCTCACATTATGAAGCCAATCCATGTAGTTTGGACCAGTGAAGTAGTTGACATTAAGTATGTCATATAAAAGGTTTATGAGCGATATGTTTTTGACAAACAAGATATAACATAAATAAATAACATGTAAATTTTATAAAAAATAATTAAGATATGGACTGCTATCTTAATTTACTCTTACTAATTTTTTTGGCGAATCACATGACACCCTCAACATGTAAAGCGAAAGTCTCCGGTAGACTTCTAGATATATAAGTCTCGAGGAACACTTCAATTTATTCCTACAACGATGGAAGGCCACGTGGGTTAATCTTATTACCTCACGCTCACCGACTTAATATTATCGTATGAGGAGTTTCTGTTTTGTATTCGGTCTCCTAATATATCGTGTCACAAACATACATATTTAACATATATCTACATAGCATGCAATATATATATATATATATAATGTAATATATGCAAGCCACACCGGATGATCATGAGTCATCACCTAATATGATTAAGCCAAAGTCAATGAGCATAATCACTCACAATAAGACCTAAGTGTGCATCAGTGTATCTTCATGCCTTGTGATCATTGATCTTATCATCATCGATTTCGTCAGATCCTCACTACATCACCATGCGTCGTGGTCTCCTGTCATTATATCGTGGGTCCCATTGTCACCTCCACGCTCCTATCACACCTTTCCATGTAATTACAAAATAATCATAAGCACGTAGGCCCGATAATAAACGAGAAAAATGGAGGCTCACAAGCCGTAATAATAATAATAATCATATGTACACACAATCATATCATATGGCTCATGATCATCCATCCACATCATACATCACATGTACACATCACCATGTAGGATTACTAGATAATAAACAATTAACTAAACTATATAATTAATTATTTTTTAAAAATCAAGACATGCTAGGAATTTTTAGAATTATCAAGGGTACTTTAAAATTTTAGACAAAAAGACATATCATAAAAAATTTTAAATTTTGAGGGGTATATTTGTCCGTTTACTAAAAATGAAGCCCTAGCCCTTTGCCCTTTCCAACGGCCACCGCCACCACCCCCAGCCACCTCTACCCGCGGGCGAGCGCTGCTGCCCTAGTGGACGGCTAGGTATTGTTGCCCCAATGGGCAAGCATCACTGCCCAAATAAGCAAGCGTTACAGCCCCAATGAGCAGGCGATGCCTCTAAACTGTGTGTCTCTACCTACATGTCTCTTATTTAGCTTGTGATGGTGATTAATGAACTTCAGTGTCTCGTGATCAAAATATAGGACAAATGACTAGGCAAAAAGATACTAACTCCAATGAGATAGGACTCTATAAATGGTATAGAACTCCTTATCATAGATAAAATATCTTCTTCTTGTATCATCCAGCTTTTCACTAAAAAAAGTAATGGGTTTTTCTTCTTGACTCAAAATAATACCAATATCTACATTAGAGGCATCACATTAAACCTCAAATATCTTGTCAAAATTAGACAAAACTAAGATGAGAGCTTTAGACACCTTTCTTTTTAATAGTTTAAAAGCATCATCAATCTCACTAGTCCATTTGGATTTATCACATTTTATACATTTGGTGATTAGAGTAATAATAGAGCTGAAATCTTTGTTGAATCTTTTGTAAAAAAAATTAAGCTATGGAAACTCCTCACAGCATGCAATTAAGCAAATGTTGGCTAATTAAGAATAGCCTCAATCTTACTTTGATTCTTCATGATTCTATTTTTTGAAATAACATACCCCAAAAATACCACACTAGGAGTAAAAGGATCACACTACTTCAAGTTAGCATAAAGCTTTTGTTGTCCGAAAATAAGAAAGATCTCCTTAAGATAATTCATATGATCTTCCTTACTTTTGTTATACACCAATATGTCATCAAAGGAAACTATAATAAAAAACCCAATGGATGACTGAAATATGTGATTTATAAATCTCATGAAAGTGGTAGAAGTATTAGAGAGCCCATGTAGCATAACTAATCATTCATACAAGTCATCCCTAGTTTTAAAAATTATTTTTCACTTATCTCTATGTCTAATTCTAATTTGGTGATAGCAGTTTCTCAAATCAAGTTTAGAGAAAATAAAAGCACCACATAATTGTTGGGAAACCTCAGTAAGAGCATCACATGGGCAGCAAAAGATCAAAATAAAATCAGTTTCCCACATAGATCAAAATCCTCACATAAAGATTGGTGCACTATAAAAAGTCACAAAAATAAAAACTGCATCATATGAGAGATTATTTACCTAGGAAGATCATATATCCCTATTTTTTCATATCCGAATGGAGAGGATAAAGGAGGTTAAATATCCTCCTCTCTAGTAGTATCTACACGATGGATTGCTGTAGCAATACTCCTCTAATCATAGCCCCAAGTCTTGCAACTCTTGTGTAGAGGGAGGGGGGAGAATAGAAGGGGGCGGCCAAAGTTGTAGTCTATCATCTATGTGTCTCCCCTCCTATTTATAGAGATTCACCCATATAATCGTAATGGATCCTGCCTTAATGGGTATTGGATTTACATCCAATTACCCACTAACCTTGGATTATTGGATCTCTATCCAATAATCTCCTTTGGCCTTTAATTGAGCCTTATGCAAGGAGCCCATCAATGTAGGGTCTCATCTAATGAGAATATGGGTTAATTGGATAACTCATATTCAATCCTCTATTCGTTGAAGCATACACCATATGTGTGTGACCTCTAGGCCCAATACTGAGCTGGTTATGAGTCCTACCTATTATAACTCCTTCTAACTTAGTGAATTATTATTTCATAATAATTCACTCGACTAATGAACCATGTGTTGGGAAACCTCAACAGGTGTATCACATGCACAGTGAAAATTAAAACAAAAATTGATTTCCCATACAGATCAAATCGTCGTGTAAAAGATTGGGGTTGTGAGAAAAATCATAAAAATCGAAAAACCACGATATGTGAGAGATTGATTTTACCTAGCGAGATCATATATCCCTGTATTCCAGATCCAGATGGAGAAGATGAAGGAGGCCAAGCATCCTCCTCTCTAGCGGTATCCATACGATGAATCTCTATAGCGAAACTCCTCCAATCTGATTTTGCAACTCTTGTGTAGAGGGAGGGAGGAGAATAGGAGGTGGTGGCTAAAGCTGTAGCCTATCAACTATGAGTCTCCCCTCCCACTTATAGAGAGCCACCAAAACCCTAGGGCTCCTACCTTAGTGGGTATTGGATCTCCATCCAATTATCCACTAATCTTGCATTATTGGATCTCTATCCAATAATCTTCTTAGGTCTCTAATTAGGCCTTAATCAAGGAGCCCATCAGCATAGGGTCTCATCTAATGAGAATAGGGACTAATTGGATCTCCATTCAATCCTCTATTCGCTGAAACATCCACCATATGTGTATGACCCTCTAGGCCCGATACTGAGCTGGCCGTAAGTCACTTTCATTAGAACTACTTCTGATATAGTGAATTATTATCCCTATAATAATTCATTCGACTCATCGACTATGGACGTACTAGGCCACTATGTCATAGTTCCCAGACGGTACAGGGGGATCGAATCCATCGGACATATTTATCCATAGTTAGCGTGTATCTATAATTCCTCATCCAACTAATATTCTAGAGACCGTATATTGGACATGGTACTGTCAGGCCACATATATAGTCCGTCATAGCCTCATTCTAATCGGATTCTCCCGAAGAACTCTTTCTCTCTCAATCCAAATGACCCTGGCCAGGGATTTGTCTGAGCAAGAACATATGAGATATTTCTCTCTTGATACCGAGAGTAAATAATCCTCTATTGACACTTAATTGCCTTCATAAGGTTGGCTACCAATCCCGATAACCAACTATGCCAGATCTAGAACTTTCCAAACCTGTAAGTCTAGCGTCAAAGAAAGGAGTACTCATACGAGGCATCCTTGGTGCCTCAAGTCTAAGGACCAGATACACAACTGAGACTATGGAATCACTGTCTGACATTAGGTATCATTAACCATACAGTATTCTATAAGTGAATTAATCAGTGAACTCATTCTCGAATGAGCACCTGTACTATATCCTTAGTGTCTCCACACAAGTGGTTATGAAACCAGCCGCCTCCATCATATGGACGGGTATATCATCAATCTGTCCGGTTATCTCGATGTCCCTCTTAGTAATCTATGATTGGGCTTATTTAGGATCTGTATTTAAAGGTGAATCAATCTTATTATCATGATCTCATCACCATCTGATTCTCATTGCACAGAACCAAGGACATTACAATATATATGCAATAGATAATATAATATAAGAATATATTAATATTAATCATAAGAAAAAAATCATACAACATATCATATGTGTTATCACTCATATGATTGATTTACATGGCACCTATAACCAGTACGATGAGTATGCAAAATGATACTAACTTCGTTGGAGGACATGACAAGATTAATGTCTCGCCAAAGAGATATTGGTTATTTATGTATGCATGGTAAGAAGTATTGAGATGTGCTTGCCTGGAATTACCCTTGCATGGTAAGAAGTATTAAGATTTTAGGTAGAGGATATCTCATGTATGAAATATTAAAGTTTTAAAAAGAAAAGAAAATAGATTGGAACTATAAAAATCAAAGGAGTTAGAGCCCTCCAAGAAAGGTTAAAAAACAAGAACAATCGTTCATGTAAAAATGAGTCATCACATTCAAAACTTAAAGACTTTTATATGTTACAACAAGCAATAGATGATTCTCTATTTTCTAGAATCATGATGGCAATAACATCAACGGAAGCATAGAAGATATTAAAAAGTGTATTTGGAGGCACAAAAAAGGTAAAATTTTCAAAGCTTCAAATTCTTCAACGTGAATTTGGGACTCTTATGATGAAAGATTCTGAATCTATTGTTGATTTCTTTTCTAAAATTTCTTCTATTGTGAATCAAATGAGATCTTATTGTGAAAATCTAAAAGGTCAAACTGTAGTAGAAAAAGCGTTACAAAGTTTATCTTCAAAATTTGATATGATCTCTACTACTATAGAAGAAGCTAAAGATACAAGTACATTGTCTATTGATGAATTAATGGGCTCTCTTTTAGTTCATGAACAAAAAATGAACAAATCTTCAGATGAAACTTTGAAACATATTTTTCAAATGAAGATAGATCAGAAAAAGTATCAAAAAGAGAATTCAGAAATCAGATCTCATGGGAGAGATCAAAAAGACAGAGGATGAGGTCGATCAAATGAAGGTAATGAAGAAACTTGAAAATATTTTTATTGTAAAAAATTTGGACATATTAAAAAAGATTGCTAGTGCAAAAATAAAAATCCAAATATTCCTCTATGTTCTTACTATAAAAATATAGTTATCTTGAAAAAGATTATTGAAACAAAAATCAAACAAACTATCATGAGAAAAATAATGATGACAAAAGAGATAAAGATAATATTTTATGTATAGCATATGATGAATAATATTTTAGATCTAGTTGGTTTTTGGATAGTGGATGCAGTAATCATATGATAGGGAATAAAAATTTATTCCAAAGGCTTGATGATTCAGTCAGATCTATTGTGCAGATAGGAAATGGTAACAAGATTCAGGTTAAAAGGAAAAGAAATAGTTGTTATGAAGACCAAATCCGGTAAAAAAAGTTACTAATGATGTATTATTTATTCATAATTTAAAACAAAATCTCATTAGTGTAGGACAACTAATGAGAAAAAGATATTATGTTATTTTTTATGATGAAAGTACTTAATTTATGATAAAAAATTAAAAAATTGATAGCAACTATAAGGATAACAAAAAACAAAGTGTTTATCTTATTATTTTTAGATTTTGCTACTCCTAAATCAACAATATGACATATATGATCGTCTAAATTTGTATTGATTTATACATACTATCTGATCTCAGATAGTGCAGTTCATGATAATTTGAAAATTGCAGTTGATGGAAGTGGGAGACAGAGACATGGACTTGAGCCCACCCACTTGTGTGTTCATGTAAAAAAGGCGATGGGGATATATGCAGTACACCATCTCCCAGAAGATCACAAGCCCTACTTATGGCTCAAAAGTATTATTGCCGACAAAAAGGAAGGTTTGAGGACATGATCCTTCATCTCCGGTCATGGGTAGGGAAGAGTGAGCATGCACCTCAATGATCTCATAATTCATCTCGATTCTTCTTTCATGGAAGAAAAGATCGACGGTGTTGATGTTCTGGTCATATTTTTCTGATAATTGGGTGGTATTTATTTAGCCCAAGGATGGAGTTATAAACCAATTCCAAACACTAGCATCCACGGAATAAGGTTTTGTTTACCTGGAGCACCACTGTTTGTTTGATGCTCCCCTCATTGTGTTACCAGAGTGAGCATGTTAGATGTTTGTTTCCTTTTTGTCAAGCATGAAATCTCTCCGCAGCAGCATTCAAGTACATGTACTCATCAGAGCTAGGGTGGTGATAACAATTTGTAAATGACTCCGTTTAAATAGAGAAATTTTAAATGTTTCTGCTATCATTTCATGTCCACAGTAACCTAATTCCCAAGTCTTTTCTTGGCAAAGCACAGCCCAAACAAGTCCAAACAAGCCAACATGAAACCATTATACTTAATGTAATGCCTTGCATGATGTCAAGGTTCACTTGATCCTATGATTGAAACAACTAAAAGAGAGGCTTTTCTTTTCCGTTTCTTCTCAGGTGTACAGAGAAGCATCCATCTTTCATTCTATTATTTACAGCTGAGGTCCTAGAGGAAGCCTGCTCATTATCTGATGATAAACTGAGGCGGCATTCAGCACAGGCAGCTCAGAGTCTGGCATGGATTCTTCCTTGGGCTCTACTTTCGGCACCATAAATCCAGCTTCAGTCGGCTGGCAATGACTTAAATAAGGATGAAGCGGAGGAACAACCGGCATCTTCATTGCTGCTGCCATCGGACCCAATCCAGCTATGGCAAGGTTTGCCAGGCCCGGTTGTGCCATGGAAAAAGGGAAGCTGGATGGTTGTCCTAACTGCTCTCTTCCCTGGAAGCCAAATGTGCCGAGAGTTGCATGGCCATGAAACCTCACAAAGACATCTTGGGTTGGCTCAGGCCCTTGCAGAAGGCCATTATGTTGTGGAGCTGCATTGGCTGTTGTATTTGACTGGGCAGAACTGGGTTGGCTACTGTTTCTTGCCACTGGCACATCGTGGTTATGCTTGCCCTCATAAGTGGTAATCACCGACTTGAGATCATGTGAGGCCCTCTCAATGTGCTTCCGTACTGTGCATCCTGGATTGGTGCACTTATAATAACTCCTGCACTCAGAAAGGGTGTTTTCAGCTCCATCAGCAGTAGAGAAACTAATAGGATTTCTAGGAATTAGTGTTGCATTTGCAATCATAATTTGGACCATGACGGAAAATTATGATACCTGGGATTTGGGTTTCCTTTGACAACCTTCTGACCATACTTGCGCCAACGATACCCATCATCCAGAATGTCAACCTCACTGGTAGTCTGCACCACAACTCTTGGTTCACGAACTGCCCTTGAAGCTGCACTCATTTCAATAGCGGAAGCTTCTAGCTTTCTGTATCAGAACAGATGAAAACAAACAACCAATTATTACGATCCTCATAAATTTACAAGGGACAAAGTTAGGCCATCAGATGTTTTTCTTGCTCAAATAAACTACTGGAAGTCAACAGTAAGGTAGCACCAAGAAAATAACCTTCTTTTTGACTCTGTTTCATCTCCTTCACCATCACAACCAAGTGAGACACTACCATGGGTTGCTCTATCATCCTCTTCTTCATCATTGGACATTGTTGATGAAACACCAATGGCTTCCGGGGATAAATGAGTTCCATCTTGGTTCTGTTGCAGGTAGTTAGAAGGGTCACACTGTTCAGCGGCAATAGGGGCTGATGAGGTTGCCTCCAGGCTATCTCCCCACCAATCTTGACCTCCATTCCCTCTGTGTAAGCTTCCCTTTACAGGCTTGCCATCAAAACTTGTTTGTGAGCCAGGCTGTTCAGAGCCATCAATCTGAGGGTCACCAAATGGGTGCAATAAACGACGACTTATATGAGGTTTGGGGTGATTGTGGGCACCCTTGTAGATTATCTCAGTAATGTGACCTTCATGAGATCGCTCTACCTTTTTCTTTACATCACATTTCGGATGGGTGCATTTGTAATAGCTTCTTGGATATTCACTACCTTTTACCTGTTTCTGGCCATATTTCCTCCAATTGTATCCATCCTCAGCTGGAGTGCCAACAGCTGCAGAAAGTTCTCTTAGGTCTGCTTCCCCATCCTGCTGGGTATCGACAGCCGGAGCATAGTCAGTTCCAACAATGGAGTCAGAGACTCTTTGGTCCAACATAATATTATCAGAGGTATCTTTTCTATCGGATGGTACAGAAAAGCCAGCCTGAAGGTGAAATTTTTGTTGATTCTGGAAGTTATTATTGTCAGCTTCTGTGGATCCTGTTTGCATAGGTTTTTCAGATTGAATGGACACCTCAATGCCTGGCAACTCCTGCTGCTGAACAAAATCCGAAACCACCTTATGAATTTAGTGTATAGACTGCTAAATGTATATGTGAATAAGATACTGATAAACATATTTGTTAAAATACATAGATCTTACACTGAAGAATTCGTGTGGTAAATTTATTTTGTCAATGTAATAAAGAGCAAAAAAAGTCAGCATAAATAAGATATGCATAACCATGCCAAGAAAAGGGCAACCGAAAAAGTTTCAGTCATTTGGAAAACCAGGGTGCAAAAAGCTTCTGCATCGGTAGGTTCATGGAGACAGCAAGAATAATAATTCCTCCACCAAATATGGATAGACTGATAGGATCCAAGCAAGGTTAGGTCCTAATCGACTGAATCATGTTATAGAATAAATCCTGATTAGCATGGAATGGACCCTAATTGGCCAACCACCTATGATTAGGAGTCGGCTAGGGATTGATTGGATCCAAGTCCTAATTGGACTAGGATTTGGCTAGGAGGAGTTTGAATTGGAGTAGGAGTCCTATTAGGGTTAGGACTTGAAAACCCTATAAATAAGCATGTAAAATTTCCTTCTTTATCAATAAAATTTCAGCCACTTTTCTTCAACTCTTGGAGCCGAAACCTAGGAGGGCCGATCCCCTATAGAGATCGAGGAGGACCGATCTCCTATAGAGATCGAGGAGGGTCGATCCCCTACAAAGATCAATTATCCCCGATAGCTTTGGGTTCTATCAATCTGGTATCAGAGCGACGTTCTTGGCATCTCGGTGTTCATCTCCATCTTCATCTGCTGTAGCTGACCCCTGTGTTGTCGTTGCCATGTTCATCTGCAGTCAACCCCTGTGCTATCGTTGCCGCCTTCATCTTCATCTGGTATTGTCATCTTCATCTATTGCTACCATTTTTCCTTGTTTTATCTCCATATATTGCTGCCACCTTCATCTGTGCCGCCTCCTGTTGCCGCCACTGCCAGCCCCCCTGTTGCAGTCGCAGCCAACACCCCTTGTTGCTGCTGCAATCCGCAACCCTAGGACAGAAATCTAACCTTAGAATGTTGTCGTCATTGTCATCTTTACCCCCTACTACTGCCCCCAACAGCAGCTATCTACTATAGTCATCTAACCCTATATCGCTGCTGTTGCCGCCAAGGTTTGACTTACCGGTCCGTACTAGTGTACCGAGTTTATCTGGGTACTGGCATGGTACCGGTATCGGGTGGTACGCACAGTGCGTACCACTCGGTATATTAAAATATAATATTTTTTATAATATAATATTAAATATATTAAAATATTAATAAAAAATAAAAGGGGCGACATTGCCTCGACCTTTCTCCCCCCGTGGGGAGACGTTCCGTCTCCTCGCGCGAGAGAAAAAGCACCCGCAACCCGCCAACGGTCGATTTCTCCCTTAATCAGTCACTGACAGTCGAAATTGACCGCCAACGGTCGATTTTTGGCGGAACCACCCGGTAGCGGTCGTATACTCTGTCAAGGATGCAGTCGAAAGTGCAAACCTTGGTGTTGCTGCCTTCCCCTTCTCTTGTTGCCACCAACACCATCCGTCAACCTATGCCCCTGACTCGTCAACAAAAGGACTTAAACATTACAGATCTTTAATCCTACGTGATGGCCTCGGACGATGCAATTAATGCGAAGCTTGAAGCCTTCGAGGCCCGCATAGAGGACAAGTTACGTGTGCTCTTCGGAGAATTTAAATTGGGCCGATCAGAGAGACCAAAAAGATTTCAGTGCGAAGAAAGTTCAGTTCACAAGGAGAACCAATCCGAGAAGGGTGATCAAGCGTAAGAGTCTGCATATCTGCACATGAGGGTGGACTTCCCCAGATGGAAAGATGGAGACCCAACCGGATGGATCTTACGCGATAAACGGTATTTCCGCTTCCACAAGACTCCTGAAGCATCTATAGCTGACATCGCCGCCATACACCTCGAAGGAGAGCGATCCAGTGGTATGACTAGTTCGAGTATACACACGGGCGTACCTATGTGGAGGCAATTTAGAAGCGAGCTGTTGATCTGCTTTGGGCCGTCGAAGTACGAGAACATGGATGGCCAACTCACAAAGATTCATCAAACCTCAACTATACAAGAATATCAAACCAGGTTTGAATATCTCTCGAACCAAACTTATGATTGGACTGAAAAATAGTTGCTAGAAATGTTCATCGAAGGATTGAAGCCGGAGATCCGATGCGAAGTAAAGGCATGACAACCGTATACATTGATGGCTGCCATTTCCTTCGCTCGCATCCAAGAAGAAAAGCTAAACATTGATGCCCGAAGGACCAAGATAGTGAACCGACTAGCAACCATCAAGCCTTCGGCCTCCCCTACTGCCAACCAAACCCCTCAACCCAAGAGACTTACCCGAGAAGAACTCCGAGAGAGGTTAGGAAAAGGGCTATATTGGCATTACGACGAACCATGGAGTAGAGATCATTGCTGCAAAAAAGAAAAGCTTTTGATGATTGAACCGATTCAGGATCCAGAAGACATAGATCACGAACCCGAGGAGGAAGATATGGAGGAAGAACTACGACTGGCCATCAGCACCATATATGCCCCAGTCGGCTACACCAACCCACAAACAATGAAGATCAATGGATTCCTCAAACACCAGCCGATCACAATTCTCATCGACATCAGAAGCACTAATAACTTCATGAACAGCAAAGTTACTACCCGATTAACCCTCCGGATCAAAGATTGCAGCAGGTTTGGTGTAAAGGTTGCAGATGGCCGAACCTTATCTTGCAGTCACAAGTTTTCGCGGGTGAAACTAATCATGCAAGGCCAAGAGAACACCGTGGACTTCTTCCTATTGCCGTTGGATGACTACGAAGCAGTGCTTTGTATCGAGTGGCTATCTATTCTAGATAATGTTTCCTAGAACTTTTCCAAACTTCTTTGAAATTTTTCATCCATAGGAAACAAGTGATCCTACGGGGGCGAAGTTTCGACTGTTACGACTCAACGAATAGAGAGGGTGCTGCGCAAGACACATTTCAGCTTTCTAATCCAATTGCAGGGGCTGCTAAACTGAACACCCAACGATGAACAAAGACCCGAACCTCTCCTCTTTACTTGCTGAATTTTTAGATGTGTTTGCTGAACTGAAAAATCTGCCCCCTACCCGGCTACATGACTACCGCATACCTATCCTGTCGAGAAAAGCACCAGCAAATGTTCGGTCGTATGGATACCCTCATCTTCATTAGGTCGTGATCGAGAGGATCGTCCAAGAGATGCTAGAAACAAGGATCATAAGACCAAGTGTTAGCCCCTATTAGTCACCGGTGCTCCTCGTACAAAAGAAGGACAGAACATGGCGAATGTGCGTGGATCACCAAGCCCTCAACAGCATCATCGTGAAGGACAAGTATCCAATCCCTGTAGTGGACGAATTGCTCAATGAATTGAAGGGAGCACAAATTTTTACCAACCTGATTTGTGGTTCGGATACCATCAGATTTGGGTGTATGAAAAAGGCATACCAAAGATCGCTTTCCAAATGCACAACGGGCACTACGAATTCCTGGTATTGCCTTTCGGCCTAACTAATGCCCCTTCCACTTTTCAGAGCTTGATGAACGACATCTTTCCTCTGTAAGTTTGTTTTGGTCTTCTTCGATGACATCTTAATTTATAGCCCCTCCCTCAAAAGCCACCTCTCACACTTGCGACTTGTTTTAACAATTCTTCGAGAACACACCCTTTTTATCAAGCAGTCGAAGTGCAACTTCTTGCAGAGCGAGGGAGTACCTTGGCCACATCATCTCAAAAGGAGTAGCGGTAGACCCCTCGAAGATTGAAGCAATGTAAAGCTTGCCGCTACCAAAAACAATCAAGGCGCTACGAGGATTTCTAGGGCTGACCGGCTACTACCACAAGTTCGTGAAGGATTACGGCAAGGTCAACGCTCCCCTCACATCATTGCTAAAAAAAAGATGTCTTCCTATGGTCGAATGAAGCAACAGCAGCCTTCGATGCCCTCAAGGCTAAAGTGATGTCTACGCTGGTGCTAGCCCTACCCGACTTTGACAAAGTGTTTGTGATCAAATCCGACACGTCGGGAGCCTGAATTGGTGTTGTCCTAATACAAGATGGCCAACCACTAGCATACACCAGTAAGGCTCTCTCCCCATCTCATCTGAAGCTATCGATCTACGACAAGGAGATGCTAGCCATTGTGCACGTAGTGACGAAATGGAGACCCTATCTAATCTGTCGATGCTTCCAGATCAAGACCAACCATAAGAACTTTAAGTACTACATGGAGTAGAAGGTTTCCTCCCCCGAACAGTAGAAATGGGTAACAAAATTGCTGGGATTTGATTATGAAATTGTTTATAAAAAGGGGAAGGATAACTTAGTTGCAGATGCACTTTCCTACATACCCGAGCATGCTGAAATTTCAACCATCTCTCTTCCGATTTGTGACCTCCTTAAAGACATCAAGAAGGAGAAACAAGAAGACCTGGAGACCCTGGACATCATCAAAAGATTGGAGGAGGAACCGGGCTCGATAGCGCACTATAGTTGGTACTCGAAGGACCTGCGATACAAGGGCCAAATTGTGTTGGTGTCCAACTCTCCATGCCAAACCGCTGTCCTATAGGAGATGCATTCATCACCAGCGGTTGGACACTCCGAATTCCTTCGGACCTACAAGAGGATTCGACAAACCTTCTATTGGAAAAGGATGAAAAAGACCATTACTGAATTTGTGGCTCGATGTGACACCTGTCAATGACATAAAGGAGAGATAGTAGCAAGCCTAGAAAAATTGTAGTCACTACCTATTCCAGACTCTGCTTGGACCGATATCTCTATGGATTTTATCGAAGGGCTGCCAACATCACAAGGAAAATATACCATCCTCGTTGTGGTTGATCGCCTCATGAAATATATCCACTTTTGTGCTATTCGAAATCCTTCTACCACTGCCAGTATTGCCCAGATTTTTGTGGAAAATGTTGCTAAATTGCATGGGATGCCTCGTTCTGTTGTAAGTGATCATGATAGGGTCTGAACCAACAAATTTTAGACAGAACTTTTTCAGTTACAAGGCACTAAATTGAAGATGAGTACAGCATACTATCCCCCAAACCGACGCCCAAACAAAAGTGGTGAACAGGTGCCTGAAAAATTGTATATGGTCAGCCACCCCTTGTAATCACTAACACGATGTATCATTCATCTACAGAATGTAATCCTTTTGAAGTTGTATATGGTCAGCCACCCCTTGTAATCACTAAATATGTAGCCGGCATATCAAAAGTAGATCAAGTAGATCGAGAGCTGATTGACAGAGACAAGATTCTACAACTATTGAAGGATAAACTCTCGATGGTCCAAGCAAGAATGAAGTAGTAGGCTGACAAACACAAGAGCATGTTAGGACCTTAGCCGAGTCAGGTCCTAGTCATTTGGGTCGAGTCCTTAGATTGGGCCTTGTTGGCCAACCTAGACCTGACATTAGGTTAGCTAGGAAGAGATTTGAGTCTTCTGTAATAAATCAGCCCAAATCCTAGTAGGATTAGGATTTGGCTGCACTGGAGTCGGAGTTGGATAGGGGTCAGAGTCAATTGAGTCATGAATATAATAAACCCTAATCTAGTCACCACCCCTAATAAAAAAAGTAGTTGGCTAGGGTTAAGGAGGAGTCCTTATGGGATGGGAGTCTCCTAGTCGCCTCCTCCTCTTAAGAGAGGCCAGCTAGGGCAAAAGGGGAGAGTTCCACTTAGGCTGGACCCTCTATAGAATAGAAAAAGAATAAAATTAGGAGTTGGAGACCCCTATAGCCACCAACCACATCATGGTTAGGAGTTGGCTAGGGTTTAGGTGTTGAGGGAAGAGGAATCAAGGTTTAGTAGGAGTCCTAGTTTACTTGGAGCAAGAGTTGCTTCTTAGAGTTGGAGTTGGAGTTGTTAGAAGTAGGAGTTGCTTCTTAGAGTTGGAATTGGAGTTGTTAGAAGTAGGAGTCTTAGAGTAGGAGTCCTATTAGGAGTTAGGGTTTAAAAGCCCTATAAATAGCTTATATTCTCCCCTCTTTTAATTATCAATAGATTAATTATTTTTCAGCTCATGTAGCAGAAAACCAAGGAAGGAGGAACCTCTATAGAGTTACAAGGAGGCCAATCCCCTATAAATATCACCCTAGTACTGGTGCAATGGACCCATTTACCCGCTAAGGATGCTACTTGGGAGTCCTATAAAGATTTGAAAACAAAATTCCTAGAATTCATGGAGGCTCAGCCTTAAGGACAAGACTGATTTGAAGAGGTTAGGTCTGATAGGACCCAAGCAGGGTTGGGTCCTAGTCGACTAAATCATGTTACAGAATAAACCCTGATTGGCATGAAAATAAACCCTGATTGTCCGACCACCTCTGATTAGGAGTCGGCTAGGGATTAATTGGATCCAAATACTAATTAGACTAAGATTCGGCTAGTAAGAGTTTGAATTGGAGTAGGAGTCCTATTAGGGTTAGGACTTGAAAACCCTATAAATAAGCATGTAAACTTTCCTTCTTTATCAATAAAATTTTAGCAACTTTTCTTCAGCTCTTGAAGCCGAAACTTAGGAGGTCTGATCCCCTATAGAGATCGAGGAGGGTCGATCCCCTACGGAGATCAATTATTCCCATAGAAACCTCCGGGTTCTAATATAGACAGCCTAAAAAAATGTTTCATAAAGACAATGAACTTTTAGATTCTTAAAGTGTCTCCTAAGCAGGAGAAGAAAATTTTAAAAAACCAACATAACAGTTATTCACAAGAATACCAGTCTGGTCTTGACTATTTACCATTATTGCCTCCATTACTTCTCAATCTGCCTAGTTGGATGCCATCGCAAGCTTAGAGGAAAAGATAGAATATATTTCTTCGTGTGTAATCAGGTATATAAATGTTTCTTTCCAGCTATACATTTGCCTAACTTCCATGCAAATATCATAAAGCAAGTTGGTCAAAGCAATCAAGTTATTTCATTTACTAATAAGAGAATTTCCACAATTGACAAATTAGGGATGTAGTAGGTAATTCAAAAAAAGAACATAGGAGGTTGGGCAGCACCAATACACAATTTAATGATACAACTTGGGAGATTCTATATAAAGGTTATTTCACAAGCCTTTTATAGGTCACCAAATTGTTAAAGTATAATTTTATAGATCAAACCCATATCTATATTGATCTTGACCGAACATATTCGGCCATTGGAAGTTCAAAAAATACAGAAATAGTAAAAAGAAATATAAATTATAAAAGCACTTTTTTTCAACAATTTGAGGTATTTAAACTGATCCTTATTGCATCAGAACTTATAAACTGATAAAGGAAACAAACAAAGCCTTGCAAGATGACTGCTATTTTCTTGGTGAAATGTGCCACCATAACTTCCTTTGTAGTGTGTAAGTTTAGCCAGAATCCTACTGGTAGACATAAAATAATACAAAACCGATTGTGTAGACTACAAAATCGAAGTAGATACAAATTGGCATGATCTACAATGCTCAAATGACTTACAAATGAAGTGTATGTTCTTTGAAGATTTTGAACATATGATTCAAGTAGGTGGAAAAATAAATACTTTCTCAATGACATAGAACAAATTGTGATTTGGTCAATAATTCAGGATCAGTATGATCAAAGGCTTCAACTTAGCAATAAGGTTCTAGATAATATCTGTGCATACAGTGATGAGTCATCAGAAAACTATTGCAGCAACAGAACTTCGTTCAGGCATCCACAACATTACCTTTTCTTCAGTGCTTGAGAGGTGTGAGTGTAACTCCAGAGGAGGCTTAAAGGAAAATGCTTCTGGAATGTTTTCAAATAGATCGTTCTCACTTTTAGTAGAAACTGCTGAAAGTGAGAGTGATATTGGGTTTGAATCAATATCTGCAAAATTGAACTTGAACTTGCCTGTTGTTGGAGATGGTTGAGCCTAGAAAAATAACAACAAAAAGTCAGGTATCAAGAGACCTGGAGTTTCAGCCCTATATGTTAATTAACTGAGTATGACAAGTAGAAAATTTTCAAATATAAAGAATGGCCAAATTTAAAATTCCCTAGGACCTCAATGCCAATATACATTGAATTAACAGAAAAAATGTCAAAAGAGCAGCAAGAAACTGATACACAGCTCTCGAGCACTTTCTACTCATATTCATACATTTTTAAGTTCCACCGAATTATTAACTACATTGTATATTTTTCAACTTGTTTGTGTAAGCATGAACTAACTAGCAGCGGACTTGCATAAAATGTCTCTAACAGTGTGCACCATTGATTTGCTGAAGTAGAAAATACCATCCTTGTCCTTATCATTTTCCTAGCCCAAGTTAAAATGTGTAAACACCTGCTCCAATCAGATAATTTATCAGTCTGACTATGTATCACTAGCATTCTCAATGATTATGTAATATAAGCAATTAAGGAAAATTAATGCCGAATCATAAATGAGCCTTTTACATAACATACTGAATCAACACTTATTTCCTGTAACCTCACAGAAATTTCTTCTTCTTTTTTTCTTGCCAAAGAAATTAAACATAAGGACCATGGGCATGCCATCATTTTTTTTAAAGGCAGCTATGATTCATGAACAACAAAAATTCATGTGTTCTTTCACTACTTAGTTAAGAACCACGATGATGTTGGTGCATTCAACAAAGGATCAATGAACACAATGAACCTGTAGTGGTTCTTCTCACTCTACAACAACTAACTACCGGCAAAATTATTGATATTATGTTGCACTTCTTAATTTATATTCTCCATCTATCTGACTTTCTTAACAAGTTTATGTAGAAAACACCACAACTACTAAAAGAATGCAGGGTACAATATCTCACCATACAATTAGCAAGAAAAACCGGGGACTCCAACAACATGGTGGGACTTAGACCAGGTGGAATAGTCAAATAAGGGGAACATATTTCCGAGGATGAAACAATGGTGGCCGGTGGTATACGAGCTGTATCAAGCTTCGGCACATTAAATCCTTTTCTGGCTGCCATCCTTTCAGCAAGACCTACAGCAGAGCATGATTTGGGGGCATCAAAAGTTTTTGGTTGCACTGAGGCATCATTTGAGAAGTCTTTTCCAGCCTCAGCTTCTTCTTTTTTTGGGTTTATGCCCATTTTCTGATTTTCACATGTCCAAGGAAACCCCCCATTTTCATTCTCTGTCAAGAAATCTGAGAATGATTTCGATCCAAATTCCTCATTTATAGAGTTCGAAAGAAAGGCTCTTGAGCTTGGATTTGGAGGTGGGCAGTCGTCGATCATGGCGCTGTTGCCATCTATCTTAGCCATGGTTAATTCAATTCTTCACTTGATTCAGCACAAATTCCTGCAAGATCTTAGTAGACAAATAAAGGAGAAGATTATATTCAGATGAAGCTTATGAACAAACGCAGCTCGGAATTCCAATATTCTAACAAGAGAAACAAAAATCAGAACCTACCTTCAGTGCGACCTGACAACAAACTAGTAGACCAGCTAAAGGGAAACATCAGATTATGAAGGATTCCCAATAACGCAATTGAAAAAAAATGACTTGGATTACTAGGAAGTTTTGATGTTTAGGCGATCACAGGGTAACAAAATCAACATAAAGCTACAAACTTCAGGACGCACGAAGACCCAGAATGTCCAAATGACCACAAACATCTCCAGAATGAAGCTACCGAAAGCCCGTCAAATTGCATCTTTGCAACAGAAACAAAATAGGAGGGAAGAATTACAAGCAAAAAGAACAAATAAAGGATGCAAGGCAAAAGTTACGGACCCCAATCACACCGCTTGGAAGGTGGGAGCAGGAACAGTGGCTTCGAAAACACCCAATGATTGGGCAGCTTCGAGCTCCGAGGCTGTAACACCAGGGAATGGACAGGGACAGGGACAGGTGCTACAGCGGGAGGCAAGCATCAACGAGACAGAAATCACACACATTTCTTGCTTCCTTCGGGAAAACAAAAAATTGTCCCAATAAATCTCCCTGCTTTCTCTATAAAAAAGAGAGAAAGAGAGGGAGACGGCGGTTTGACCGAGAAAGGGAGGAAAAAGAGAGAGGGGAGAGAGCAAGAGGGAGACACGAGAATTAGGATGGATTTGTTGGCATTGAAAGGTTAAAGAGAGCGCGCAATAAATGGAGAACAACTCTTCTTTTGTTTGTTCTCTTTCCCTTGTTTATTCCACCTTTTCTGTTTTATAGTCTTTGTAATTTTTTTTTCAGATTAACTCTCATCATTTCTAGATTAACATATCACTCCTCATTTCTCTACATATATGTATGTCAGTACTCGATTCTTCATGTTAATTCATCTAGACGCATGCAAATGTACATTTCCAAAATATTTTTGCTGGTCTAGTGCATTAATTGTATGCCATTTCACAGTGTTTTATCTAAAGGATAAGAATCTATGCATCTTGATTTGCATTCAGATCTTGATCACAACCCCCCCCCCCCCCCCTTCTTTGTGTTAGTTGTTGTTTGCATTTTGTGGATGAAGATTTGATTTAAAATATCATACAACTTTTTTAGGAATCGATTAATCTATATTTATTTCTGTTGACACTTTCAGAAATCTAAGTTTAATCGAAGGATTCTTTAAGCCATCAGATGAGAAGTGCGAAGGAATATGAAAATACTTCTGTTTTTTTTCCTACCATGATGGAAATATGAAGACCTGAATGATCAAAATGCAAATCTTGAAGTGATTAATTAAGTTCGGTTTATTGTTTGTTTAATGGAGGGGTAAATAGAGGAGGGAGAAGCACTAGGGAGGGATGAAGGGAAGCCGCATACTATGGGAATGGAATGGCCACGTGGAATGATTACAGTCTCTTTGTGTTGTTGTTGCTACGTGAACCGTATACCGATTGCCACCTTTTTTTTTGTTTCTATTAGTGTTTATATTCTTCTCTAATTGTTTAGCTAACGATAGCACAAATCATGATTTGCAAGAAATGAGGTTCCAAAGTGTCTTTAGCTTTGCCTGAGAAAAGAGTATGCAGTTCCATTTTAGGTGGCAAGTGAAAGCTAAATTGGAGTGCACGACATGACAAAAAAGTTATTGTTGCCGCTTAGGTAAACCTCATTCGGTGTCAAGTCTTTTTCAAGGTGGAAGGAAGGGGCGTTTCTTCTTCCAAGAGAATCCCCATATCTGAAGAAGACTCTCCCCCACAGCACTCCTTTTTGGAGGATAGCATGACCTCGACCCTTGACCATCATCGACACTGTTGATGCACCTGTTACCCATCTCTTCATCTCCGTAATATTTCTCCAACAGTAGGCTCTATAAAGAATGAGACAAAAACACTGTTCAGGTGAGAAGTTCTAATGATGAAGTGATCATTTTTGATGGCTCATTCTTGTAATATCTGTCAGAAGAATGGAAAAAAACAGTGCTCGTTTGGATGGATGCAGCAAATTAGCTCGATTTTTTACTTAGCTGAGGAGTAAGAAAGGAAGGAAAGCAAGTGATTGTAATTGCTTGTCTTCTCTTTTGTTTCCTTGTGCCTTCTCCCGCTGCTCGACCTCTCCACGAGCCACGTATTCAAACAGAGCCTCATGATGGTCTACTGGAGAGCAAGCAGTCTTTTCTTCCCAACTTCGACGGTCACGGCGAGAAGGTTGCTACCAGCTATCTGCTGCAAGCCAAAGAGAAAGACTTGTAGACGCACTTGGATGAGTGAAGCTTGCAAGGAATGGTGAGGAAGTCTCTTTCCATTTGGAGTTGGCTGAAGTGCGTCGGCAAAGAAACATCACATGAACTTTCGACTAAGAGTTGTCTTGTCGAAGACAAAGTAGCAATACACTGAGATTTGTACACTTAATTATCAAATGGCTTAAATAGCATTACACTAAGTGTTGTACGCTTTGTTTATTGTTTGAGCATCAAAGAAGTTTGGTCGGAACACACAATCGATACTTTTTCCCTCCTCTTTTTTTTTTTTTTTTTTTTTGCAATAATCATCGACTTTGAACTTATGCCGAGGATCATAATTGAAGAAGAGGACTCGTATTTTCATATTAAAGCTAAGATTCAAATGATGTCTCCAAGAATAGCAAACCAGGTCAACTCGACCGCTCACGTTTTAACTACGTTATATTAGAAGTATAAAATAAAATTTTGATTATAAAAAAGATCTTATCTTGTTCTAATTTCTTATTCAAAGAACATCTAACAATGGCCCTAGCCACAACAATATCATTAATAAAAAAGATCCTACTAGATTGATTCATTAAAAAAACAAAAAAAATCCATTTACAACGGATCAAAAAAAGAATCATAAAATCAATAATAAAGAAGAAACAATAAATAAGTTCAGAATTGAATGGCTCCACAAATTCTTCAAGTGATATCTAAACTATCAATGCTTAATATTTATAATTCCTTGTTGACTGGTGTCCATTGTGTTCCGAACTAAAATAGTTTGCAGGAAAACATATAAGGGTTCAGGAAAGAAGAAAAATAAAAGGGAAACTGAAATGAAGGAGTCTCAACTTTCACGAGGTTATCTATAATTTTATCTTTCCTCTTCAAATCATAAACCTATATGTGATATTTTGGCTCTTGGCTCGGGGCTTGGGGCTCACTCGAAAATGATCAGATCAAAGTTCTTAATTATTAATATCCCTTTGAAAAAATAAAATGGAATAATAGTAAGTAGATGTAATTCATATGATTTTCTTATATAAGTGGATGTAATTTATACGATTTTTTTCAAAAAAAAAACTTTTTACAATGAGAAAAGAAACCTATAAAGTGAAAACCTCCAACATCACAGTAGTAATAGAATATAGGTCTTGTGTTGCTCTTCTACAGTCGATTAGACAATATTGGTAATCCAAATTGAAATGATAATGTTGGATTTAAGACTCAAGTAAATAAATAAAATTCAATACAATAATTTATAGATCTAGTACTAAATCTCATGAAAGAGAAACTACAATGAAGGAGTCTCAACTCTAACCGAGTTAACGATAATTTCATCTCTCCTATTGGAATAATCAATTTATATGTGATGTTTTGGCTCTGGGTTTACTTTGAAATAATTAGGTAAAAGTTTCTAATGATCAATATTTCTTTGAAAAAATAAAATGGAATATAGCTAATTTCCCATTAGCTATAAATAATGGGAAAAAAATACAATGAGAAAACAAAACCTATGAAGTGAAAGCCTCCAACATCACATAATGTAGGCCTTGTGTTGCTCTTTTTTACAATTGAATTTACAATTGATTATGCAATAATGGTAATCCAAATCGAAATGATAATATTGGATTAAAGACTCGGGTAGATAGATAAAATTCAATACAATAATTTACAGATTTGGAGAAACTGCAATGAAGGAGCCTTAATTCTGACTAGGTTACCAATAATTTTGTCTCTTCGCTTGGAATAATCAATCTATATGTCACGTTTTGGCTCGGGACTTACTCCAAAATGATCAGGTGAAAATTCCTAATGATCAATATCCCTTTGATAAAATAAAATGGAATATAGCTGATTTCCTATTAGAAACACTGATATATTTTCATATAAGCGGATGTAATTAAGAGCCTTTTTTTTCCAAAAAAAAAATTACAATGAGAAAAGAAACTTGTGAAGTGAAAACCTCCAACATCATAGTAACAAAATGTAGGCCTTGTGTTGCTCTTCTGCAATTGATTAGATAATACTGGTAATCCAAATCGAAATGATAATGTTGGATTAAAGACTCAAGTTGATGAATAAAATTCAGTACAATAATTTACATATCTAGCACTAGATCTTATGAAGGAGAAACTATAGTAGGACCTCAACTCTGACTAGATTACTGACAATTTTGTCTCTCCTCTTGGAATAATGAATCTATATAAGATGTTTTAGCCTAGGGCTTCGTTCTAAATAATTAGGTCAAAGTTTATAATGAGAATATCCCTTTGAAAAAAATAAAATGAAATATAGCTAATTTGCCATTAGAACACACTAACATTTTCTTTAATATAAGTGGATGTAATTGATTGGTTCTTTTTGTAAAAAAAATAAATTTTTACAATGAGAAAAGAAAGCCATGAAGTGAAAACCTCCAACGTAACGGTAACAGAATGTAGGTCTTATGTTGTTCTTCTACAATCGATTAGACAATATTGAAAACCCAAATTGAAACGATGATGTTGGATTAAAGACTCAAGATATATGGCTAAAATTTAATATAATAATTTACAGATCTAGCACTAGATCTTATGAATGAGAAACTACAATGAAGCAGCTAAAACTCTAGTTGAGTTACCAATATTTCTGTCTCTCCTCTTGGAATAATCGACCTATATGTGACGTTTTGGCTCGGGGCTTATTCCGAAATGATCAGGTCAAAGTTACTAATGATAAATATCCCATTGAAAAAATAAAATGGAATATAGCTAATCTCTTGTTAGAAAACACTGACATTTTTTCAGTTAAGTGGATGTAATCCAGAGGGATTCTTTTTAAAAAAAAATTTATAATGCGAAAAGAAACCTGTAAATTGAAAACCTCCAACATCACAGTAACAGAATGTTGACCTTGTTTTGCTCTTTTGTAGTTGATTAGACAATACTAGTAATTAAATTAAAATGATAAAGTTGGATTAAAGACTCGTGTAGATGTATAAAATCCAGTATAATAATTTAAATATCTAGCACTACATCTTATGAAGGAGAACCTACAACAAAGGAGCTGCAACTCTAACTGGGTTATCAACAATTTTGTCTCTCCTCTTTGAATAATCAACCTATATGTGACGTTTTGGCTCGAGGCTTACTCGGAAATGATTAAGTCAAAGTTCTTAATGATCAATATCCCTTTGAAAAAATAAAATGGAATATAGTTAATTTCCTATTAGAACACTCCAACCTTTTTTCATATAAATGGATGCAATTCAAAGGGTTTTTTTCAAAAAAGTTAATGAGAAAGGAAACCTATGAAGTGAAAACCTCCAACATCACAGTAACAGAATGTAGGCCTTCTATTGCTCTTCTACAGTTGATTAGACAATACTATTAATCCAAATTGAAATAATAATATTAGATTAAAGACTCAGATAGATGGATAAAATCTAGTATAATAATGTACATATCTAGCACTAGATCTTATGGAGGAGAAACTGAGCCTAAACTTGAACTGAGCTACTGACAATTTTATCTCTCATAGAATAATCGACCTATATGTGATGTTTTGGCTCTAAGATTACTCTAAAATGATCGGCGCACAGTTCCTAATGATCAATATCCCTTTGAAAAAATAAAATGGAATATAGCTAATTTCCTATTAGATTACACCGATATTTTTTCATATAAGTGGATGTAATTTATATGTTTCTTTTTTTCATATAAGTGGATATAATTCACAGGTTTTTTTTCAAAAAGAGAACTTTTTACAATGAGGAAATAAACCTATGAAGTGAAAACCTCCAACATCATAGTAACAGAATGTAGGCATTGTGTTACACTTCTATAATCGATTAGACAATACATATGATCCAAATTCAAATGATAATATTGGCTTAAAGACTCAGGTAGATGATAAATTTCAGTACAATAATTTATAAACCTAGCACTAGATCTTATGAAGGAGAAACTACAATGAAGGAGCCTCAATTCAAACTAGGCTATCCATAATTTTATCTCTCCTTTTGGAATAATTGACCTATGTGTGATATTTTGGCTTGGTGCTTACTCTTTCTGTAGTTGATTAGACAATATTAGTAATCCAAATCTAAATGATGATATTGGATTAAAGACTCAGGTAGATAGATAAAATTTAGTACATTAATATATAGATCAAGCACTAGATCTTATGAAGGAGAAATTGTAATAAAGGAGCACTAACTCTGACTGAGTTATCAATAATTTTGTCTCTCCCTTTGGAATAATCAATCTATATGTGTCATTTTGGCTCGGAGCTTACTCTAAAATGTTTAGGTCAAAGTTACTAATGATAAATATCTCTTTGAAAAAAAAATTGGAATATAGCTAATTTTCCATTAGAAAATGTTGATATTTTTTCACATAAGTGGATGTAATTTAGAGAGTTTTTTTCAAAAAAACTTTTTATAATAATAAAATAAACATGTGAATTGAAAACCTCCAACATCATAGTCCCATAATGTAGGCCTTGTGTTGCTCTTCTGCTATTGATTAGACAATACTGCTAATCCAAATCAAAATGATAATGATGGATTAAAGACTCAAGTAGATGGATTAAAGACTTAAGTAGATAGATAAAATACAATACAATAATTCATAGATCTAGCACTAAATCTTATGAAGGAGAAACTACAATGAATGAGCCTCAACTCTGATCGGGTTACTGATAATTTTGACTCTCCTCTTAGAATAATGGACTTATATGTAACATTTTGGCTCAGGGCTCACTCCTAAATGATCAAGTCAAAGTTCCTAATGATCAATATCTTTTTAAAAAAATAAAATGAAATATAGTTAATTTCCTGTTAGAACACACCAACATTTTTTTCATATAAGTGGATGTAATTGATAGGGTTTTTTTTTAAAATCTTTTTACAATCAGAAAATAAACCAATGAAGTGAAAACCTCCAACATCACAAGGCCTTGTGTTGCTCTTCTACAGTCAATTAAACAGTACTAGCAATCCAAATTAAAATGATAATGTTGGATTAAAGACTCAGGTAGATAGGTAAAATTCAGTACAATAATTTACAGATCTAGCATTACATCTTATGAAGGAGAAAATGCAATGAAGGAGCCTTAAGTCTAATCGGGTTACCGATAATTTTGTCTCTTTTCTTATAATAATCGACCTATATGTGACGTTTTAGCTCGGGGGTTACTCTGAAATGATCAGGTCAAATTTCCTAATGATTAATATCCCTTTGAAAAAAATAAAATGGAATATAGCTAATATCTTATTCGAAAACATCTATATTTTTTCATATAAGTGGATATAATTCAGAGGATTTTTTTAAAAAAAAACTTTTTACAATCATAAAAGAAACATGTGAAGTGAAAACCTCCAACATTACAGTAACAGAATGTAGGCCTTGTGTTGCTATTCTGTAGTTGATTTGAGAATATTGGTAATCCAAATTGAAATTATAATGTTGGATTAAAGACTCAGGTAGATAGATAAAATTCAGTATAGTAATTTATAAATCTACAACTAGATCTTATAAAGGAGAAACTACAATGAAGGAGCCTCAACTCTGATTGGGTTACCTGCAATTTTGTATCTTCTCATGGAATATTTACTCTGAAATGATCAGGCCAAAGTTCCTAATTATCAATATCCCTTTCAAAAAGTAAAATGGAATATAGCTAATTTTCTATTAGAACACACCGATATTTTTTCATAAAAGTGGATTAATTCACGAGGTTTTTTTTTCAAAAAAAACTTTTTATAGTGAGAAAAGAAACCTGTGAAGTGAAAATCTCCAACATCACAGTAAAGGAATGTAGGCCTTGTGTTGCTCTTCTGCAATCAATTAAACAATACTAGTAATCCAAATCAAAATGATATTATTGAATTAAAGACGCAGGTAGATGGATAAAATTTAGTATAATAATTTACAGATCTAATACTAGATCTTATGAAAGAGAAACTGCAATGAAGGAACCTCAACTTTGACTGGGTTACCAATAATTTTATCTCTCCTCTTAGAATAATTAACCTATATGTGACATTTTGGCTCGGGCTTACTCCAAAATGATTAAGACAAAGTTCGTAATGATCAATATCCCTTTGAAAAAATAAAATGGAATATAACTAATTTCGCGTAAGAATACACCTACATTTTTTCATAGATGTAATTCATGGGGTTTTTGATAGGACCCATTTTTAATTCATGTTTGAGTCATGTTTTATGTAGTTTGATTAGCCTAGTTGGTGTCAATTATAAGTTTGGGTTAGCCCAGTTGAAGTCGGTTATGAGTCTATTTATTTTCAGTTACAGGTCTATTTTATTTTTAGTTATGAGTCCACTATAAATTGGGATGTAACCACTTCTTTCAAATCAATCAAGAGAAATCTTAGTCTTTTTTGGCAACCCTAGGAGATTGATCCCCTCGAAGTGATCATAGTTTTATTTCTTTGTTACGTGATAAACCCTATGGGTTCCTATCATTTTGGTATCAAAGCAATGATCCTTCGCGTTTCCACTATAAATATGCAATCAATCTCTACATCTCCTCATTGTAATTCCTCATCATCTTCACCACAGTAGCCCCACTGGCCACTGTTGTCCCTCCACCACCACTACCACTGTTGTTGTAACTCCACTGCCCTCAACCTCTTCAGCACTATCACCCTACTGCCACTACCACTCGTCACTGCGGTCGTCGCCCTCAACCTTTTCCCATCACCCCTGCCACCTTTGCCACCCATCGTTGTCCCTCCCCTCCTCTTCATCGTCCACTACTTGTCATAACTGCCACCCACCATTGTAACTCTCATGCCCTCTCCCACATCACCCACTATTGTCGTTGCCCTCTTGCAACACTAGTCGCCCCTGCTACCATTGCTGCCACCCTCCCTTGTCATCGTTTCCATCCACCGCTATTGTAGTCGCCCTCCCATGCCATCCTCGTTGCCCTTGTCATGCTGCCACTGCCCTCAACTTATGCAGAACTTCTTTTTCTCTTCCATGTCATTCTTCTCCCACTCTATTGCCCTTACGATGAAGTTGTTGCCTTCCAACCCTAAGCCGCAACTACCCATAGTGTCAGCTTCCTCGGTAGCCTCATGATCCCTCACACCAGCAACGTTGTTTCAAGCAAAGTTCTCAACAGTTGCACTACGTGGGACATACTGATGCCCTTGACCCATATCAGAAACAAGACTTGAAGATTACAAATATGTAGTTTTACACGGTGGCTACCTACAATTCAGTGGAAGCAAAATTAAATGTCTTAGAGGCCAGAATGGAGAATAGGTTGCCAGAAACCCTTTAACGATTTTAAAAGGAGTCTACTAGAGAGCTTCAGCAAATTTCAACAGCATGAAAGTTTAAGTCTCATAGTGAACCTATTTAAGCACATAGGAAAAAGGAACCAAGGGCAGGACACAAGTTATCCATACATGAAGGTAGAATTTCCAAAATAGGAAGATGGAGATCTGATCAGTTGGATCTCACAGGCTAAAAATTATTTTCATTTCCATAGAATTCTAAAAGAATCTAATATGGAGATAACTTCAATTCAGCTTGATGGGAATGTGATCTAGTGGTATGATTCATATGAAACTTGTCATGAGATTCCTTCTTAGGAGTAGTTCAGAGAGGACTCCTTATTCGCTTTAGACCATTTGAGTATGAGAATATTGATAGGCAGGTTACCAAAATCCGTCAGACCTCCACAGTACAGGAATATAGGAGCAGATTTGAATGATTATCAAATGAAGCCAAAGACTAGTCCAAAAGGCAACTGGTGGGAACCTTTATCGAATGACTTAATCCTGAGATTCAGTGTGAAGTTAAAGCTCACCAACCTCATACTATGATAGCTACGATATTATTTGTCTGCTTGCATAAAGAAAAAATCAATATGGAAACCTGTAAAAATAGGAATAATCAGTAAATCATCGGCCCCACCTGCCAATAGTCGAAACCCTATCCCTTGGCTTACTAAAGAAGAGCTCAGGGAATGATCAACCAAAGGGTTACATTAGTATTGTGACAAAAAATGGAGCAATGAACACCACTACAAGTAAAGGAAGTTTTTATTGATCAAGCTACTTAAGGAGGACCTGGAAGCCGAAGATGTAACCTCCAATCCTGAAGATATGGATAATGATGAGGAGGTTGAACTAATCACCCATACTATATATGCATTGGCTGACTATCCTAATCCACAAACCATGAAAGTTGGAGTAATCTTGAAATACCAGTCGGTAATAGTCTTGATTGATACAAGTAGCACTAATAACTTTATAGACAAGAAAATTGATGTCCAATTGGCCTACCACATTGAGAGCTATGACAAGTTCAAAGTAAAAGTTGCAGACAGATGAATTTTAACTCGTGACAGCAAGTATTCAAAGATAAAATTGATTCTGCAAGGTTAGGAATTACTTGTGGATTTCTTTTTACTAACTTTGGAAGATTATAAAGTGGTGCTAGGAATTAAATGGTTATCAACCTCAGATGATATTTACTAAAACTTTTCTAAACTTGTCATGAAGTTTTTTATTAATGGAAAATAGGTGATTTTAAAAGGAAGGCACAGATGCAAAATCACCATGTCACTAGCCATCGAATAGAGAGAGTTCTTCGAAAAACACACACTGGATTCCTAGTATAATTATAGGGACTTGAAGGGGAATCAATTGTACTCAACCAAAATAAACATTATATATTTATTGATCAGTGAGTTTGTGAATGTATTTGTAGAGCCAGAGGGGCACCCACCTCTTCGACTCCATGATCATCAAATAGCTATTTTACGTAGGAGAGTTCCAACCAATGTCTGACTCTATTGATATGTGCATTTCCAAAAGGTCAAAATAGATAAGATTATCAAAGAGATGTTTTAAACAGGGATCATAAGACCTAGTGTTAGCCCATATTCCTCCCCAGTCCTATTGGTAAGAAAGAAGGATAGCTTATAACAAATGTGTGTGGACTACCGAGCACTCAATAACATCATAGTCAAAGATAAATATCCTATCCTAATAGTAGATGAACTGTTAGATGAATTGGAAGGAGCCCAGGTTTTTATTAAATTGGACCTACGATCCAGCTATCACCAGATCTGAGTACATGAGGATGACATTTAGAAGACAGCTTTCAGAAACATAATGGTCACTATGAGTTTCTAGTAATACCTTTTGGACTAACCAATGCACCATCTACTTTCCATAGTTTAATGAATGATATATTTCGGACTCATCTCTGTTAGTTTGTTCTAGTTTTCTTTGATGATATTCTAGTATATAGTTTCTCCTTTGAAAGCCATTTACTACACTTATGAGCTATCCTGACGATCCTCTGTGAGCATTATCCTTTTGTCAAGAAATCCAAGTGCAGCTTTATGTAGATAAATGTTGAATATCTTAGCCAATCATCTCTCAAAAGGGTGTTGCAATTGATCCCTTAAAATTCCAAGCAATGAAAGATTGGTCAGTCCCCACATCAATTAAGTCTTTAAGGGGATTCTTAGGACTCATAGGCTATTATAAAAAATTGATCAAAGATTATGGTAAAATTAGTGCCTCTTTAATAACACTCCTTAAAAAGGATTAATTTAAATGGTCAAATGAGGCAACCAAGGCTTTCAACACCCTAAAGGCTACAATGATTACTATGTTGGTGCTTGCCTTACCTAATTTCAACAAACTATTTGTAATTGAGTCTGATGCTTCAGGAGTGGGTATTAGAGCTGTTTTAATGCAGGAAGATCAGCCACTTGCTTACACCAGTATGACCCTCTCCCCTTCTCATCTAAATCTAGATATTTATGATAAAGATATGCTAGCCATTGTACATGTAGTCATAAATTGGAGACCGTACTTAATTAATAAATGATTCCAAATATACACTGATCACAAAAGTTTAAAATACTGTGTGGAACAAAAGATCTCTTCTCCACAGCAGTAAAAATGGGTCATTAAGTTACTAAGATTTTATTATGAGATTATTTATAGAAAAAAGAAGTGACAACTAGGTTGCAAATGCACTCTCCTGTTTTCCTGAACATACTGAACTAGTAGCTATCTCTATCCCTACTTGCGAGGCTTTAAAAAATATTAAGAAAGAATGGGCGAATGATCCTAAGACCCAAGAGATTATTAAAAGACTAGAAGAATTTTTGGGCTATATTCCTTATTATAGCTAGGATTCGGACTTACGATGATATAAGGGCCAAAATGTTGTAGGCTCACACTCTTCTTACTAGACAATAATCCTAAAAGAATTCCATTCATCATCAATGGCTAGTCATTTCAAATTTCTCCACACTTTAGATGCATTCTCTAGCCTTTTTATTGGAAAGATATGAAAAAAATTATTCAGAAATTTGTTGCTCAATGTGATGTATGCCAACGTTATAAAGGATAAACAATAGCTAAACCAAGTTTGCTCCAACCCCTCTCTATTCCAGACGTCACTTAGACTAACATATCTATGGACTTCTATCATCACAAGGAAAAAGTACTATCTTTATGGTTGTGGATCATCTTATGAAGTATGCTCATTTTTGTGTTATACGACACCCCTATACTACCACAATCATTGCCCATATCTTTGTTGAAAACATAGCTAAATTATATGAAAGTCCTCGCTCTATTGTCAGTGATTGAGATATGATCTTTATTAGTAAGTTTTGGATAGAATTTTTTCATCTACAGGGTACACAACTAAATATAAGTACTGCTTCTCATCCACAAACAAATGGACAAACGAAAATAGTAAACAGTGCTTGGAAAACTATCTCTGATGCGTTAATAGCAATAAGCCAAAAGAATGGACTAAATGACTTCCTTGGGCAGAGTGGTGGTGTAATACCACCTATCATTTTTCTAATTAAGATAACACTATTTAAAGCAGTTTATGGCCGAACTCCCCTCGAAATTACAAAATATGTGCCCAACTCTTCAAAGGTTGATCAAGTTGACAGAGAATTGCTTGATAGATACAAAATTATTCAGCTTTAAAGGATAATCTTGTAACCACCTAAGCAAAAATGAAGCAATAAGCTAATAAATACCAAAGTGAGAGAGATTTTGCTATAATAGATTGGGTTTTCCTTCGTCTTCAGCCCTATAAGCAAGCTTCAATAAATATCCAAGCTTCTATGTGTAAGATTATATGGCCCTTTATTAATTGAATAAGATATATTATGGATTATTTAGATTCTAATAAAAGATATTAGCCAATATTAAATAAAGTTTATATTATATTAGGATATTTTAAGGGATACCCTTGATAGAAAGAACTCTCCTAATAACTTACCCTAGACCCTCTGCTATCGCCTATAAATAAATAGGACCTACTATAAACCCAATGCACGACACAGAAAGGCACAAAACGACAAAGGGGAGAATAGAGCAAGAGGTTACAGTTATCATCTTGATCTCCCAAAACTAAGGTGGTCCTGTGAAAGGATATGAAGAGATGAGAAGGGGTCAAGATCTATTCTAGTTCCTCTTGCAGATCGATATTCGACATTATTTAGATCCGATGGGCAGTGCTCTTGAAGATCTAATTAGATCTCAATCAGATGACATCTAAAGGTACGCATCGTAAATAGATCTAGTATTATTTGATTTCAATCCTGGCATAATAGTTTTTTCGCATAATAGATTACATAATTATAATTTTTTTATGTCAACAATTTGTATCAGAGCCTAGGTTTTAAGACCAAAAATATTATATCTATTATTTTTATTTACGGTGCGTTAATCTAAATATCTTATTCATCTATTTTCCTATCTATTAACCTTAATCGTTTGCTTGCGAACGATTCTTGATGGTTGTTGTGTGTAAAAGATGCAGCAATATACGTTTTTGGTCGGATCTGGTTGCGACAACACCGAGTGTGCATCTGATCGAACGTCAACAGCGCCAATGGCCACTTAGTCAAGCGAAGAAGGCAGCCACATCAAGCGGCGGCTACACGTGGAGGTAGCCGCGTGTAGCAGAGGCCACGTAAGCGGTGGCCTCGCATGCCACCGGCAGCTACATGGGGAGGCGCGTCTGACGCAAAGCGCCTGACCTCGCGCACAGTAGCCGCGCATGCGGTGGCGGCAGCGCCGTGTCTTTGGTGGTCACGCAGCCACGTGTCGTTGTGCGGTGGCGTGGCGGCAGCAGTAGAAGAGGTTAGGGTTTTTTTTCTTAAAAGAAATTACAGTTTTACCATTGGTTGAAAAACTATAGTTTTGCCATTAAGTAATAAAATTATAATTTTGCCATTAGACTTAAATTATAATTTTGTCATTCATTGAAATTATAGTTTTACCCTTCGACTGTATAAAATTATTTATAGTTTTACCCTTTTTATAATTTATTAATCCTATAACATTTTTACCCTTTAAAAAAATTTGTAATTCTTTTTTAATTATAGTTCTGTCATTATAAAATTGAGAAATTATGGTTTATTTTCTCAATTATAAAATTGATCAATATATAATCTAATAAAATTTAATTATGATTATATTTTGATTATTCATTGATTATATTTTATTTTGATCAATTTATTTAATTGAACTTATAGACTTCTCTAATTAAATAAAAGTAATTAGTTTCATTAAAAATATAAATTATTGTTTATTTATAGTTTTTTCATATGAATTATTAATTACATGTGTTAAATCCAATTATTGGTTTTTAGATATTTATTCAGTTATTTACATGCATGTAAATTATGAAATAATATCTATTTTTCATATAAATGCATGATTTATGTATTATCATGATTACAGTTATTATATGAGTTTTTTTCTACTGATTAAGCATTCAATAATTATTATGATTGTTATCTTATTATTGAGCTGTCTCAGCATAAATTAGTTCAAATGAACTTGATGAATATTATTTGTAGTTCATCTCCTTAAGTTATGTCTGACCGGTAGCTGCCAAAGTAGCCTGGGATGGTAGGCTTATATGATATGAAATACAAGTAAAGTCTTATCATTCATAGGACAATTTAATTTATTTTTATATTACTATATTGGTCTTCTAGTCACCAAAGTGGTCTAGATAAATGATTTATAAAATTACATTAAGGAACGAGTCCTCAATGACATTAAGGAAATAATATTCGAAATTACATGCATAATTAGGAGATTTAGATAATCACAAAGGATAATTTGTTTTAAATAATTATGTGATGGGGTAGGATGATACTATTTTGGATATCCTTGTAGTTTAGAATTGTATACCTAAAGGTAGCAAAACTATTCCACAAGGATGGTATCAGTCCTCCATAAATGATCCTGTGTGAACACTAATATGTCAATATTTTTACCCAAAGGTTAAATATTGACGATATCAATAGTTCATTATATTTTGGTAAAACTTAAAGTATTAATATTATTTTATATTCTGCAATGGTATTCCCGTCTATATATTCTCATACTTCTAGTGCCCCTGTACTCTCTGGATCAAATTATTCAGAATGGTTAGAGCATGTGCAATTTACATTGGGTGTATTAGATCTCGATTTGACATTGCTTGTTGAAAAGCCCACAGAATTAATTGACAAAAGTACTGTGGAATAAGTTAATAAAATGAAGGCTTAGAAAATATCTAATAGGCTCAGTTTAATATTCATAAGGATGACAATTACAAATAATATAAAGACTTCATTACCGGTTGCATCTAGCGCACATGAATATTTAAAGGTTATTGAAGACAGATTTAAATTTACTGATAAGTCATTGGCTGACATGAAAGAACTGACTACAGCTCAATATGATGGTACTCGAGGAATTTAGGATCACATCCTCAATATAGCTAATAAAGCTACAAAACTTAAGGCATTGGGAATGAATGTTGATGAATCTTTCCTTGTGTAGTTCATTTTTAATTCTCTTCCTTCTCAGTTTAGCCCATTCAAGATTCACTGCAATACAAATAAGAATAAGTGGGACTTGAATGAGTTAACTAGTATGTATGTTCAGGAAGAATTAAGATTAAAGCAGGAAAGATTCATAATTATGGAAAATCGTCTCAAAGCAAAAGTGGTATCAGTAGGGACTTATCGTTTACGCTTAAAGATGGGTCATCTAATGGATCTGAAAGACACATGTTTTGTTCATACAATTTCTAGAAATTTAATTTCTCTGTTTAGAATTGATGAGTTAGGATACTGTGTTTCTTTTAGTAATGGTAAACTTAACATATTTTATAATTCAATAAAAGTTGGTTCTAAAATTATGTATAATGGTTTGTACAGAATTAATTTGAGTCTTAAATTTATAAATACATTATTAACATTACAATCAAGTATTAGAATAAAACATAATTCCAATAATGAAAGATCTTCTATATTGTGACAGAGACGTTTGGGGCATATCTCCAAGGAAAGAATTGAAAGATTAGTGAAGGATAATATTTTAAAAAATTTAGACTTCAATGATTTTGATGTTTGCATAAATTACATTAAAGGAAATCAAACTAAACATACAAAGAAAAATGCCACAAGAAGTAAAGAACTTCTTGAAATTATTCATATTGATATCTGTGGACCACTCCATATTTCTTGTTTTAGTAAAGAAAGATATTTCATCACATTTATAGATGACCTGTCTAGATATTATTGTGTTTATCTAATACATGAAAAGTCTCAGGCCGTTAATATTCTTGAAGTGTACATAAATGAGGTCGAGAGATAATTAGATAGAAAAGTTAAAATTGTCAGATCTGGGGTAGTGAATTTTATGGTAGATATGATGAATCCGATTAGAATATTAGTCCTTTTGCTAGATTCCTAGAACAGCAGGGTATTTATGCTCAGTATGCATTACCAGGTGTGTCACAGTAGAACGGTGTTGCTGAAAGACGAAATCATATTTTTATAGATATGGTTAGGAGCATGATGAGTTATTCCTCTGTACTTGAGTCAATGTGGGGTGATGCTCTTAGGACAGCTATGTATATCCTGGACAGGGTTCCTAGTAAGTTAGTTTCATCAACTCCATTTGAGTTATGGACTGGTAGGAAGCCCAAATTGAGACATTTACATATTTGGGGGTGTCCTGTAGAGATAAGAGTATTCAATCTATATGAAAAGAAATTAGATCCAAGAATAATTTTTAGATATTTTATTTGTTACCTAGAAAGATCCAAGAGATATAGATTTTATTATCCTAATCATAATATGAGGATAGTAGAATCCGGTAATGCAAAATTTCTAAAAAATAGCGAAATCAGTAGGAGTCAAAAGTCTCGAAGGATTAATTTTAATATTGAGGTGATTCAGGCTTCTTCTCTTATATTATCCCCTATTCGAGAAATTGTTGTTCCTCAAATCAATGAGAAAATTGATGAGGGTGAACAATAAAATAGCAATGATGAATTCTCACATGATGTTGAGTTTGCCGCTGATAGTCTTATAGAACAATCACAATTGAAAGATTTGAGAAGATCTTAAAGAAAAAGGAAACATGCCATTTCTGATGATTATATGGTATATCTACAAGAATCAGATTTTGATAAGGAATGAAAAGAGACCCCTTATTATTTTCACAAGCTATAGAAAGTAATGATTCTGAAAAATGGTATGACGCAATGAAAGACGAGTTAAAATCAATTGACCAGAATGGTGTCTAGGAACTCATTGAATTACCCAATAATTGTAACAAAGTCGGTTGTAAATGGGTCTTTAAGACTAAATATGACTCAGTGGGCAATATCGAATGATATAAAGCAGGCATTGACTACAATGAGACCTTTTCTCCAGTTTCTCGAAAGTACTCGTTAAGGAACATCATAGCAGTAGTAGCTCATTATGATCTCGAATTACATCAGATGGATGTGAAAATAACATTTCTGAATAAAGATCTAAATGATGAAATATATATGGAACAACCTGAAGGATTCATAGAAAAGGAAAAGGAAAGTTGGGCTTGCAAACTTAAGAAATCCATTTATGACCTTAAACAAGCTTCCAGATAATAGTATATAAAGTTTTATGATACCATTACTTCCTTCGGATTTAAGAAAAATATTGTTGATCCATGTATATATATTTGAAGGTTAGTGAGAGTAAGTTTATTATATTAGTCTTATATGTAGATGATATATTGCTTGCCAGTAGTGATCTTGGTTTGTTGCACGAAACCAAGATATTTCTTAATAAGAACTTTAAAATGGTTGATGTGAATGAGGCATCCTATGTTATTGGCATTGAGATATTTAGGGACAGATCTCAAGGTTTGTTAGGAGTGTCTCAGAAAAATTATATTAATCGTATCTTGGAAATGTTTAATATGTAGCTTTGTAAAGCCAATGATACACCTATTACTAGAGGTGAAAAATTCAGTCAAAACCAATGCCGGAAGAATGACTTAGAAAGGGATCAAATGAATAATATTCTTTATGGGTGCGCAATTGGAAGTCTATTATATGCTCAAACCTGTACAAGGCCAGATATCAATTTTGCAGTGATAATGCTTGGTAGATACTACTAGAGTAACCCAGGAATGAAACATTGGAAAGCTGTAAAAAAAGTAATGAGATATATACAAGAGACAAAAAGATTATATGCTCACATATAGGAAATCAAATCAGCTTGAAGTAACGAGATATTCAGATGCTGATTTTGCAAATTACCTCGATAGCATGAAATCCACTTCAGGATTTGTGTTCATGTTGGCTGGTGGGGCAATTTCTTGGATAAGTGTAAAAAAATCACTTATTGTATCATCTATAATGGAAGCTGAATTTGTGGCATGCTTTAAGGCCACAAATCAAGCTTTATGGCTGCGAATTTTTATCTTAGGACTTGGTGCGTTCGACTCAATTGCCAAGTTGCTGAAGATATTTTGTGATAATACTACAGCAGTTTTCTTCTCTAAGAATGACAAGTACTCTAGTGGTTCCAAGCACATTAAGATAAAGTACTTGGTGGTTAGAGAAATAGTCCAGAAACAACAAGTGTCAATTGAAAATTTGAGCACCACTATGATAATTGCAGATCCATTTACTAAAGCTTTGCAGTGTAAAACATTTAAAGAACATGTTCTTAGAATGGGGCTTGTGAGCAAGCCATAAAGGATATGGTGATGCATATTTAAGTGGATGCTATTATTGATATTTCTTTTTCATAATTAAAGTTATTTATTTTTGCTATCCTGTTTGTGTTTATGTTTATGCATATTATGGTTGAATGCAAGAAACAAGATTGTCTTGACAAGACAAATTACAGGGGTATTATAGACTATATAAGTAAAGACTAACAATATTGTAGTATATAGAAGGAAGTGTGACATTGATGACATACAACCGCTATGACTCATATTGATAGTTGGACTAAATATAGTATTATTATGCGTATTGGACTTATTGGCTTATTTTTAAAAAATCATGGCCATGTATAAAATGATTTTCAAAATTTTCATAATCTAATTATATAAAATTATTTTTAAATAAACTTTATTTTATTTATTTTTATTTTGGATATCTTTTATGTCTTATCAATTAATAGGTCAAGTAATAGAATATAAGATTATGTGGCCCTTTATTAATTAAATAAGATATATTATGAATTATTTAGATTCTGATAAAAGATATTAGCCAATATTAAATAAAGTCCATATTATATTGGGATATTTTAAGGGATGTCATTGATGGAAGGAACTCTCATAATAACTTACCCTAGACCCTCTGCTCTCGCCTATAAATAGACAGGATCTACTATAAACCCAATGTACGGCATAGAGAGGCACAAAATGACAAAGGGGTGAATAGAGCAAGAGATTACGGTTATTCTCTTGATCTCCCAAAACCATCAATTAAGGTGATCCTGTGAAAAGATAGGAAGAGAGGAGAATGGGTTTAGATTTATTCTAGTTACTCTTATAGATCGATATTCGATGTTATTCAGATACGACGGGTGGTGCTCTTGAAAATCTAATTGGATCTCAATCAGATGACATCTAAAGGTACGCATCGTAAATAGATCTAGTATTATTTAATTTTAATCCTGGCATAATAGTTTTTCCATATAATAGATTGCATAATTATAATTTTTATGCCAACACTATGAAGTTGTCTTCTTGATTTTTTGGGCCTTATAGAATATTATAGTGCATTAGACTGGTTGCCTACCATTTGGACCTACCACCTAGCTCCAAGAACATCTATTCTTTCATGTTTTATATCTTAAAAGGAAATTAGGTGGAGATGAGATAATACAACATCATTTACCGGACATCTCTATTGCTAGTGAAGTTCAAGTTCAACCATAAGCTATACTTGATCGACAAGTCCACTATAAATTAGGACATAACCACTTCTTTCCAATCAATCAAGAGAAATTTTAGTCCTTTTTGGTAAATCCTAGGAGTTTGATTACCTTGAAGTGTGATCAAGAGGCTGATCCCCTTGAAACAATCATCATCTTATTTTTCGGTTCCTCGATAGAACCCTAGGAGTTCCTATTAATTTTTCTATAAAAAAAAATTTTTATAATAAAAATAAGAAACCTGTGAAGTGAAAATCTCCAACATCACAGTAACAAAATGTAGGCCTTATGGTGCTCTTTGCAATCGATTATATAATACTTGTAATCTAAATCAAAATGATAATGTTGGATTAAAGACTCTGGATAAATTTTGTACAATAATTTATATATCTAGCACTAGATCTTATGATTTTTTTATTTTTTCATTTTGATCATTCCAACTTTGCATTAGATAATAATAATAACGTCCAAATTCAGATTTTGGAGGTGATTGTGGCTTCTCAGAACCATTTTTTCCAACTTAAGGTTCTTTTATCACCAGATAACAATCTAGGAAGATTATGTGGGGAATTTACCCAATGAAACCATTCCTCCTTGTGCATAATGGATATACAATAGGCACAGCTTCTCGTAGATTTTGAATTCTCTTGTCACTTCGGGTCTCTCAAATATTAAAATAATATCTCATTTTATTGAGGTTGAGATGTCGTCTCGACTTAGTTCGACCCGTGTGCATAGAAACATCTACGTGGTCTTATTGAACAAATTTGACAGAGTGTCGGTCCCTGAGGGAACCTTCATGGTGGTCCAAGGTTTGTTGACTCACTAGTCTCCTGATCTAACTCTAGTGTCCTGCACTAAGGCCTCAGTCGGGTGATGGGGGTGCCTCGATTTTGACCCTCCGATGATCAAGTTAGCGAGGTGAAGTATTGAAGTACTGGAGTGTAGATTGTGCGGGTGATCCCCCCCGGCTACAGTTTACTTGAGTGCCTTTTATACTACCTGCTAAGGGAAGAGTTCATACGTGGTTGTTTAATACATGCGAGCATTGGTTCAAAGTCGTACGTTGCCGTGTTTCTCGGATGAGAAGCAAACCATCGGTTTGTCTGTTGATGCTGACCGGAGCTCCTGAGTGGTGAATCGGGATAATGCTTCTTCTCAAGATTTTGATCTGAGTTGAGTTGGATATGTCTACTCGACTTTTGAAAGACGATGGTATTTCTTGTTTGCCTATAACTCTTTTATCAATAAGACCCAACACCATTGGTTTTTCTTATAAAACAATATCTACTACCTCCTCGTTAGAAAGAACATCCCAAACCTGCAAAAAATTAATCCTCACTTAGAAACTATATAAGCTTCTAAATCAAGCTAGCCTTTCATCAATGTAAATATCATGCAAGAAAAATGTTAATTAAAAATGACTAAATGAGAAAAGATTCATGACTGATGGTTAATATGTTTCCAATTACGATATGGATGACACAGAAGAGCTGTGAAGAACGAATTAGATGGCTACTCTAGTGGGACCAATTGTAAAGAACAAATAGGAGCTAAGTTGTCGACCGACAACCTCACAACGCCAACAGCCGAACATATGAAAAGCAATGTTTTTAAGGCAAAGTATTTCATACAAAATTTGGGTTTAATATGAACAAAAAGTACGAGGTGCCACATATTTGGGTTTAATATTCTGATAACTTATTGCAGTATGAGGTGCCATGGAGCCAATTGGCACTTGCAACATGCCATGCCAGAAGGCACCAACAGATGTCATGCCAACATATGGCTATGTTAATTTCAACATTTAATAGCCAGCCAGCATGGCACATGATCATACTATACCAAACAAGTATCAGCACAGCATGCCTTCACACCATAACATGGAAATCCTTAATGCAGCACAAATAACAATGCCAATTGAAAGACCTTCTGACAGATAGTCTACTGAAGAATATTTTCAATGTTCAAAAGGACTGTGTAAAGGATAGTTTTGCAAGAGTGATGACGATGTCCGATATGAGAGGGATAAATACAACTGCAAAATAAGTTTTATGAGGCAACCACAGAATACAGATGCCAATTGGGCTACACTAATCTGGTTTTCATTATTCTTAGATAATAAATTATTATAGCAATATTTTTCACAAATATCTATCAATCTAGATAGTACTTGATCTAAAACTAACATTTTAATTTTGCAACCGTATTTAACAAAGGAAATTACGCAATGATAGGAAAGTAGCAAGAACTATAAACTCATCTTTCTCAGTCATATGGCGACATGAAATTTCTGGAATTTATATTAGACCATAATCTTTAAGACAGAAATCCCCAAAAGCCCTGGCCATAGCCAATCCAGGGGAATTGTTGTTTGGCAACAAAACTCGTGCAACTTCCGGTTCATCTTGCAGTGCAAAAACTCTTCCCTTGCATTGCTGGATTATGGCAGCTTCCCCTAGTGACAACATATTAAAGTTTAATCCCAGGTAGACCTAATAAGTTAAGGAGATTACTAAAGCTTGTCAACAATGAGAAGTGAACATCACTCATCGATGAAGAAATATAGACATAGAATTGTGTTATTGTAGACTCAAGAGTGAATTGTTTCACCTCTTAAAATAATTGATTAGTTATGGCAAAGACCTGGATTATTTTATAGATCAGTAACATATGTCCTACATAAAATGATAGAAGCAAAGTGAATGTTCTATTCTATCAATATTTTATGCCAACGGTGCTTTCGATAAAAGTTATAGTTACTAGGAAGATTAGATTATTGTGCCCATCTCGTGTTCCCGTTATCACTCTTGAGTCACCAATGTTTCCAGGAACAAACAAGATCCTGTCCCTGTGGAAAAAAGGCTGAACTTAAAGGCCACCAAATAGATCGAGACAACCAATTTTAAGTTTTGGCAACTACTTAAAAAGTTCACCAAAACACTTCTGTTTTAAACTATCTGAAACTTCATGCATTAGTAAATAATAATGATGAAAAATTAAAAACTACAAAAAATTACTAAGTTTAGAATCCCTCAACCAAGTCAACTTTGGAATTTCTGCTTTACTATAGTAACTGCTGTAGTTCCAATGCAAAAGCAATCAATCAATTGATTATCATCTAAAATGCCTTCAGGAAGACATCCACGAAGTCACTCCAACAAATTATCATCTTTACTAAAAGATGTCGTTTCTTCAGAGTTCATACTCCCAGAAATACTACCATTTAGATCATGACTGTATAACTCTCCAATTCGGTGGACAACTTTAGAGGAAGTGAAGCTCTGACTTTCTTAGCAACCATCTGACCATATGGACCTTGACCTTCAAACATCCCGCAGAAAATGGTGTCTTTTGTCAAAGAGAAATTCTACGAACACATATCATTGCAATGTAATCAACAAGAAGTTCCAAATGGTAGCTTTTGCAATTAAGACAATACGTATCTACCGGTTGGTAAAACTGAAGGTTTTTCCATGTTACCTAAGTGATTGTAATGAACATCATAATAAATAATATATGAAGGTACAGTAATAAGGCAATAGCACTAATGTGACAAGTGATAAAAATAAGATGAGTGATTAAAGAAAGAATGAAGGGCATACTTTATTTATTAATTTATCACCTATTTATATACTTAGGACATGAGGTTAGGAAGATTAAGAAGGGAGAATTTTCCTCAACAGACTAACAAATTCTACTCGTGTTGTTACGAAAATCTCATCTGTTAACATGCTCTTGCAAGATCGTGCTCCTGTCAAGAATGACGATCTTGGACCTATGTAATGAGAACAATTTACGGACGAGTGATTTCATGAGGGAGTCCGCCAATTGATCTATCATGTGAATATGAGAAATACATTTTTGATTAACTACTTGATCTCATACAAAGTGAAAGTCAAGGGCTATATATTTCATACGAGAGTGAAATACTGAATTGGTACACAAGTAGGTAGCCCCGATATTGTCACAGTATATCATAGGAGTAGTAGTAGAGTGGATGTCAAGTTCCTTGAGCAGATTCATAACCTAATTAAGTTATGCAGTAATAGTCACAATGGAATGATACTCAGCTTTAGTGGTCGACCGAGCGATTGTCTTTTACTTCTTAGAACTCCAACTAATTGGATTGGCTCCTAGGAAGACGATATACCTAGATGTTGATATTTTATCATCAAAAATTTCTAGCTCAATCAGCATCAATAAAAGCATGAAGTTGGAGTGGAGAGTGTTTATGGAGAAATATATCATAGTTGAGAGTTCCTTTAAGAGATCGTACGATTGTTTAACCGTTGACCAATGCGTGATAGACGATCGATGCATGAATTATGATAACTTGTTAACTGTAAATGAGATATCTGGTCGAGTAAGAGCTAAGTATTGCAAAGCGTCAAATACTTATCGATATTGAGTAGAATCCGTAGCAGAACTACCATAAGTTAACTAAGCGATTCACTTGTTGAGAGAGGAGTTGAAACAACTTTTTCATCCTTCATGTTTGTCTTCAATAATAAGTCTTGAATATACTTTTGTTGGGAGAGGAAGAGTCCTGAAGATATATACATTGCTTCCACACTCAGAAAATAATTCAGAGTACCAAGATCTTTGAGAGAAAATTGGTCAACTAACTATTTGAGGAACTTTGTGATATCCATAGAATTATTATTTGTCACAATGATATCATCAATATAAAGTAGAAGATATACTATAATGTCGGATTGTTGATAGAGAAATAAGAAGGTACCATACTTAGAGTTTAGAAAGCCAACTAACGTAAAAAATGAACCAAGTTTTGACAAGCTCGTGGAGCCTGACGAAGTCCATAAATAGCTTTGAGGAGTTTACAGACATGCTTCGGATATTGAGGATAAAGAAAACTAGGAGGTTATTCTATGAAGATATCTTTAGTTAAGGTCTCTTGTATGAAGGCATTATTCACATTAAGTTGTCATAGTTGCTAGCCTTTGGAGATAGCTAAACTCATAATAAGCTAGATTGTCGTGGGTTTAACAATAAGACTGAATGTCTCTGTAAAGACAACATTAGGATGTTGATGAAAACCTCTAGCAACTAGGCGAGCTTTATACCTTGCAATGGACCATCAGGGTTTTGCTTAACTCGAAAAATCCACTTACACCCGATGACATTTTGTGCATAATAAAATGAAATAAGTGTCCAGGTAGAGTTATGAAGGAGGCCATCATATTCATCACACATGACTTTATGCCAATATGGGGACCTTTGGGCTTGAGTGATCATAGTAGGTGCACTAATATTGAGAGAGGGAATCATAACAGTATTTAGGTTAAGAACCTGACGTGGTTTGAAAAACACCACTTTTAGAATGTATTGTCATAGGATGTCCAAGTGATTTTAGAGGTGATGGTGGAATGGGGGCTAGGAAGCAATGGTACAAGGTGAGTTAGATTAAGCAACATCAGCGCCATTAAGTTGAAAAAAGGGTAAAGTAAGTGACTGGGTGTCCGAGGATCAAATGTCAATAGTAGGAGGTACATGTGCAGAAGGAATAAAAGGGGCGAGGTGTTGTACTAGAGGAATTCTCCACTAATGTATATTTATTGGAGTGGGTGACTCTGGTGGAGACTCATTGGACGATGACATATTCCACTGATGTATATTTATTAGAGTAGTTTGCCAGGCAGAAGACTTAGAATTTAGAATTGTAAAATGAAAAGGAGGACCCCACAAAGATAAGAGGATCGTAACATTGATAAGCATTATATTCAATAAAGTAACTAATGAAGATACAAGACTTCGACCTTGGGGCTAATTTATGTGATGCATAAGGACGTAGCCAAGAATAACAGATACAACCAAAAATACTAAGTTTTTAAAACTTTGGAGATTTATAAAATAGTTTTTTAAATGACGACTAATTATGGAGGACTAGAGTAGGCATATGATTAATGAGGTAGGCTACAGTCTAAAAGACTACAGACCAAAAAGTAGTCGGTATTGAGACATGATGAAGATGTATGAGATCAGTATATGCTGATATTTACATTCAGTAGAGCCAATTAGTTAGGGAGTGTATAGGGGAGATTTAAGATACTGAATACCACAGGCTAACAGACACGATGTGAGTGCTTAGTATTCACCCCTACCGTCAAAATAAACTGTTTTAATTATTGACTGAAAAATATTATCCACCATCTTTACGGTAATAAAGATTGTTGAGGCCTAAGACCTATATTGAAGAGGATAAAACCAAATATACTTAGTAAAATAGTTTATAAAGACAACATAGAATCTATATTTATCAAAGAAAGTAATTGGTGCAGGACCCCAAATGTCAGTATAAAGAATTTCAAATGGTGTTGTATAAGAAACAAAAGAATTTTCAAACGGGAGTCTATGACTTTTATTACTAAGACATGCATCACAATGATTAAAACTATAACAAGCTTTAAAAGTTGGAAGAGAGTAACGAGAGAATAACTTTTATTGAGTTGAGAAAAAAGAATAACCAAGATGACGATGTCACACATCCATTGGAGCAACAATAGAAGAGTAGACAGTAGGTTAAGAGACTGATGGCCATTGGTAGATATTGTCTTTACTCTAGCCTTGAACTAACGATGCCCCTGTGCTCAGATCTTTGACAAGAAAGTAGTCAGAAAAAAAAATCAATAGAGGTTTTGTTTTGTTTACATAATTAGGAGACAAAAATAATATTTAGTTTAATATGAGAGTATACAACAGATTATCAAGTATAAAGTTAAGAGTATATGAATTAAGCATTATGGAACTGGTATGAGTAATGAGATTTCACTTACTATCACCGATGATGATGTCATTGTTACCACTATAATTGTTGTGAAAGGATAAGTTCTAAAGATCTAAGGTGATGTGATGGGAGGCGCCATAGTTCATAATCCAGATATATTGATAAGAAGTCGGAGTAGTAGTGAGATACGCTTGGGGTATAGGAGCTCAAGGTCGAGGACGAGATCAATAGACTTTGGCGGAATGACCAATTTTATTACACAGCTAGCAGACTATTCTTTGTTGAGACATGGGAGCAGGAGATCGAGGTTGTTAGTGATTGAAGTGGCCATCTTGATTATAGTGAGACAAATGAGAAGAGTTGTATTTGGTACCCACAATGAAGACAGTACCTGGCCCAAACCCTTATTAACAGGCTTAGGATACTGATTGTTCTTTCTTTTAGATTTGTGACTTAAGCAATGATAGATGGTTCTAGTGTCCTTTCTTCATGCTTCAAATACATCGTATGCCCGTATTTCTACTGTCAATTCTTGTACTCAGCCTAAGACCATTAAGGGTGTGAACAATGATTTCTTCATCACTAAGGTAGTGTCCTATCAAAGCTAAATCATCAATAATAATCTTTATATTTTATAGATAATCAACAATGACACTTTCCTCTTGTTTTATGTTTATTAGACTAGAGAGGAGGCTGAGTATATGAGTACATGAGCAATTTGCCATTGTAGTTTACAACTTTCACCATGCTTGAATAGTAGTAGCATAGGAAGATATAAGTGGGGTAACAGATCCAGCGATGGAGGCTTGAATCGCTTAAAGAATGATACAATCTTGGCATAACTATAGTTTGTGCTTCGGATTTGGAACTAGACTTGCTGTCCCCGGGAGAGATTAGCCTGAGTATATGAGTACATGAGCAATTTGCCATTGTAGTTTGCAACTTGCACCATGCTTGAATAGCAGTAGCATAGGAAGATATAAGTGGGGTAACAGATCCAGCGACGGAGGCTTGAATCGCTTAAAGAATGATACAATCTTGGCATAACTATAGTTTGTGCTTCGGATTTGGAACTAGACTTGCTGTCCCCGGGAGAGATTAGCCTGAGTATATGAGTACATAAGCAATTTGCCATTGTAGTTTGCAACTTGCACCATGCTTGAATAGCAATAGCATAGGAAGATATAAGTGGGGTAACAGATCCAGCGACGGAGGCTTGAATTGCTTAAAGAATGACACAATCTTGGCATAACCATAGTTTGTGCTTCGGATTTGGAACTAGACTTGTTGTCCCCAGGATATTGACTATTGCTGGTGGACAACTGAAAGATCCATCGACATAACCTAATAGATCATATCTGAAGAGAAGATTAGAAAATTGAGCACATTAGGATGCGTAGTTTCCTTCTTTGGATAATTTGAAAGGGATAAGAGCTACAACATTGATGGAGATGAGTCATGTATTCTAAGAAGTGGTACTACTCCCTGTGGAGATAATGACGGGAATGTGAGAGGTAGATGATGAGGACATTGTGAGGGAAAATATCAATAAAAATCTGAAGATGAGGATTGCGGCACAGGAAAAGGGGCTACAACTGAAGCAATGCCTTCCTCGCTCGGTAAGGAAGGGGAACCCTCAGTAGTTATGAGGGTGAAGGCAATGATAATGATCAATCTCGATGACCTCTTGGAGCAGGAAAAATTGCAAAGGTCGATTGGTAAGGATCACTTCGTCATTGAGGGGAAGCCATGAGTTGCTTAGTGCAAATTAGGTGTTGGTGGAGGAAAAGGAGGATAGTGACTAGGAGCTCTTGGTAGAGAGCTAAGGATAGGGTGTCGGGGGCCAGGACGCAGTTGAGAGTAGGCAACACAGAGGATCAAGGGCATCAAAGTAGATGTCATGGTTGAGGAGGAAAAAGGGGGCTTGAGGATGCAGCTACTACGGCTGCACGAGCTGCAACGGGCAAAAAAAGGCGGTAGTAACAATGAGATGAGGAGATCATATGCAGAAGCAATAGCTGCTGGCGGTTGTTGAAGCAGAAGACTTCAGCATCATGCAGGATGCCAGATCAAAGCTGGAGCCCAAGTGCATCGGGGTCCCAGGGGAATGGCAGCCTGGAGGTCTCCATGAGATCAGCGGTGGCACAAAGGAGAATGCGGATGCTGCACGACATGAGGAGCAGGGGCGCAGGAGCGGAGAAGTGGTGCTGGCGGTTAGAAAGGGGGGAGAGTAGCCCGCGACAGAGGAGGTAGATTGTGAAAGCACGAGGAAGAAGCAATCTACGAAAAAACATGGGCTGCAGTCGGTAGCAAAAGGCAACTAAGCAAGCAACAGTGACGATAGAGATAGGGAAAGCAACGCCAAGAGCCATCGAAGGAATGGAGGAGCTACCGCAGGAGGATTGGAGGGCATCAGCAAGAGATACAATAGACGCCTGCCTCCAGGCGCTTGAGATGGATACAGTAGGAGGGTGGACGGTGGTGATGCCGTGAGAGATCATAGTAGCAGGCAAAGTCACAATGGAAGGCTTCGACAAATCCAAGCAGCGGCGGACATTGATTGATGGCAGGGATCGGAGTAGCAGCAGGACGCAGTGACGCTAGCACAGAGCGTCATTAGAGAGATAGAGGGAGGGGCCGCAAACCTCAACAGTGCCAGTAGGGGAGCGGGAGAGGGGGTCAACTACCCGATGGAGAAACCAACGTTGGTTGCAAAAGGGAGGTAGACACCAATGAGAGATCGCTGTCATTAGACAGATCTGGGGGATAATCTCTCAACCTTGCTATGGGGATTGTTCCAGAAAGAGCGAGGTTACCTTCGAACAACCTCACCTTTGTTGGATGATCGGGATGAAGCTGGACTACAAAGGTGGTGCCGCTGGGAAGTAGGGGAAGGGTCGATCGCTCGACTGGGAGGGAGCACCGAGAGTCATCCGCGGGCGATAGCCCTTAGAATTGCTTTGATACCATCATAAAAATAAGAGGAGTAATTTAAGAAAAAATAAAATACATACTTTATTTATTGATTCATCACCTGTTTATACCTTTTAGAAAAGGAGGATTTTAATTAAGAGACTAATAAATTCTGCTCGTATAACAACAAACATGTGTTATAGCAACAAGCAAGAAACTTCTAAGGCTGTTGCACCTGCTTTTGAGTCATCTCTCTTGCCTTTACCTGTTTCACAATAAGGTACTCATTCTAATAAAAGTAAGATTAAGCTTAGATACAATTGTTTATTTCGTCAAAGGTCAGTTTCCTCTAACACGGCCTACGATTTTACAGAGTAATTCTCCAGGAAACAGATGCTTAAAAGGCCGTTTGTTTGCAATCGCATTCGACAATGTGAAGGCTTCAGCAATCAGATGGCCATCAACTCTGACATATTCTTTAAAGATGTCACGCAGCTATTGCAAAAATCTCGTCAGTTGATAAATTTCTCCAGATTTCATGTGTCTTTGAGAATAAGTATTAATAATTGATGCATTTTGGGAAGATCAGAGTATGATTATCTCAACTCATTTGGATCACATATATTTAGGTATCTTCAATTAACTAGATTGTGCAAATCACCTGCATGATTAGTTAACTAGAGAAAGGATACAGGCTTAGTTATTCTATTGACATATGTCATATATATTTTCATTTATATAAAAAGAATTTAAATGAAGACAGTTTAATGCAGGGGTAGCTCCATGCTTAGGCAATCTTATCCCTTTTGGTGAATATGCCAACATGCATGTATAGCAGCAATACGTATAGGTTAGAGATAATATGTACGTCATGCTCTAGCCTTCCTTCAAGACTGGAGTAAAAATAACAAATCAGAGTGCAGTTGATGAGTAACTACTATGCAAAAAGCGAATCTATCACAAAGGAGCACAGAGGCATGAACTCATATATCAAAGATTCATCAAAAATCTTCATGTCACAGGTAACTACAGAAAACTAGAAGTAAGCATAATTGTTAACGTGAAATTACATAGTGTGATAATTTTGGGAACTATTGTTTAGCTAAAGTTTTTAAGCATTGATGATATATAGTGCAATCTATAAATGTAAGATTTTTAACTGTTCTGGCCTCTTTCTTATATTTCAGAAATGGGCTTCTTTATGTTTTTATTCTAGTAATAGTTACAAATTAGAGCAGCAAAAAGAACCTCGATACTAGATTAAGGAAAAAAAAACACTTAATAGAATTACTAGATTAAGAAAGAAAACCACAAGGTTGCATTGAGCTATTTACCAAAGACTTTGTGAAAAAGAAATAAGACACAAAGAAGACACAAATAAGACCAAATACATCACCAGGCAAGATATTGCTGTATATTGCAAATCGTCAAAAACTAATATCCTTCCAATTACGAGTGGAATCACCAACTACAAATTCCACAAAAATTCAAGATTTAAGATGCAAAATATCATGAACTTCCCCCAAAATCAGTCAAACAGAAGCCAATTATCAAAAGTAGATTTTTTTTTTTTTGTCTTTTTTGAGTTAAAACCTGCTAAATAATGCTTCCATTCCAAGAAAAAGAAAAATCATACCGAACGGAAATGACTGAGTTTAATTGAACTAACAATATGCAACAACAAGACGAAAATAGACAGCATCAATTCATCACCACTACGCAGAAGGACACATTCTTGCGACCGAAACCACAGTAGTATTGTCAACAAAAAACTATCATTTGTCGCCATCAAAAGCGAACAAGCGACCACAAGCAGATAGATACCTCCCACACGATCATTGCATCGTGGTTAGTCCCCTTCCGTCCCTGCTGCGTGTACAGGCAAGCGACCTCGCTGGCGTCATTCAAGAACATCCGACCCGGCATGCAGTGGAGCTCATCCTCCACGGTCTCGCAGCCGCCGTCGGCCGCCGCTACCTGCCCCTCTGTCTCTCTTCTGCTTCTCCTTCCTTACCTTCTTCCTCCCCCTCCAGCTCTTGGAGCCGAGATGAGGGAGGGTCGAGGAGGAGCCTCCAAAGCCTGGGCCCACCGTCGCCCGGCGACGGGGATGCGGAGAGGCGCGAGCCCCAAGTATCCGCGAGAGCAAGGAAGACTTGTTTCGGCGCCACCAAGAGCGTTATGTTATGTAAACAACCGGTTGGAGTTTCTTAACTTAGAAATCAAAGTTTTCTTTCTTTCTTTTTTTTTAATATTTATTGAATCCAAAAGATATTATTCGTTTTAAAATTATTATAATAATCGATTTGATTTTAAATTAGATTGATATTATATATACAGAGAATTGACTCGTACTCACTAGTGGTTCAGTGCTCACTCGGTAAAATTGATTTAATTTTTCTATAAACTTTATCCGATAAAACTAGTTCAATCTTTCGATAAATTTTACCGAAAGATAAGTTCAATCCAATTTATATATATATATATATATATATATATATATATATATATATATATATATATATATATATATATAATATGTTACACTTGGAAGCCTCAGTACTCACCATGCCTATGTCCCTGAAGGGCCTTCCCTTTATCCTACCTATGTTTGATGAGAAATAGTTTTTACAAGAAGATACTTTCTCATTGTTAATATCTAAGTTAGAGAATAGGAGATCCATTTGGATTTGAATAATTAAAAGAAAAATTTAGACTATCGATTGAGGATGACTCTCTTTGTACATTACGGAAATAGAAGGTGTGATCTAAAAAACTTCAAGGCATACTGAATCATCATTTTTTTTATTTTCTTCAAGATTTCATTAATATAAATATCCAAAATTTATTGATTAACTACTCTTTGTCCTTCTTCAGTGTAAGAAATAATTTCACACCGTTTTCGTCTCTTCCAAAAAAAAAAGAAGAGAAAATTCTTAGTAAATAGAGAAGGCCACAAATTCTTATAGTTTTTATGCTCTGTATATAAAAGAGAGTTGAGTAATATAAATCTATAGTAATCATCATGGATTATAACTCAGTTCAAGTTTGGATTTGAGCATTGTTGGATAGCATGCACAAATCATTACAATTAATTTGCAAAGAAGGATTTGGAAGAGGATGACTAAGATATAGATGATGAGTGTATTTTTGTTCGATTCCTTTGGATCCATCCTCTTTTTGTCTAGATAAAAGGTAGTAATGAGAAAAGTTGTAGTTTTGGTTGTCCACACTATGTCAATGACAACTAAAGGAGAGCAAACCATGCTTTCATTCTTCTTCTCTATCTACATTAATCAAAACATTAAGTTTGGTAATCGATTATTACTACATTATCTAATTATGCATGAGATTAGGTAGCTTGATTTGGATCTATATCAAATTTTGGCTCACAATAAGGTTGAGTCAGATTGATTGATTTGTTAAAACTATTGGTTGTTTATCATTTCATTATGTATTATTAATTGTTTGAATTGATTGAATCAAATACTCAAGATAAGGAATTCAAGTATAAAAAAAATCTATATAAATTTTGATAAAAAGAGGATAAAAAAATAATTGAGTACTCATAAGGCTCTTCTCTAATAGATCCAGAGTAAGTGAAAAAAAATTTAGAATATGTGAGTGGGTATACAAAGATCAATTTGTGTTGATTTAAGAAAAAAATTATTCTGTATGTTTTATTATTGTTACATAGTGAAAATTTTAAAATTTTCATGATTAAAGAAAATAATGTATAAAAATCAATCTTATGTTGATTGTTTTGAGTTTATATATTATTATTGATTAGCTTGATTGTTCTTTTGATATCATAGTCTTCTACTAATTGCAATTTAATCTCATAAAATTAACAAGCAGTCCTTCAAAATTCCTTTGAAGTTGGAAAACATTCACAAGTTGAAGAAGAAAAAAAAACAAACTAGTAGTACATTAAGCTGGCCAAGAAGCTAATTAACAGCCATCATAAGCTATCAATTCTGAACTCTTGACCTCACAAATTACTTAAGTCATATGGAGCTCCAGAATCGGACTTGGCATTGTCATCCTGTTCTTAATGTTTGCTTGTTTTGGTTCTTCACCAGAACAAAACCATACTCCATTCAAAGACTCCAAAAGAAAAGTTAGCTCATGCTGCTACTGCTTGTGTCTAAAAAGGCCAAAGTTGCAGAGAGATAACAGCAGGTAGCATTTATGAATGACCTACCATGCACTCCATTTAATTTGACTACCTACTGCAGAACTTGTCATAGGTATGGCCACTGCAACAGCACATTTCTTCCTCTCTTTTCCTTTTGGAAGTGAAATATAAGCTTTCTAATTATCATAAATTAGGGTCAAAAGTTGAAGCAGAAGTGTTATTTCTAGTCATAACAAGAAGTATATTTTCTGCAGAGCTTGTAGGTTGGGGATGGACAAGCTTCTGTGTCACATTCTTCCACAATGAGCAGAGGGGTGACTCACCCGCTACAGCCTATTGGACCAATTTATTTATCACCATGGCCTAAGCAAAGCATATGATTCATTTAAACCCCATCTAAAAGACTTGCTGAGTAGGAAGGCATTCTTAGTTTTACCAGATATTAATGACAATATTAATTCTTTCTAAGCAGTTTCAAGTCCCTAGCTTACTTTCTTTTCTATAAAGTTACTGAACACGTTAATCAGTACAACATTTATTTATTTGTTTATTAATGGCAATATTATTAATGACCATATTAATCTGCTGTCCATTTATTTATTTGTTTATCAGTACAACAACCTACTTTTTTTTTTTTTTCTCTAGAAGGTTACTGAACACATGACCAGTTTGCCTTTTATTTATTTCTTCCCCCTTCTCTTGTTTGTATGTGAGAAAAGATAGGTACATATGTCAAACAATAATAATTCCATGGCACACCACCAAGATAAAGGAAGCTAGCTTGTTCCAGTCATTTGAATACTCACTCATGGTGACGTGATTGAGCTTAAAGCACTGCGTCACATGCCAAATCCACGACATAAATAGAAGTGAGTAACATGCAAAAAGTACAAATTCATTTTGTGGTTCCATATGTTTCTATAATTAATAATTGATTCCTTTTTTTATTTTCCTACATTCCTACTGGCTTTGATGAAAATTCTATATGAATTTTTCATGGCTCTCAAAAGCAGGAGTATTCAAATGCCCGTGTATTGGATCTAATATGCAGTAGTTGGAAAATCCCCACCACACTTCAATATGGTGAGGAAAGGGTCACTCTCCAGAGATATATACTTTTCTTCTTATGACTAGCTACCACTGTTGTGGACCTTTTGGATTCAATTCTCTGCTTCAATATTTTTCTGTTGACGGCTATTGAGGCATTAGGAAGAACTAAGAAGAGAAGAAAATTTCTATGCCTTCTTGGTCAAGGGTATCATATCTTTGTGGTAATATTGTCATAGGCACAACAAAGGGTTGAGAAATAAATGTGGCCCACAATAAATTTTTTGGTCAAACAAGCATAGAATTCAAGTTTGTCCGTAGGCCTTCTTTTCCAATTTTTTTTTAAATTTTTTTATTGTAGCAATCCATGGAACTGAAAGTGACATTGCCAAACAAAGGCTTGTGCATCTTTTTTTAGCTTATTTAGCAACCTACACAACAGATTGGCACTCAGAGCTTTTCCTGTCACTAACATACTGTTTAAAGTAGTCGATTGACTTCTGCATTACAGATTAAAATATAAAGATTTCTTTGTTAGCCTAGTGGGTAGGTTGAACTATCAAGAGAGTAGGTTATTGTCATTAGATTTGCGTAGCAACAAATGCATTGCATGGATTTTGAACTACCAAGAGAATAGTTAATTGTCATTAGACTTGCATAGCAACAAATGCACTGCAAGGATTTTAGCAAGTTGGAACTATCACAGATTGTAGTTTATTGCCATTAGACTTGCATACCAGCAAATTTATTGCATGAAGTTTAGCAAGTACTGAACTGTTCAAGCATCCAACAAGAGACCTCGAGATATTAAATAAAAGTCTCTGCTGAAAGGAAACTTCTACTTTATTTTTCAATCTAAAATGGTTGATTACTGTCTTCTGTGCTTGGAAAACCCCTGGTGATTCTGAGGATTTGCATATTTGCAATGATGATGATGATGATGATGATGATGATGATGAATGCTTGATTTTATACTGGAAACTCCAAAGGAGTTCATGAAGCTAAGTGACTCATTAGACATTGTTAAAACACTTAAATATGTATGATATAAGATCGAGACTATCTCTCTGTCACCATAGACTATCTCTCTATGCCTTCCATGAGAACAGAGCTTGTTAATTTTCAGATCTCCATGAGGCATCAAGTTCTTGAACAGGAATCTCGTGTTCTCATTCAATGATGTTATTGCCCACCATTCTTTTTGCCTTGAACTTAAATGAGCTAACCAACCTCACCCCCATCAAGCCAGCCACCTCTTTCAGTCTGCTGGACTTGAGACCTGCAACTTAACCAACTCCATCAGAGTCCCTTTAGGTAAGAATGAGAGGACAGGAAATCTGTTTGGCCTCAGTGCAATGAGATAAGACCACTGAGAATGCCGAAGTAAATTGGCCATTGTTCATCATGTAACATCATATATATGGTCATCTCAACGAATAACACAGACACGAGTACACACAATCTCAGTTGTCATGGGAATGAAGATCTAACTTAACAAGATTGCATCTTGTTTTGCCCAATTGCAATATAACACTGGGTGAGACCACAACAGTGATGCTTATCATGATTTGACACGAGAGCTCCAAGCAGGTGTTTGTTAGGGTTAGCATCTGATTGAAAGGCAATGTACTTACTATATATTGTTTAATTATGAGCAATTACAATGGATTTCTCTATTTATGGGGCCTTTGAATCAGCATAAGTAGTCCTTTATACTGTGCATCACTTGGACACATCGAACCTCATCTAAGGGCAAGTGGACAGTGACAAAGAATGAAATAATAACAAGCTTATAAGACATCATAACAAGAATTCAAATTCTCAATCTATGAAAAAGGAACCAGAATGCATGTCATAAGCTTATTTTTTTAATTAAAAAATTACTACGTTAAATGATACACAAGACATTCACCATGAACTTGAGTCTGAGACCTATAATTTATATAATAATATACTAATCGTCTCAGAGACGAGCCTAATTGGTTGGGTGTGTGTGCATTATATTTTTGGAATTTTGTTTCAGCTAACGTGCTCTTCCATGATAGGCCAATGCTGACATAGATAGAAGTAATAGGCCAATGTGGGCTATATCATTATGGGCTCATCCCCAATAGTTTCAAAAATAATGAGCCCTATATCATTATTTCAAATTGAGCCTGCAAAAACTGTAACTTGTGTGAATGAGTCTCCCAAAATGCAAGTCTTAAGAAGAATTATTTATAATTATTTTCAGTTTTTGAAAATCTAACAAATATATTTTTTGAAATAATGAACCATTTGTACTTTAGAAGTTTCGAATAAAACCTCAACTAATTAATGATTCAGTTCATCATATATTCATTTGACAGATTAACTAATGAAATTATTTATAAAAAGATTATGTCTTTTAATTGAATCAGTATTGCCCAATTATTTAACTTTTGATCTTTTTCCCTTATTTTGATGCATCTCAAAAAGTGAAACTTTACTATTATTTTTGCACTCAAGCCCATGCAAAATCTTTTTTCTTTTTTTTTCTTCTAAGATTTAGTATATAGAAATGGAAGAAAAATAGCAGGAAAATTAAAAATAAAATGATCCTATTAAATCCCCAGGTTTATGTGCAGAAAGTGAAAAAGAAAAAGGAAAACATCAGCTTTTTTTTACTGAAAATATATTGGTTCAATCATGGGCTTTTTAATTTTCTTATTAATTTACAAGAAAATATAACCTAACTTTAAGTCCAAATAAGTTGCATCTCCGTCAACTCCTCAAATTCACAACATGCAGCAATGCAACTACAGAACCTTCTTTCAGGTGTCCTACTAAATAAAAAAGAAGTGCATACTCAGATATGTTGTGGAGTTCTGCAGTCAATACCATGCTTCAGGCCTCTTTCTTCATCCGATGTCTTGCCTCTGCTTGTTCTTTTGCAAGAGAATGGCATCTACAAGCAGTGCAGTTAACTGTGCCACAACATGATAGCATCTTCCAGTCTGAACATTTTACACTGTTCAACCTGAAATTTACTGTTTAATATTATTCCTTTGCCGACAAAAAGGAAGTGTAGATCCAAAAAAAAAAAAAAAAAAAAAAGCCTAGCAACAATCTACTGCTGCTATATAGTTATTGTATTAAAGATCAGTTCATCTTAACGCATGCAAAGTACCTCTCTATCAAGAGATTACAAGAACTGTACTTCCCAGCTCCTGGTGGAACTTGCTGCTCCCTCATCTGCCATGGAGGTAGATTTGCCTATTTTACTGGTCTCAAGACAATGAGTTACACAGGAGAAGAGGAGTCGAACATGCCTCCAACACTAGCAAACTGCACTCACAGTGTGTACCACAATGCATTCTTATGGAGTGTCCAGTATCTGATAGAAGCAGCATGTCCTCTGAAACACACAATGGAAGGTAAACTCACATACAGTGGTGTTTTGGACCTACAAAATCCAAAATGAAGTTTACTTTATCCCCAAGCTCAATGTTCTTTTTGTGCAGATTAAATATAACAAGATTAGAGAGTATATTTTCACTACAGATCAAGAACTTGAATTCCTCTTTGCATAGTCCAAGTCCTTGAATTGTGGGAATCAAGAACAAGCAGGCATCATACAACCTTGGAATGATTGATACAGATCATTGTTCATAGCTACTTGGTGATCCTTCTTCAATTGAAGGCACGTAAGAATAATTGACTCTGTTTCTTACTGGCATGTCTTCTATTAATTGTTGCAGACCTGTGAAAAGAATTGGTCATAGGACGAGATAGGGCATTTGAGATGTACCAAACTTGTAACTGGGCAATGAGGGAAAGGAACATTATGAGGACGAATGGTGCGTGTTCTGTGAACAGTTGCATTATTATTCTGTTTCTGGTAATTCCATAGCTGTGCGCAGACAGAGAAAGAAAGAGAAAAGGGGAAAGATCTGAGGGCAATGGAGAGTTCTGTGGATCATTTCTTTCTTCAGTTCTTCCTCCGCACCCTACCTCGCCATCAATCTCCCTTTCAATGTAAGAATCGTCCGATCCCCCAACCGCCTCTGATTCCATCCTTCTCGTCTCGGCTTTTGTGAAAGTTAAGAGATTGCTTCACGGAAAAAAAAAAAAATCGTTTTTGGGGTAGATTTGTGGAGCTTTCTTGGTGTTCGTTGATTTTGACTCGAGATCTTGGTTGGATTTGCCTTTCGGATGGTTGGATCCATCGATGTGGAGATGGATTGAGATGGGTGGACGAGTTTTGGGGAGAAAAATCTCGACTTCTCCTTTCTCTTCTGGTTTTTCTGCAATTTCGTGCTGTGTTTTGGATTTGAGATGCCAAGATGACATTTTTATGTGTGTCTTCGTTGATTGTGGCTCCTTAGTTCTTCTGTAGGTGGTCAAAATTTGTTATTGGCTTTGCTCGAGGTGTACAGTTGTTTTGGTTCAGAATGTTCCATGTTCCAAGATTTCATATTGAGATGTTACATAAACCATCTCAATCTATTGATTCTTGTTCTTCCAGTTGAGCTTAATCATCTTTACCTATGTTTTGCTTGCTATAGATGGAAAACTTGTATCAATATGAGGAGATGAGAGGGCACAGGTCTGTTGTCAGTATGTCACGTATATTCCTGCAACTTTTAGGAACTGTTGCTTGATTCATGGAAATTGTGTCGTCAGTTCGCTCTAATCTGGAGTATCTAGGTTCTAGATTACCTTGAATTCTCACAACGATGAATGTAGATTAGCATATTGGTGTCTTGCTTTCTTTCTGGTCTGAAAACAGAGAAACTGCATTCTGTCTTACACATAATAAGTAGCAGAATACCTTCAAGAAGGTTCCTTAATTTTGCTTGTTAGTGAGAAGTAAAAGATTATAGATTTTACTCATTAGACCATAGTCCCTGAACTTGACTCGTTATATATTCGATTAAATTTGTTGACTGGTTCATGTATATCAATGTCAGTCCACATATTAGACAGCTAACACTAATAACACCTTAGGCAATGTTCTCATGTAAAGAGACAGTTATAAAATTCCCAAGTTACAACAGTGCAGTGAATAATGTGATCACCTCGATTTGTTGATTCTCATTACATCAGTTGTTTGGGTAGCAAGGACTTCTTTTTTTGCAGTTCATTCCTGGTTGAAATCTTTCCCCAGGATCTTTACCTCTTTCATTGCATAGACCATGAAATTTCTTCTTTTTTTTTTTTTTTTTTGTGCATCATATATCATGCTTGCATGTACGAATGCTGTGCATGTGCAGCATTTCAAGTGTTCATCAGTGTCACTGTAACCTTCAGTCATCTTTGGCTTGTCATTTGTTCAAGAGTCTTATACTGAAAAGGTGTTTAATTTCCAGTTGTCTACTTCTCAGGCATTTTGTTGCTTGAGTTTAAGTTTGTCTGCATGAAATTGCAGCCTCTCGAATGATAATTTCATATTCTAATTGCCCCACCGGTAGCAATGGGCATTATAAAGTTAAGGCCTCAGAAGCCAGGAAATGATCATCATTTATGGCGAAGCTCTTTCATCATTTTGCAAAACTATGATACAGATGAGCAGGAGAAGACTCTTGGTGATGATTCCGATGACTGCGAACTTGGTGAAGTGGGCTGTGAGTATGTCATGGTTGGAGGTCAAATATGTGGTATTCCTTATGAGCTTTATGAACTTCCTGATCTGAAAGAGATACTGTCCATAGAGACTTGGAATTACTATTTAAACGAAGATGAAAGGTTTTCTCTGGCAGCTTTTCTTCCAGATATGAGCCACGAGACAGTTTGGCTTGCAATAAAAGAACTGCTTATGGATGTTGATGTGTTCTTCGGTAGCCCTCTCGAGAAGTTCTACAATGGATTGAGGGGTGGACTTTATTCTCCACAAGTTACTCATTTAAGAGAAGGCATACACTTCTTACAGAGAAATGAATACTATCATAGCTTAAGATCATACCATGAGAATCTGTCTCAGGTGTTTGTAGAGATGAAAGAGGTATGGAATAAATGCCGACCAACCACCAGTATCGAAGAAAGAATTCAAATTTGGAACAGCAGGAAAGAGAACAACCCTGTTTTTGGAGTTGATCTAAATACATTTCCAGATGAAGGTACCTTAGAAAAGGGTGATAATGACAGAATTGCTGAAACTGTACCTTTCTCGAAGAAGACTAAGATGTATATGAATCAAAGTCATGACTCGGAGGATCTTGTGAGTGGTCTAGTCTGTAGTACCAAAAGAAAAGCCAAGGGATTTCTGAAGTTAAAGCCAAGCGTAATGAACTCGGTGCCAATTCAGGTGATGCAAGCATTGCCAGGTAAATCAGGGGAACCATCTATGCGGCTACCAAAAGGCGTTCTGAAAATAAAGCCCAGATATGATCCTCTTAGTGAGGAAAAACTAAGACCAAAACCAGAACAAATTTCTGTGGATAATCGGGGTACTTCTGTACCCCAGGTCTTACCTCCGCAATTTGCTTTCAAGAGAGACAACCTTAATCTTAGCAAGAGCCTATCATTTTCACATCAGATAGATAGAGATGGAAGAACTTACAGAGACACAGAGAACAAACAAGAACGGCAAAGAAATGAGGATCTATACACAGGTTCTGGATCAGTTGATTATTCTGAGAGTGAGAGATTCCAAAGGAAGCCAAAGATGATAATAAACTTGAGGCCTGATGATGTAGAGATATGCAAAGAGTGGTTTCCATCACAAACTAACCAGAATTTAAGAATTTATCCTCAAGAAGATGGTCATTTTAGGGAGTGCCAGGGTAAGAAAATTAGCTGGAATAGCTGGAACATTCAGCCAAATAGATCACTTTGTGAAAGTTTGGCAGATCCAAAGAAAGAATCTTTCAAACATGGACTTGAAAATTACCAAGAAAAAAAGCGGAGTGCTTTAATTTCTGAAGCATGTTTTGGGATGTCAAACAATTGTACCCACCAGCATGAGATTTTGACAAAATCTTCTGATCATTTGGACCATGAATGTAAAGATAATGGTGCAGTAAATGTGGCAGTTTCAGGAGTCAAAGAAGGTCTCATGCTTCCTATAACATACAAGAGGAGAAAACCTCAGAGAAAGCTCAACCAGGTGAATTCTGTTAAGCAGCAGCAGCCAAATGTAGTGAGTTTGGAGGCAGCTGCTCCTGGCAGAATAATAAAGCCTAAACGAATGGCCATTAAGATTAAGTTCAGTGGTTTGACAGGTTACAATGCTTAACAAATAAAAGCTTCTGCTGGATGATGGTCACATGAGCATCAATCCAAGTAACTCAGCCAGATGCAGCAATGAGAATCTTTGCAAGGCATATTATACATTGAAGAACAGCAAATGCTTCATGAAGCCATGGGCATTGTTTGATGGAACTTAGCCAATCTGCTACTTCTTGGCTTTAGACTCTGAGCAGCCATTTTGATGGATCATGCCAAAACTATTTGTGGGAAATGTGGTACTGAACTGACACAGTTTGAGCTAAGAAGAATTATCCAGCACAGTTCACATTTCATCCCTTTCCCGGGGATGATATGTATTTTGTTCAGTAGAGTAAACAGGGAGATGGTTTTTCTTGCTCAGTAGTCACTAGGTTCATGTGGTCAGACATTGTAGATCGATGGATGCTAATGAGTAATGAAATTGATATTCTTCATTGCATATGCCTTTCAAATATGCTCAACATGCTTTCTTTCTTAATAATTGAAGCATTTACCTACTTTTATCATTTAAATTGAGTATGGTCAGCATTTACTTCATCTAGTTCTGTCTAATTGTTCACTGTTTGATCTTCCTCCGTTTTCTTTAATAGTTGTTGACAAATAAAATCTCCAAGGTTAGAAATCCCATGGCCATATTGACAAACTTAGTACTTCATAATAGTTACATATTTGTACAATGCAATTACTCTTCATACATTGCGGAAGTGATGTATGGTCTTTGCGTGTGTCGATTGTTCAGTAAAAGGAATTGTTAGATTCAACGAAACGTCACCATACAATATGTGCAAAATGTGTCGGTAACAAGAAGTTTCATCGAACCCAAAAAAAGGTAACCTTGCTGCATGGGAGGCCAAGGCGTGAAGATGCTTGTTGCTCTCCCTGTACAAAACACAAAAATAAAAAACCCCACTTGGCAACTTTAAACAAATTGCTTAACAAAAAAATAATCATACAAAATGTTCCCATACTCCAAGGAGCAGATTTGTTAGGATTTTTAAGTTTAAGAGTCCTTAATCATAAAGATTTAATATTAATCTTTATTTTACTATTCAATTTTTCCTAGTTATGATAATTTTTTTTCCTAATTATATTAGAAGTCTTAACAAATTAAGAAATACTATTTTTATTTTTATTAGAAATCCTAGTCCTACTTGACTAAAGGTTAAATAACTCTATATATATAATAATAACTTTAGCTATTTTTACTCAAAGTCTATCTTGGAGGTGTTCAAAAAGAGATTCATTCCCCACAAGTGATTCATATTTATTTTTTTAGATAAAGTTCTAGGGTTTTATCATTTAGTATTACACAAGCATTCCCAAAGTTATAATTATAGGAAATCTCAATTTGAAGTCTTGGAAGCAAACATTGAGAGGCTATAAGAAATTCTAAATGATTTTAAAAAGAGTTTCCTTGAAAGTATTAGCAAAAGTCAACAAGATAAAAGTTCGGCTTCCACTAGTAAACAATTAGATCGATCTTAAGTCACTGGAGATTACAAAGAGCATGATAATGATTACCCTTGCATGAAAGTAGAATTTAATAGATGAGAATATAGAGATCGAAACAATTAAATTCCTAGAGTAAATTATTTTTTTCAATTTCATAAAACTCCAAAAGATTCTAAAGTGAAAATAGCTTCAACCTAACTAGATGAGGATGTTATTCATTGGTATGATTAATATATAATCTATCATAAAGTTTCCTCATAAAAGTAATTTAAGAAAGTACTTTTTTATTTTATACCATTCGAATATGAGAATACTGATGGCCAACTTGCCAAGATTCACTTTACTTATGCTATGTTGGAATATCAAAGTTGAGTTGAGCAATTATCAAATCGGGCTAAACACTAGTCTAAAAGGCAATTGATATTCATTGGAAGTCTTAGTTCATACGTCTATTGTGAAGTTAAAGCTAATCAACCTCGCACTATGATAACTCTAATTTTTTTGGCATGATTACATGAAGAGAAAATTAATATGAAAAATCATTGAACTAGGAGTGTTAATAAACAGGTGACTAGTAAGTTAACTACTCCAACCATTTCTAATCAGAATCATAATACTAAAAGACTAACCTAAGAGGAACTCAAAGAACGATTAACAAAGAGTTTATGCTAGTATTGTAACGAAAAGTAAAGTAGAGAGTATCAATACAAGCTAGAAAACCATTTGGTGATTGAATCAATTAAGAAGAACCAAAGATTGAGACTGTAGACTTAATCATGAATACTGATAATGATGAGATTATTGAACCTTTCACATATATGTTATTCTAATATTCAAACTATAAAAGTTGAAGGGCTTTTGACACGTCTATTTGTTATGATTTTGATTAATTCTGGTAGCACCAATAATTTTATGGATAGTAAAGTTGCTATGTTATTGACCTATCACATTGGAAGTTGTCAAAAATTAAAGTTAAAAATTGTTGATTGATGAATTTTAACTTGTGATAGTAAGTATTCGAAAGTGAATCTTGTTATATAGGGCCAAGAATTACTTGTGGATTTTGTCTTACTACTATTAGAGGACTATGAGATTATGCTTGGAATTTTCTAGTTGTTAACTTTGGGTGAAATATCTTGAAATTTCTTTAAATTAATTATAAATTATTTTATTAATGGAAAACAAGTGATTATAAAGGGAAAGCATGATACTAAGGTCACAACTATTATTGTTGGGAAATCTTAATAGATTATTGTATGCATAGTGAAAAACAAAATCAAAATCTAGATTTTTCAAAGAACTCAAGTTCGTGTGAAGATTAGTACATGAGAAACTACAAAACTGAAAAACCTATGTATGTATTAGATGTAATATATAGAGAAATCATATATCCCCAAAAATTTTATATCCGTAGAAGAGAATAAAGGAGGTCAACTATACTCCTCCCTAGCGGTAATTCACATGGCAGGTGGAGCGACAATGCTCCTCAAATCACCACACGATCTTCCTCTTCATGCGCACCACAAGGCTGCACTATCTTCAAGAAGGGGCCAAACCTTCTTGCTATCCACACGCCCTAAATAAGGTCTATCAGTTGAGGAGGAGAGAAGGAGGAGGAGGATAGGAGTAGCGAGCAAGAGAAATCTAGCCTATGATCCCTGTGGTCCCTTCCTAGTTATAGAGGTTCATGACAATTTAACCCTAACGGATCCTACCCTATTAGGTATTGGATCTCTATCCAATTACCCAAGCCTCTTAGATTAATGGATCTCTATCTAATAATCTTTTATTAGCTCATATTAGATCTCATCCATATGATCCAATAATATAGGGTTTATTGGATATCTAATAAAATAAGACTCCACAGATATCTCATATCTAAACCTCTACTCGTTGCAACATCTACTATATGTGTGTGACCATCTGAGCTCAATATCTGAGTTGGTTGTGAGTTGTACTTATCATAACTCATTTTGACTTAGTGAATTATTATTTCATAATAATACACTCAACTCATCGACTATGGACGTACTATGCCACTACACCATAGTCCTCAAATGGTACAAATGGATCTAATTCATTGGACTTGTCTATTCTTAGTTACTGTGTATCTATAGTTCTTCATCTATTTAATATCTTAGAGACCATATACCAGACATGGTATCAACATGCCTATTGAATCTCATATTCTGATGATGAAATTAATTAATAAAGTTATGATCTAATGAGCATTTAAGTGATATAGGAAATACTTCGATCACAGACATGAACCATTAGATAAAATTATCGAAGCAAGATAATCAGATGTTGGGCCACGAAAGTATCATATCAGAGATTGGACATCGAGTCGGAGGATTAGTTGATATGCGATAGGATAGACTTCATGTGGAGTTCGGGCATCGAGTCATAAGGATCGGGTATTAGGCCAAAAGATCAGATATTGTTGGAAGTCAACATATCAATATATAGGGTGATACGCCGAAGGAAAGGACAATGCGCCAGAGCTTCAGACGAAGTGCCGAATGATTAGTTTACATGCTAGAATGCTACACAATATGTTGAGTACTTTATGATTATACTGGATATGTGATTAAATGATTAGGTCTTGATTGTGATCATTTAGAGTCAATTAAGCTAGTATTAGGTCATAACCATGCGAACTTAATTTGGGGCCCATTGGGCTTGAACCACGGGTGAGTTAAGCTTGATGAAAAGCCAAATCAGCATCTTAAAAATGATCTGGGTGGTGGTACCACCATATCCAAGCGGTGGTATAGCCTAGGCTACGGAAAGCACCATTTTGTGCTTTCTAGAAATCTAGACTATCATGAATTTAGTTGGTTTTGCCTAAGTCGTGCGACATTATCGCGTATTCATCTACAAATGTCAGCCTCCCTGAAACCTCATATGGTCCTTTAGGACCTACAAAGCAAAAACAGGTTAGAGAAAGTATTTCTCATGAGATCCACAAGCAACCACTTCAGTAAACTATTAGAACCCTAGTGGATTTTAAGCTTGGGATGATCTTTATAGTGGATTGGCCTCCATGTAACTCTATAAGGGTTCCTCCCTCCTTGATTTTATGCACAATGACTAAAAAATAATTTATCTATTAATGATGAAAGAGAGGAGAATATAAGGCTATTTATAGGGCTTCTAAACCCCAACTACTAATAGGATTCCTACTTACTCCTAACAACTCCTACTCAAACTCTAAGAATCAACTCCTACTTCCAACAACTCCAACTTTAAGAAACAACCTCCAAACTAATCCTAATTTTGTTCTAACTTAATCCCTCCTCAACCAACCCCTCTTTAACTAGGATAAGAGACGGTTAATTAGGGTGACATGTATTTTATTCTTCCCTTAAAATATCTTTCTCTAAATAATCCTAACCTAGCCGGCCTCCTCACCTCTTTAATAGGGGTCGGCTAGATAGGATTTACATGAATGTCCTTAAGATTTACATGTTTGCCCTCTTCAATGAAACTAAATTAGGACTCCTAGCTAGAGTCCTAATACAAATACTTTATATAGCCAGTGCAAATTACAATCATGGACTTTACAAACTTTAAACGGTTGCACATAAAGGATCAAGGTCCATTATAAACCGAAGTATCCACAAGTGTCTACATGATATAACTCTCATTTACAAGCTAAAGCCGGTCACGAAAGCTAACAAAACTAGAGCTGCCAAGCTTACTGCTAGCCTACTACTTGCTCTATTATGTATGAACAAAACCAGAAAGACATGGACATACATGAGCATTATATCAAGCACCCTCTTTATACTTTTGTCTGTAACATTCTCCCCCACTTATTCCTTTGATGTCCTTGTTGAAGCCCTTGTAGACGTTACATCTCCTTGCTATTTGTTGAATCTTTAATCTTCTACTCTAGTTGTAACATGTCTCTTGGCTCCTAGTTGCTCTTCATTGCTATTGTTAAGTAGTCGAACTTTGATCTGCTATACTACTTCAACTTACTAATAATGACTCTAGTGTGGGGTCATTTGAGTTGTGCTGATCCTTATTGATTCTTGTAGATCCTTTTGATAAAGGAAAAGACCTTCCTTATTTTGCACCAGTATCTCAAACGTCTCATGCCGCTTAAACTAAGTGGATGCCTGTTAGAGCTTTAACGAGCATTATCTCACAGACTTTGAAGTTTTTGAAGTCCTTTCTTCATAAAATTCGCCCATCAATTCTTCTTCAACTTAGTTGTTGTTGGGAAACCTTAGTGGGTGCATTACATGCGCAGTAAAAATTAAAATAAAAAATTAATTTTTTACGTATATCAAATCATCATGCAAAAGATTAAGATCGCGAGAAAATCGTAAAAATAAAAAAAATCATGATGTGTGAGAGATTGATTTTACCTAAGGAGATCGTATATCCTTGTATTCCATATCCAGATGGAGAGGATGAAGGAGGTCAAGCATCCTCCTCTTTAGCGGTATCCACACGATAGATCTCTGCAGCAAAACTCCTCCAATCTGATCTTGTAACTCTTATGTAGAGGGAGGGAGGAGAATACGAGGGGGAGGCCAAAGCTGCAACCCATCAACCATGAGTCTCCCCTACTATTTATAGAGAGCCACCAAAAACCCTAGGGCTCCTGCCTTAGTGGGTATTGGATCTCCATCCAATAACCCACTAACCTTAAATTATTGGATTTCTATCCAATAATCTCCTTAGGCTTCTAATTGGGCCTTAAGCAAGAAGCCCATCGGCATAGGATCTCATCTAATGAGAATAGGGGCTAATTGGATCTCCATCCAATCCTTTATTCGCTGAAGCATCCACCATATGCGTGTGACCCTCTAGGCCCAATACCGAGCTGGCTGTGATTTGCTCCGATCAGAACTCCTTCTGATATATTGAATTATTATCCCCATAATAATTCACTTGACTCATCGATTATGGACGTACTAGGCCACTACGCCATAGTGTTGGGAAACCTCAGCGGGTCTATCACATGCGTGGCAGAAATAAAAATAAAAATTGGTTTCCCATGCAGATCAAATCATCGTGTAAAAAATTGGGGTCGCGAGAAAATCACAATAACCGGAAAACCACGATACATAAGAGATTGATTTTACCTAAGGAGATCATATATCCCTGTATTCCAAATCCGAATGGAGAAGATGAAGGAGGTTAAGCGTCCTCCTCTCTAGCGGTATCCACACGATGGATCTCTATAGCGAAACTCCTTCAATCTGATCTTGTAACTCTTGCTCAAAGGGAGGGAGAAGAATAAGAGGTGGTGGCTAAAGCTGCAGCATATCAACCATGAGTCTCTTCCTCCTATTTATAGAGAGCCACCAAAAAACCCTAGGGCTCCTTCCTTAGTGGGTATTGGATCTCCATCCAATAACCCACTAACCTTGCATTATTGGATCTCTATCCAATGATCTCCTTAGGCCTCTAATTGAGCCTTAATCAAGGAGCCCATCAGCATAGAGTCTCATCTAATGAGAATAGGGGCTATTTAGATCTCCACCCAATCCTCTATTCACTGAAGCATCCACCATATGCGTGTGACCCTCTAGGCCCGATACCGAGCTGGCTGTGATTTGCTTCGATCAGAACTCCTTCTGATATATTGAATTATTATCCCCATAATAATTCACTCGACTCATCGACTATGGACGTACTAGGCCACTACGCCATAGTCCCCAAACGGTATAGAGAGAATCAAATCCATCGGACCTGTCTGTCCATAGTTACCGTGTATTTATAATCCCTCATCCAACTAATATCCCAGAGACCGTATATTGGATATGGTACTGTCAGGCTATATACATAATCTGTCATAGTCTCGCTCTAATCGGATTCTCTCGGAGAACTCTTTCTCTCTCAATCCGAATGACCTTAGCCAGGGATTTGTCTGAGCAAGCATATATAAGATATCCCACTCATGATACCGAGAGTGGATGATCTTCTATTGACACTAAATTATCTTTATAAGGTTGGCTACCAATCCCGATAATCAGTTGTACCAGATCTGGAACTTTCCAAACCTGTAAGTCTGGCGTTAAAGAAAAGAGTACTCATACAAGACATCCTTGGTATCTTAAGTCAAAGGACCAGATACACAACTGGGACTATGAATTCACTGTCTGACATTGGGTATATTTAACCATACAACATTCCAAGAGTGGATCAATCAATGAACTTATTCTCTAATGAGCACATGTACTATATACTTAGTGTCTCTATACAAGTGGTTATGAGATCAGCCACCTCTATCATATGGACGGGTATATAGTACACCGATCTATTCGGTTATCTCGATGTCCCTCTCGAGCGACCTATGACCGGGATTATTCAGGATCTGTGTTTAAAGATAAATCGATTTCATTATCATGATCTTATCACAATCCGACTACCATTGTATAGAACCAAGGACATCACAATATATATGCATTAGATAATATGATGTGAGAATATACCAATAATAATCATAAGCAAAGAGATCACACAACATGTCATACGTGCCATCACTCACGTAATTCGCTTGTAGGGCACCTATAATAAGCAACCTCCCACTTATCATAAAGCCAATCACCTATGTGTCTGATCCCCATCAGACCCCTGTGATGCTCAAATACAATCTGAGCTAGTGGCTTCAATAGTAGATCTGCAATGTTATCTTCGGAAAGAGTTGTTATCTTCAGATGAACTTCTTTCCATTGCTATATCTTTATGGGTCATGATCGCTCTAATCAGATGGAACATCCTCAGAATAATTCTGATAAGACATGGGTTCCCTTGCTAGAGCTATCGCCTTGTCGTTGTTGTTATATATGGGAATCAACTTCATATTGCTCATAACAATTCCCAAATCCCTGATGAACTCCTTCATCCACACCCCTTCCTTTTGCTACTTCTACTGTAACAATATATTTCACCTTTGTGGTCGAGTCAGCAGTAGTATCTTGCTTAGAATTCTTCCAGCTTACTGCTCTTCTATTCAGGGTAAAAACATACCCTGAGTTTGACTTGCTATCAATAATGTCAGACTGAAAACTTGAGTCAATGTAGCCCTCAACCTGGAGGCTACCTTCTCTGTATACCAGTAATAAATCCTTAGTCCTTCTCAAGTACTTAAGGATACACTTTACTGCCTTCTAGTATTTCGAACCTAGATTCGGTTGATACCTGCTCATAACAGTTAGAGTATGTGCTATATCAGGCCTAATACATAGTATAGAATATATGATAACCCTATTGTTGAGACATAATGTATCTTATCCATGTCTGCCCTTTCTTCAGGAGTCTTTGGGGACATACTCCTAGAAAGTGAGATTCTATATCTCATCGGTATGAGACTTCTCTTGGAATTTCTTAATGCTAAATCTTTTAACAATAGAGTCTATGTACCTAGACTGTGATAAGTCAAGCATCCTCTTAGATCTATCTCTATAGATCCGGATCCCCATAATATAGGATGCTTCCCCTAAATCTTTCATGGAGAAGTTTCTGGATAGCTAAGTCTTTATTGTGGAGGGCATTCCTACATCATTCCCAATGATTAAGATGTCATCCATATATAGCATCAAGAAGGTGATAACACTCCCACTTACCTTCCTATACACACAAGGCTTATCTTCGTTCTTAACAAAATCAAAAGATCTGATCGTCTCATTAAATCTTATGTTCCAACTTCGGGAAGCTTGTTTTACTGGTTACAAGTGCCCTACAAGCCAATCACGTGAGTGATGGCACGTGTGACATGCTATGTGATCTTTTTGCTTATGATTACTATTGGTATATTCTCATATTATATTATATATAGCATATATATTGTAATGTCCTTGGTTTTGTGCAATGTGAATCGGATCGTGATGAGATCACGATAATAAGATCGATTCACCTTTAAATATAGATCTTAAATAATTCCGGTCATAGGTTACTCGAGAGGGACATCGAGATAACCGGACAGACCAGTGTACTATCTACCCGTCCATATGATGGAGGTGGTTGTTCTCATAGCCGCTTATATGGAGACACTAAGGATATAGTACAGGTGCTTATTGGAGAATGAGTTCATTGATTGATCTACTTATGGAATGTTGTATGATTAATGATACCTAATGTCAAATAGTGATTCCATAGTCCCAGTTGTATATCTGGTCCTTAGACTTGAGACACCAAGGATGTCTTGTATGAGTACTCCTTTCTTTGACACCAGACTTATAGGTTTGAAAAGTTCCAGATCTGGTACAACTAGTTATCGGGATTGGTAGCTAACCATACAAAGGCAATTGAGTGTCAATACAGGATCATCCACTCTCGGTATCACGAGAGAAATATCCTATATGTGTTTGCTCAAACAAATCCCTAGCCAGGGTCATTTGGATTGAGAGAGAAAGAGTTCTCTGGGAGAATCCGATTAGAGTAAGACTATGACGGATTCCGTATGTGACCTGACAGTACCATGTCCAACATACGGTCTTTGGGATATTAGTTGGACGAGGGATTATAGATACACGATAACTATGGATAGACAGGTCTGATGGATTTGATCCCCCCTGTACCATTTAGGGACTATGGTATAGTGGCCTAGTACGTTCATAGTCGATGAGTTGAGTGAATTATTATGAGGATAATAATTCACTATATCAGACGGAGTTCTGATGGGAATGACTCATGGCTAGCTCGGTATAGGGCCTAGAGGGTTATGCACATATGGTGGATACTTCAACGAATAGAGAATTATATGAAAATCCAATTAGCCCCTATTCTTATTAAATAAGACCCTATGTTGATGAGCTCCTTGTTTAAGGCCCAATTAGAGGCCTAAGGAGATTATTCGATAGAGATCCAATAATGCAAGATTAGTGAGTTATTGGATGGAGATCCAATACTCACTAAGGCAAGAGCCTTAGAGTTTTTGGTGGCTCTCTATAAATAGGAGGGGAGACTCATAGTTGATAGGCTGCAGCTTTAGCCATCACCTTCTATTCTCCTCCCTCCCTCTAAGCAAAAGTTGCAAGATCTGATTGGAGGAGTTTCGCTGTAGAGATCCATCATGTGGATACCGCTAGAGAGGAGGACGCTTGACCTCTTTCATCTTCTCTATCCAGATCTAGAATACAGGGATATACGATCTCCCTAGGTAAAATCAATCTCTCATATATCGTAATTTTTAATTTTTGAGATTTTTCTCGTGACCCTAATCTTTTGCACGATGATTTGATCTACGTAGGAAACCGATTTTTATTTTGATTTCCACTGCACGTGTGATGCACCTGCTGAGGTTTCCCAATATGCTTTAGTCCATAAATGGACTTGAGCAACCTGCACAATTTATCTGGACTCTCTCTAGATACGACTCCCTTTGGCTATATTAAATACACCTCCTCCTCGAGGTTGCCATTGAAGAATATCATTTTGATATATATATATATATACAAGATCTCATAATCATAATGTGCTGCAATTGCCAAAAGAATTTTAATGGACTTAAGCATGGCTACAGGTGAAAAGGTTTCATCATAGTTAACTCCTTGTCTTTGACGATATCCTTTAGCTACTAGCCTTGTTTTATAGGTCTCTACCTTTTCATATACTCTGATCTTCTTTTTGAAGATCCACTTGTAGCCGATAGGTACGGTACCCTCAAGTACATCTACAATGTTCCAAACCTTATTATAGTACATGAAATCTGTTTTAGAATTCATGACTTCTTGCCACTTCCCAGAGTCTGAGGATCAATATCTTGAGAGTTCTCTCCATTGATATGTTTTACATATCTTTTAAGAGGGTGAGATACTCTACTAGACCTATATAAAGTTAGAATTTGTATGTTAGGTACCTGAACAGACTTGGGCTCTAGAATGGTGCTTGAGCTAGGTTCTTCAATCTTGCTCAATTCTATCTCACTCTCACTATTTCCACCAAGAATGTGTTCCTTCTCAAGGAACACAACCCTCTTGGCAACAAAGACCTTTCGGTCCTCAGGATGATATAAATAATACCCCAAAGTCTCCTTAGGAGATCCCACGAATGTGCATCATTCCGTCCTTGATTCTAACTTGTCAGGGTTGTATCTTCTAACGTGGGTAGGACAGACCTAAATCTTAACTACCTTAAGATCAGACTTCTTTCCTTTCTATATCTCGTATGGTGTAGACACTACCAACTTTGATGAAACTCTATTCAGAAGGTAAGTTGTAATCTCTAGGGCGTATCCCTAGAATGAGACAGGTAGGTCAACAAAACTCATCATGGATCACACCATGTCTAACAGTGTGTTATTCCTCCTTTCTGATACACCATTGAGTTGAGGTGTATATGAAGGTGTCCACTCGGATAGAATCCCATTATCCTTGAGGAAATGTGTGAATTCCATACTCAAGTACTCTTCTCCTCGATCTGATTGAAGAGCCTTAATACTGTTTCCAATATGATTCTCTGCTTCATTCTTATATTCCCTGAATTTCTCAAAGACCTCGAACTTGTACTTTATCAAGTATATGTGTCCATACCTAGAGAAATCATCAATGAATGTAATGAAATATGAGTAATCACATATAGCCTGAGTTGATATGGGACCACTTACATCACTATGTATGAGTTTCAATAACTCATAGAGTTAGTCATCTTCGTACAAAGGCAATGTTCGTAAGTTGTATATGACTCATAGGCAAATGGATCTAATATTAATCTTTCAGCAACTTCTTTAAATCCTTCCCTCAAATATATGACCTAGTCTACAATGCCATAGGTATGCATTATTCACCTCATCTCTTTTCCTCTTAGATGTATTTATATTCATGATGTGTAGAGAAGTATTTAACACATATAAGCCATTTATAAGGGCCCCTCTAGTGATGATCTCATGATCCATAATTATTAAATAACTATTATTCTCGAAAACTAATTTATATCCACCAATTGTCAAATAAGAGATGAAAATAATATTTTCTGATAATAGAAGGGACAAAATAGCATGTATGTAATGCAATAATAACTCCACCAAGCAGATATAGAATGATCTTGCCAACAGCAATTGCAGTAACTCTTGCTTCATTGCCCATCTTGAGGTCCATCTTGCCTCTGGCTAATCTCCTAGGTCTTGCAAGAACCTACAATGCATTGTAGATATGATAAGCACTCTTGGTATCCAATACCCATGTGTTATCATGAAAATATGATAAGTAGAGACTGATCATAAATATACCTGAAGCTTCTCCAAGCTTCTGTTTCACCTTATCTGCAAGGTAGTCCTTACAGTTCCTTTGTCCTTTGTTGGGTATTTCTTAGCAACCTTTGCCTTACCCAGTCTTTCTTTGCCATTGCCCTTCTTAAGGATTCAGCACTAGCCTTCCTTTTCTTATTGGTCTCACCAATATAGAGAAACTGACTTCTCTTTCTTGATGGTGCTCTCAACTTCCTTCAACATATTGAGGAGCTCGGATAGAGTCACCTCAAGCTTGTTCATATTAAAGTTAATAATGAACTGTTAAAAGGAATCAGGTAAGGACTAAAGTATAAGATCAACACACAAGTTATCTTCTTGGACTATCTATATACTTCACAAAGCGAGCGATCTCATCCTCGCTTGTCCTTTCCTCCGGCGTGGGCATAATCATGTTAATGACATATGCAATTTTCTACGCCATAAGAATAATTCTCAAATTGTGGAGCCAATTTGTATAGTTTGGACTAGTGAGGCAATTGGCATCAAGTATGCCACGTAGGGGGTTTACAAGCGACAAACAAGATATAGCGTAATTTAAATAATATACAGATTTTATAGAAAATATTAATTAAGATATGAACTTCTATCTTAATGTACTCTCACTATTTTTTTAGCGAATCATGCGACACCCTCAACATATGAGACGAAAGTCTCCAACAGACTCTTAGTAGGGATCGGGATCCAATTGGCATCTTAGTGCAATCTCGAGGGACTTGACTAACCACACTAAGCCCAAAAGGTAGACAACTCTTATCAATCACAACTCATTGTGATTCCCATCATGTTCGACCTCCGAATCATTATGGTCTCGATTGCTCGACCAACCATGAAGTTCAATTAAGTCATCACTATCGTTACAAGATGAGTCTGATTCGATGGATATGCTCTCGACTGCTCAACCAAGTCATACCATGTCCTCAGGTCACCGGTGACATCTATATGTCGTAGGCAAGAACTCAATCATGTAGATAGGTGAGCCTCGAGTGACTTGACTAATTCAACCTATGTCGTGATTTAATTTCTTCCTATAACGATATAAGGCTATGTAGGTCAATCTTATTGCCTCATGCTTACCGACTTAATATTATCATAGGAGGGGATTTTATTTTGTATCGGTCTCCTAATATATCGTGTCACACACATACATATTTAATATGTATAACACATCACATATGCATGCTACACTGGATGATCATGAGCCGTCACCTAATATGATTAAGCCCGAGCCAATGGGCCTAATCACTTACAATAGGAACTATATATGCATCAACGCATCTTCATGCCTGTGATTGTTGATCTCGTCATCATCGGTTCTGTCGGATCGTTGCATCACCATGCAACGTGATCTCCCGCCATGACATCATAGGTCCCGCTATCACCTCCATGCTCCTACTGCGCCTCTCCATATAATTACAAATAATCACAAGCATGCATGCCCAATAATAAATGAGAAAAATAGAGGCTCGCAGACCCTAATAATAATAATAATAATAATAATAATAATAATCATCATCATCATCATCATCATAATTACACACATCACAACACATGGCTCATGATCATCCATCCACATCATACATCACATGTACATCACATCATATGTAGGATTACTAGATATATAATAATTAATTAAACTATTTAATTAATTATTTTTTAGAAATTAAGAATTTTTAGAATTGTTATGGGTATTTTTATAATTTTGGATTAAGAGGATAGTCCTCAAAATTTTTAAAATTATTGAGGGTATTTTGAAAATTTTATATACGAGGATAGTCCTCAAAATTTTCCAAATTTAGAGGGGTAAAATAATCCTTTTCCCAAAAGGAATGCCATAACCCCTCTTACCCCCTCTATGCTGGTGCCGCTTCACGGGCGATTGCTACCCTTACCGACATCCTCTGCCAAGGGTGCTGCATTTCGATGTCACGCCGCGGCACCTCCATAGGCGCGTCGCGGCGTTCCACAGTGGTCGCCCTTGCAGTGGTAGCCGCGCGCCGCCTACAAGCACCGCAGCGCGCCGCCTTATGGGCCGCCGACCGACCCTTCGCAGCTAACCGCAGCGCCGCGAGCGCCGCAGGATAGCCACGGCCTGGCTATGGGTTGGCTGTGGCCGATCGCTCTTGCGGGTTGCCAAGCCATCGTGGACATCCCTTTGTAGGGGACCTTGGCCATGGTTGGCCACCCCTACAGGTGGCCTGGCCATGGCCAGCCACCCCTTTCCTCACTGCCTTCGCTGTAAAAATACAACAAGAATGCGTAGAACAATTCTAGGTAATTCAATCTCATCACACAACGTTTAAAACCAATCTTTCGTATGAAAACCTTGGCTCTACTACCACTGTTGGGAAACCTCAGCGGGTGCATCACATGTGCAATGAAAATTAAAATAAAAAACTGATTTCCCATGCAAGTCAAATTGTCATGCAAAAGATTGGGGTCACGAGAAAACCGTAAAAAAAAAAAAAACCATGATGTGTGAGAGATTGATTTTATCTAAGGAGATTGTATATCTCTATATTCCATATCCGGATAGAGAGGATAAAGGAGGTCAAGCATCCTCCTCTCTAGCGGTATCCACATGATGGATCTTTGCAGCAAAACTCCTCCAATTTGATCTCGCAACTTTTGCACAAAGGGAGGGAGAAGAATAGGAGGTGGTGGCTAAAGCTGCAGCTTATCAACCATGAGTCTACCCTCATATTTATAGAGAGCCACTAAAAACCTTAGGACTCCTGCTTTAGTGGGTATTGGATCTCTATCCAATAACCCACTAACCTTGTATTATTGGATCTCTATCCAATAATCTCCTTAGGCCTCTAATTGGGCCTTAAGCAAGGAGCCCATCAGCATAGGGTCTCATCTAATGAGAATAGGGGCTAATTGGATATCCATCTAATCCTGTATTCGCTGAAGCATCTACCATATATGTGTGACCCTCTAAGCCCGATACCAAGTTGGCCGTGAGTCTCTCCAATCAAAACTCCTTTTGATATAGTGAATTATTAACCCCATAATAATTCACTTCACTCATCGACTATGGACGTACTAGGCCACCACGCTATAGTCCCTAGATGATACAGGGTGGATCAAATCCATCGGACATGTCTGTCCACAGTTATCGTGTATCTATAATCCCTCATCCAACTAATATCCCAGAGATCGTATATTGGACATGATTCTGTCAGGTCACATATGGAATCAGTTTGTCTTGCTCTAATCAGATTATTCCAGAGAACTCTTCCTCTCTCAATCTGAATGATCATGGCTAGAGATTTGTCTGAGCAAGCACATATAGGATATTCCTCTCATGATATCGAGAGTGGATGATCCTCTATTAATACTTAATTACCTTTGTAAGGTTGGCTACCAATCCCGATAAATAGTTGTACCATATCTTGAGATTTCCAAACCTGTAAGTCTGGCATGAAAGAAAAGGAGTACTCCTCATAGAAGGCATCCTTGATGTCTCAAGTCAAAGGACTAGATACACAATTGGGACTATGAAATCGTTGTCTGACATTAGGTATCTTCAACTATACGACGTTTCATAAGCGGATCAATCAGTGAACTCATTCTCCAATGAGCACTTGTACTATATTCATAGTGTCTCTACATAAGTGGCTATGAGACCAATTGCCCCTATCATATGGATAGGTATATAGTACACCGGTCTATCCGGATATCTCGATGTCTCTCTTGAGCAACATATGACCGGGATTATTTAGGATCTATATTTAAAGGTGAATTAATCTCATTATCATGATCTCATCATGATCCGACTCCCATTGTATAGAATCAAGGACATCACAATATATATGCAACAAATAGTATAATGTGAGAATATACCAATAATAATCATAAGCAAAAATATCCCACAGCGTGTCACACGTGCCATCACTCACGTGATTGGCATGTAGGACACCTATAACTAGCAGTTGTCGCTTCTAAGTAAGTTCGTATCACTTCCGCTTTCGATTGATATTCTGTGAGTAAATGAAACAGACAATCTACTCTTAGTAGCATCGATTACTAATGATTAGGATTTATAATTATTATCTTTAATTAGGTTTCGTCGAAGGGTCTTTGAACTTGTGCATAGCTCTTCTACAAGATAATAAGAGAACTGGGGTACTCGATTTCACCCATTCTCTTAAGAGTTAAGAAGGTAAAGTTACTTGACTTCGCCTGCCTACTCGAGGTTGTACTTCGAGCTAGTTACAAGTCTTTACCTGCTTTTTGCTCACACTTCTGAAGCACCCTTTGTGTTTGCACTACTTACATTGAGTTAGCTACTATGATTCACCTTCTCTTTGTCATCAAACTTCCGAAATGCAAGAAGTTTTAGTCGAAAAGAGTAAAATTTTGCTCTAACTTAGATTAAGTCTTTGATAGTTTTGGTCACCTTTGGGATTGTACTATCTTCTCCATCATCTTTATTGTCTACTCTTCTGAGTAAAAAATGTACAACATAGTGTACTATCTACTTTCTTCCTTGGTTGAGCATTCCTACATCAATTTAAAGTTTTCTACTTTCGGCTATCTTGATGAGAAGCCCATTGACACTAGTCTTATGAAGTTCTCTGGCCTTTGCCTTGTCTTAGTACTTAGAGTTTGTCTCTGCATTCTCTACCTACTCGGCCTCTTTCACGACCAACGCTCTCCCTCTATGAGGGTAAGGGATCGATGACTCCACAGAAGTCTCACCTCTACAGTACCATGGCACTGCCAAGCCCATAATACTATTATCTGTTGCCTCACATCTACGTCCATTTCTTTGCGATCGGTAAATCTGCCTCTACAGCACTGTGACACTCCTTCGAGTCCACCTCCTTTCTGTCCGATGCTTTGCTTTTAGGTAGCTGAGCCCCTCTAGACTCATTGTCTCTTTCTCATCCCTTTTGATGACATGCTGCAACACCGTTATGTTCTCTGAGCAATTTCCCTTGGTCGATAGAAAGACAGACTGCAACTCTCATTTATAACCTTCATCATCTTCTTGCAGGACTTCCGCTGATTTTATTCTCCTTAGCTTCCTTGGTAGCAATGTTTGCTTACTCGGCTTTATCCTATGACTTGCTAGGCTCCCTTAAGTAAATACCGGAGTAGTCCCACTCTCTGTTGGGAAACCTCAGTAGGAGTATCATATGCATAGTGGAAGATCAAAACAAAATCGGTTTCCCACAAAGATGAAAATCGTTGTGCAAAAAATTGGTGTAAAGAAAAAGTCACAAAATAAAAAACTGCATCATATGAGAGATTATTTACCTAAAGAGATTGTATATCCTTATTTTTCTAGATCCAATTGAAGGGGATAAGGGAGATCAAACATAATTCTCTCTAATGGTATATACACGATGGATTGCTGTAGTGAGACTCCTTCAATCGTAGCCCCAAGTCTCAAAACTCTTACATAGAGGGAGGGAGGAGAATAAAAGGGGGCAGCCAAAGGTACAACCTATCATCTATGTGCCTCCCCTACTATTTATAAAGAGCCACCTATATAAGCCTAATGGATCCTACCTTAGTGGGTAATTGGATCTCTATCTAATAATCTCATCTGGCCTCTAAATGGGCCTCATGCAAGGAGACCATCAATGTAGGGTCTCATCTAATGAGAATAAGGGTTAATCGGATAACTTATATCCAATCCTCTATTCCCTGAAGCATCCACCATATGTGTGTGACCCTCTAAGATTAATATCGAGCTAGCTATGAGTTAAACCTGTCAAAACTCGTTCTGACTCAGTGAATTATTATCTCATAATAATTCATTCGACTTATCGACTACGGACATACTAAGTCACTATGTCATAGTCTCCAAACAGTACAGGGGATCTTATCCATTACACATATCTATCCTTAGTTACTATATATTTGTAATCTCTCATCCATCTAATATCTTAGAGACCGTATACCGGGCATGGTATGCTGGTTATAAGTGCCCTACGAGCCAATCAAATAAGTGATGACACGTGTAATATGCTACATGATCTTTTTGCTTATGATTATTATTAACATATTCTCATATTATGTTATTTATTACATATATATTGTAATGATGTCTTTAGTTTTGTACAATGAGAATTGGATCGTGATGAGATCACGGTAATGAGATCGATTCACCTGTAAACACAGATCCTAAATAATTTCGATCATATGTTACTCGATAGGGACATCGAGATAATTGGACAGACCGGTATACTATATACCCGTCCATATGATGGAGGCGGTTGGTCTCAGCCATTTGTGTAGAAACACTAAGGATATAGTACAGGTGCTCATTGGAAAATGAGTTTACTAATTGATCCACTTATGAAATGTTGTATGGTTAATAATACCTAATGTCATATAGCGATTCCATAGTCCAAGTTGTGTATCTGGTCCTTAGACTTGAGACACCAGGAATACCTTGTTTGAGTACTCCTTTATTTGACACCAGACCTACAGGTTTGGCGAGTTTGAGATCTAGTATAATTGGTTATCGAGATTGGTAGCCGACCTTACAAAGATAATTGAGTGTCAATAAAGGATCATTTACTCTTAGTACGATGAGAGGAATATCCTATATATACTTACTCAGACAAATATCTAGCCAGGGTCATTCTGATTAAGAGATAAGGAGTTCTCTGGGAGAATTAATTAGAGTGACTCTCAGATGAATTTCATATGTAACCTGAAAGTACCATGTCTAATATATAGTATCTAGAATATTAGTTGGATGAGGGATTATAGATATACGGTAACTGTGGATAGATAGGTCTGATGGATTTGATCCCCCTATACCATCTGGGGACTATGGAGTAGTGGCATAGTATGCCCATAGTCGATGAGTCGAGTGAATTATCATGGGGATATTAATTCACTATATTAGGAGTTCTAATGGGAGTGACTTACAACCAGCTCGATATCAGGCCTAGAGCGTCATACACATATGGTGGATGCTTTAGCGAATAGAGAATTTGATAGAGATCCAATTAGCCCCTATTCTTATTAGATGAGACCCTACACTTATGGGCTCCTTACATGAGGCCTAATTAGAGGCCAAAGGAGATTATTAGATAGAGATCCAATAATGTAAGATTAGTGAGTAATTGGATAGAGATCTAATACCCACTAAGATAGGACCGCTAGGTTTTTGGTGACTCTCTATAAATAGGAGGGAGGTTCATGATTGATAAGCTACAGCTTTGGCCACCCCCTCCTATTGTCCTCCCTCCCTCTATGCATGAGTTGTGAGATCTAATTGGAAGAGTTTCGCTTTAGAGATCCATCATGTAGATATCGCTAAAGAGGATGACGCTTGATTTCTTTCATCCTCTATATCTGGATCTAGAATACAGGGATATACGGTCTCCCTAGGTAAAACAATCTCTCACATAATGTAGTTTTTCAATTTTTGTGGCTTTCTCACGACCTAATCTTTTGCACGATGATTTAGTCTACGTGGGAAACCTATTTATGTTTTGATCTTCCATTGCACATATAATGCTTCAGCTGAGGCTTCCCAATAGTGGTATCAAAGCCAAGGTTTTCATGCAAAATATTAATTTTAAACTGTGTGATGAGATTGAATCGCGTTTAAAATTCTGAATCGCGTTGAAAAATTAGTTTTAAAATACCCTTGATAATTCTAAAAATTTTGAGTATATCCTAATTTCTAAAAAAATAATTAATTTAGTTTAATTAATTATTATATATCTAGTAATCCTACATGTGATGTGATGTACACGTGATGTATGATATGGATGGATGATCATGAGCCATATGTTGTAATATATATAATTATGATTATTATTATTATTATTATTGGGGCCTGCGAGCTTTCGGTTTTCTCATTTATTGTCGGGCCTACGTGCTTGTGATTAGTTTGTAATTATATTGAGAGACATAACGGGAGTATGGAGGTGATAGCGAGACCCATGATGTCGTGACAGGAGATCATGACACATGGTGATGTGACGAGGATCCGATGGAATCGATGATTGCAAGATCAACAATCACAGAGCATAGAAATGAATCGATGCACACATAGATCCTATTGTGAGTTATTAGGCCCATTGGCTCGGCTTAATCATATTAGGTGATGGCTCATGATCATCCAGTGTGGGTTACATATGTAATGTATTATACATCTACTAGATAGATATATATATATATATATATATATATATATATATATATATATATATATATATATATATATATATATATATATTTGTATGCGATGTAGATATATATATATATTACATATGTATATGTATGACACGACATATTACGAGACCGATATAAAACAAAAACCCCTCCTACGATAATATTAAGTTGGTAAGTATGAGGCAATAAGATTGACCAACGTGACCTTCTATCGTTACAGGAAGCAATTGAATCACAACGTAGATTGAGTTGGTCAAGTCCCTCGAGGCTCATCTATCTACGTGATCAAGATCTTGCCTATGACATAGAGATGTCACCGGTGACCTGAGGACATAGTATGCTTGGTCGAGTCCGTTGAGGGTATAACATTAAATTAGACTCATATTGTAACGATAGTGATGACTTAACTGAACATCATGATTGGTCGAGTCTCTCGAGACCATGATAATTCAGAGGCCGAATATAACGGGAATCATAAGGAGTTGTGATTGGCAAGAATTGCCTACCTTTTGGGCTTGTGTAATTGGTCGAGTACCTCGAGGTTGCATTAAGACGTCAATTGGATCCCGATTCCCACTATAAGTCTACCGGAGACTTCCGTGTCACATGTCCAGGGTGTCGTGTGATTCGCTACGAAAATAGTGGGAGTACATTAAGATAGAAGTCAATATCTTAATTAGTTTTTCTATAAAATCTGTATGTTATTTGTTTACGCTATATCTTATTTGTCGCTTGTAAACCCCCTACATGACATACTTGATATCAACTGTCTCATAGGTCCTAACTATATGGATTAGCTCCGTAATTTGAGAATTATTCTTACGATGGAGAAAATCATGTATGTCCTTGATACAATTGTGCCCACGCCGGAGGAAAGGAGCAAGCGAGGATGAGATCGCTCATTATGTGAAGTATAAAGATAGTCCTAGAGGATAACTTATGTGTTGATTTTATACTTCAGTCTCTACCAGATTCATTTTTACAGTTTATTATTAACTTTAATATGAACAAGTTTTAGGTGACTTTACCTGAGCTCCTTAATATGTTGAGGGAAGTTAAGAGCACAATCAAGAAAGAGAAGCCAGTTCTCTATATTGGTGAGACCAATAAGAAAAGGAAGGCTAGTAAGACCCTTACGAAAGGCAAGGGCAAAGAAAGATTGGGTAAGACAAAAGTTGCCAAGAAAGACCCGACAAAAGATAAATGACAATGCTTCCACTACGACCAAGACGGGCACTAGAAGAGGAACTGTAAGGGTTATCTTGCAGATAAGGTGAAACAGAAGCTTCAAGTATATTCAAGATCAGTCTTCACTTGTCAGATTTCATGATAACACATGGGTATTGGATACCAGGAGTTCTTATTATATCTACAATTCATTATAATTTCTGGTAAGATCTAAGAGATTGGCCAAAGGTGAGATGGACCTCAAGATGGGCAATAGAGCAAGAGTTACTGTGGTTGCAATTAGGGAGGTTACCCTACATCTGCCTCGTGGAGCTATTTGCATTGGATATATGTTATTGTGTTTCCTCTATTATCAAAATATTATTTTCATCTCTTGTTTGACAATTAGTGGATATAAATTAGTTTTTGATAGTAATAGTTATTTAATAATTATGGATAATGAGATCATCACTAGAAAGACCCTAATAAATGGCTTATATATTTTAGAGACTACTCTACACATCATGAATATAAATACATCTAAGAGAAAAAGAGATGAGGTGAACAATACATACCTATGACCTTGGAGGCTAGGGCATATAAATAAGGGAAGGATTCAAAACTTGCTAAAAGATAGATACTTAGATTATCAGTCATATGCAACTTGCGAACTTTGCCTTCGTGGGAAGATGACTAACTTTCCTTTTAATGAAACTAGAGAGAGTGCCACTGAGTTATTGGAACTCATACATAGTGATGTATGTGGTCCCATGTCGACTCAGGCTATAGGTGGTTACTCATACTTCATTACATTCATTGATGATTTCTCTAGGTATGGACATATGTACTTGATGAAGTATAAGTCCGAGGCCTTTGAGAAATTCAGAAAATATAATAATAAAGTAGAGAACCAGATTAAAAAGAGTATTAAGACTCTTCGATCAGATGGAGGAGGAGAGTACTTGAGTACGGAGTTCATCCAATGCCTCAAGGACAATGAGATTCTATCCCAATGGACACCTCCTTATACACCTCAGCTCAATGGTGTATTAGAGAGGAGGAATTGCATGTGTTAGACATAGTGCGGTCCATGATGAGTTTCGCTGACCTATTTGTCTCATATTGGGGATACACCCTAGAGACCGCAACTTACTTTCTGAACAGAGTTCCATCAAAGTCGATAGTGTCTACACCATATGAGACATGGAAAGGAAAGAAGCCCAATCTTAAGGTGGTTAAGATTTGGGGCTGTTCTGCCCACGTTAAAAGACACAACCCCGATAAGTTAGAATTAAGGATGGAATAGTGCATGTTTGTGAGATATCCTAAAGAGACTTTAGAGTACTATTTCTATCATCCCAATGACCATAAGGTCTTTGTTGCCAAGAGCGTTGTGTTTCTTGAGAAGGAACACATTCTTGGTAGAAACAATGGAAGTGAGATAGAGTTGAGTGAGGTTGGAGAACCTAGCTTAAGCACCACTCCAGAGCCCGAGTTTGTTTATGTACCTACCACATAAGTTCCAACTTTGCATAGGTCTAGCAAAGTATCTCACCCTCCTGAAAGATATGTGAGATATATCAGTGGAGAGGACTATTAGGATGTTGATCCTTATACCTATGAGGAGGTTATTATGAGTATAGACTTTAGGAAGTGGCAAGAAACCATGAATTCTAAGATAAATTTTATGTACTCTAACAAAGTTTGGAACCTTGTGGATGCACCTAAGGGTATCATACCCATCGGCTGCAAGTGAATATCCAAGAAGAAGATCAGAGTGGATAAAAATGAGAAGACCTATAAGGCAAGTCTGGTAGCTAAAGGATATCGTAAAAGGCAAGGAGTTGACTATGACGAAACATTTTCACTTGTAGCTATACTTAAATCCATTAGAATTCTTTTGGCCATTGTAACACACTATGACTACGAGATCTGGTAGATGGATATGAAAATAATATTCCTTAATAGCAACCTTGAGGAGAAGGTGTATATAATACAGCTATAGGGATTTGTATCCAGAGAGAGTCTAGATAAAGTGTACATGTTGCTCAGGTCCATTTATGGACTAAAGCAAGCTTCTCGAAGTTGAAACATAAGATTTGATGAGGTGATCAGATCTTATGACTTCGTTAAGAATAAAGATGAGCCTTGTGTTTATAGGAAGGTAAGTGAGAGTGTTATCACCTTCTTGGTGTTATATGTGGATGACATCCTAATCATTGGGAATGATGTAGAAATGCTCTCCACAGTAAAGGCTTGGCTATCTAGAAACTTCTTCATGAAAGACTTAGGGGAATCATCATATATTTTGGGGATTCAGATGTATAGAGATAGATCTAAGAGGATGCTTAGCTTGTCCTAGTCTAGGTACATTGACTCCACTATGAAAAGGTTTGACATAGAGAATTTCAAGCGATGTCGCATACCGATGAGACATGGAATATCACTTTCTAGAGGTATGTCCCCGAAGACTCCCGAAGAAAAGGTAGACATGGATAGGATACCCTATGCCTCAGCGATAAGGTCTATCATGTATGTTATGCTATGTACCAGGCCTAATATAGTGCATGCTCTGAGTGTCATGAGCAGGTATCAGAAAGATCCAGATTTAAAATATTGAAAGATAATAAAGTGTATCCTTAAATACTTAAGAAGGACTAATGATTTTTTACTAGTATATGGAGGAGGTTGCCTTTAAGTTGAGGGCTACATAGACTTAAGTTTCTAGTCCGACATCGATGTTAGTAAGTCAAAGTTAGGATATATTTTTATCCTAAATTAAGGAGCAGTAAGCTGGAAGAGTTCTAAGTAAGATACTACTGTTGACTCGACCATAGAGGCAGAATACATTGCTGCAGTAGAAGTAGCAAAAGAAGGGTGTGGATGAAGAAGTTCATCAGGGATTTATGAGTCGTATCAAGCAACATGGAATCGATTCCCATATACTGCAATAGCGACACGACGATAGCTCTAACAAGGGAACCCATATCTCATCAGAATTATTTTGAGGAGGTTCCATATGATTAGAGAGATTAAAGCTCATAAAGATAAAGCAATGGAAAGAGTTCCATCTGAAGCTAACATTGCAGATCCACTGATGAAGCCGTTGGCTCATATTGTATTTGAGTGTCATAGGGGTTTGATGGGGATCAGACACATAGGTGATTGGCTTTAGGTCAAGTGGGAGATTGCTGGTTATAGGTACCCGACAAGTCAATCACATGAGTGATGGCACATGTGACACGCTAGATGATCTTTTTGCTTATAATTATTATTGGCATATTCTCACATTATATTATCTGTTGCATATATATTATAATATCCTTGGTTCTATGCAATGAGAATTGGATCGTGATGAGATCACGATAATAAGATTGATTCACCTTGAAACATAAATCCTAAATAATCCTGGTCATAGGTTACTCGATAGGGACATCGAGATAATTGGACAGACTAGTGTACTATATACCTATCCATATTATAGAGGTGACTGGTCTCATAGCCACTTGTGTGAAGACACTAAGGATATAGTACAAGTGCTCATTGAAGAATGAGTTCATTAATTAATTCGCTTACAAAATACTATATGGTTAATGATACATAATGTTAGACAGTGATTTCATAGTCCCAATTGTGTATCTAGTCCTTAGACTTGAAACACCAAGGATGTCTTGTTTGAGTACTCCTTTCTTTAATGCTAGACTTATAGGTTTGAAAATTTTCAGATATGATACAATTGATTATCGGGATTGGTAGCCAACCTTACGAAGGTAATTGAGTGTCAATAAAAGATCATCCACTCTTGGTATCGTGAGAGGAATATCTCATACGTGCTTCCTCAGATAAACCCCTAGTCAAGGTCATTCGGATTGAGAGAGAAGGAGTTCTCTAAGAGAATTTAACTAGAATGAGTCTTAGATGGTTCTGTCTGTGACCTATCGGTATCGTATCCAATATATGATCTTTGGGATATTAGTTGGATGAGGGATTATAGATATATAGTAACTATGGATAGACAAGTCCGATGGATTTGATCCTCCTATACCGTCTGGGGACTATGGCGTAGTGGCCTAGTACGTCTATAGTCGATGAGTCGAGTGAATTATTATGGGGATAATAATTCACTATATTAGAAGGAGTTCTGATGGGAGTGATTCATGGCCAACTCGGTATCGGGCCTAGAGGGTCACACACATATGGTGGATACTTCAATGAATAGAGAATTAGATAGAAATCCAATTAGCCCCTACTCTTATTAGATGAGACCCTACACTGATGGGCTCCTTGTATAAGGCCAAATTAGAGGCCAAAGGAGATTATTGGATAGAGATTCAATAATGTAAGATTAGTGGGTAATTGGATGGAGATCCAATACCTACTATAAATAGGAGGGAGGTTCATGGTTGATAGGCTACAGCTTTAGCCACCCCCTCCTATTCTCCTCCCTCTTGTTATGCAAGAGTTGCGAGATCTGATTGGAGAAGTTTCGCTATAGAGATCTATCATGTAGATACCACTAGAGAGGAGGATGCTTGACTTCCTTTATCCTCTTTATTCAGATCTGGAATATAGGGATACACGATCTCTCTAGGTAAAATAATCTCTCACATGATATAATTTTTCAATTTTTACGACTTTTTCGTGACTCTATCTTTTGCACAAAGATTTGATCTGCATGAAAAATATATTTTCATTTTAATCTTTAATAGAACCCCAGATGGAGCTCTATAGATTTTGATCTTTGAGGGGGATCAACCCTTGGAATGCTATAGGGGTTCCTCCCTCCTAGAACTTAGCACAATGCTGAATTAAAGATTAATCTTGTTTGATAAAAGAGATGGGCGACTACATCATTATATAGGGTTCTAAACCCTAGCCCAAGGGGTGTTTACCTAAGTAAAATTACCCCTTTACCCCATCTATAGCTGACCTGCTTTAGTAGGAACTAGGGGTGGCTAGGTTAGCTCTATAGTCGACCTAAGCAGGGGGAAACCCTGGCCGACTAGCCCAGTAAAGGGGACAATGACCACTAAGCCCTAATGCCCCAATCTAAACCCTAGCTACACTTCTTTATAGGATAGAAGTGGCTAGGTGGGGGTTTATTACATTAGGACTTAACCCTGCTGGAGTTATATCAAGCCCGCTCTCTTAAAATCAGCCTTGTCCTCAAGGCTAAGAGTCCATAAACTCTGGGAATCAGGTCTTTAGCTCCTCATAAGATTCCCACATTGTATCTTCAGATGGTAAGTTATTCTACTTTACGAATACTTCAGTTGAAGGGTGTCGCCAGTGCATCACAATCCTCCGATCAAGTATAGCTTCAAGTTGGGCTTCAATCTCGCCATCATTTGTAGTGTTCGGCAATTGAGTCTGTGCTAACTCTCGTTCTCCCAAATTTGACCTTTGTAAGGATACATGGAAGACGGGATGGATCTTAGCGTCATTTGGAAGATTTAATTTGTATACCACGGCCCCAATATGCTTCAAAATCTGATATGGTCCATAGAATCATGGAGATAACTTCATCGATGCTCTGATGTTAATTGACAGCTGCTTGTATGGTTATAGGAGAAGGTAGACCTAATCTCCTACTGAAAATTCTCGCTCGCTTCGGTGAATGTCTGCTTGTTGCTTCATATGGGCTTGAGCGACAGTTAGGTTATCCTTTAGTAGCTATAGAAGCTTGTCCCTGTCAATTAAACTTTGGTCAACCTGATCTACTTTGGTTGACCAATTACATATTTCGGTATTATAAGGGGCTGTCGACCATACAATACCTCATAAGGGGTACATTTGGTTAATGAATGATAAATTGTATTATACCACCATTCAGCCCAAAGAAGCCACTTTGTCCACTCTTTGGGCTGGTTACTAGTGAAGCACCATAAGTAAGTCTCAAGGCATCTATTCACCACTTCTGTTTGGCCGTCCATCTATGGATGGTAGGCTGTACTCCTTTTTAATTGGGTGCCTTATAGTTGGAAGAGCTCGATCCAAAATTTACTTATAAACACCTTGTCATGGTCGCTCATAATCGACCTTGGCATCCCATGCAGTTTTATAATATTTTTCACAAAAAATTGAGCAATGCTGGTAACAGTATAAGGATGTCTCATAGCACAAAAATGAGCATATTTAGTTAGACGATCTACCATCATAAAAATCATGCTTTTACCTTAAGATGATGGCAACTCTTCGATAAAATTTATAGAGATGTTAGTCCATGCTGAGTTTGGTATAGGTAGTGGTTGTAGTTTGCTAGATTTGCCACTGTTTTACCTTTCTACTGTTGGCATACATCACATTTGGATACATAATCATAAATCGATTTTTTCATACCCTTCCAAAAGAAGTTTTGCTTGACCCTCTTATATGTTCTCAGAAATCCAGAGTGCACTGCTGAAGGTGAAGAGTGCATCTCATGTAAAATAATCTGAATGCAAGGGGAAGAAGGAACAATCACAATTCAGCTTTTGTAGTGCAGGTCCTTCGAATCCCAAGTGTAGTGGCCCATGGAACCCAGATCATTCTCTAATTTTTGTATGATGTCCTAGGTCTCTGGATCATTCTTTCATTCCTCCCTAATGTCTTTAAGGAAGTTAGTGGAGGGAAGGGAGATGGCTGAAATTTTGACTTATCCCGGTAGCCGTGATAGAGTATCTGTAATAACATTCTCTTTCCCCTTTTGACAAGTAATTTCAAAATCAAAGCCAAAAAATTTAGTTACCTATCGTTGCTGCTCCAGGGAAGATATTTTTTACTCTAAAGAATATTTAAGACTTCGGTGGTCGGTCTTAATCTGGAAGCGTCGGCTGATCAGGTAGGGTCTCTAATTCGTGATGACGTGTATGATGGTATACATTTCCTTATCATACATGGACATTTTAATATGTGAGTGAGATAAAGGTTTACTGGTGTAAGCAAGGGGTTGGCCATCTTGCATCAGAATAGTCCCAATTTCAACTTTGGACACGTCAGCTTCAATCACGAAGGTGCGGCTAAAATCGAGTAGCACTAGGACCGGCGTCATCGTCATAGCTGCCTTGAGTCATTCAAAGGCTACGAAGGCTTTATCTGACCACAAGAAGGAGTCTTTCTTCAGTAGGGACATGAGGGACACTAATCTTGTCATAACCTTTTACGAATTTTCGGTAGTAGCCCATAAGTCTAAGGAAGCCGCACAACGATTTTATATTCATAGGTCTCGACCATCCTTGTATTGCCTCGATCTTCGTCGGGTCTACCGCCACTCCATTTTCTGATACAATATGTCCTAGATACTCCACTTTATACTATAAAAAGCTATACTTTTACTATTTAACATAAAGGGTGTTCTCCCAAAGAATCGTTAAAATATTTCGTAAGTGCTAAAAATACATATCAAGCATAGGGCTATAAATGAGAATATCATCAAAAATACCAACACGAACTTGCATAGAAAACTCTGGAAGATGTCATTCATCAGGCTTTAAAAAGTGGAAGGAGCATTTGTAAGTTTGAAAGGCATTACAAGAAACTCATAGTGGCTATTATGTGTACGGAATGCAGTTTTTCGAACATCTTCATCACATACCCGAATATGATGATAACCGGAATGAAGATCCAATTTAGTGAAGACTCAGGCTCCTTTTAATTCATCCAAGAGCTCATTTATGATTGGTATAGGATATTTATCTTTGATGATGATGGCGTTTAAAGCCCAGTAATCGATGCACATCTGCCACGTACCATCCTTCTTATGCACTAGCAACATCGACGAAGAGTAAGGGCTGCAGCTTGGTCGAACTACTCTGGTGTCGAGCATGTCCTTAACGATGTTCTCAATCTCATCCTTCTGCAAGTGAGGATAGCAGTACGATCAAAAATTTGCTGGAGGTTTGCCCGACAATATAGGTATGTCGTGGTCATGCGGCCGATTAGGGGGAAGCCCTCACGGCTCCGTGAAGACATTCGCGAATTCATCCAGCAAGAGGGCAGGCTTAGGATCTGAATTTTGCACATTCTCCTCCTTGGTTGGCTACTAGATATGCATAAAAAATCCACCATTGATTTTGTGTAGCACCTTCTCCATTCGCTGCATCGAAATAGTGGAAATATGGCTCCCAAGCTTGCCTCGTAATGTGACCTGTCTCCATTTGCAATAAAACTTCATGATTAGTTTAGAAAAATTCCAGGAGATGTTACCTAATATTCCTAAGCATGGCTTCATAATCATTGATGGGAAGGAGGAAGAAATTAGCTACCACTTCTTGGTCTTGTAGGAGCAATTTTACCCGCGGGCACCATTGGCCGCAATTGAGGATTCGGTCGTCGACGACCTTTACATCGAATGTGTTGCAACCTTCGATTTGAAACATTATACGTGCAATGATCTTACTATTGAGGAAGTTATTTGTGCTGCCTGTATCAATGAGAACGGTGATGGGTTACTGTTTAAGAAGTCCTCCAACTTATGCGGGTTGGAGTAGCCGACCAGTGCGTGCACTGCGTTATCAGCCGATTAGGGCTCTTCCTCCATGGCTTTATCTTCAGGTTCGAGGCTTTATTTAGATGGTTCACTGTCCTCATCCTCTATTAGTTCAATCACAAGAAGCCGACCCTTTTTGCAGCGATATTCTGGGCTCCATGGTTCATTATAGTGCCAACACGACCCCTTAGTCGATCATTTATGAAGCTCATCTCTTATTAATTTTTTTGGTGTGGAGGCTCGAATGGCAGTAGAGGGGGCTGAAGGCTTTAGCATGGCTGGTCGGGGAGTGACCCTTGTCCTTCATACTTTATGGTTCAATCGTTCTTCTTGGATTCTCACGAAAGAAATTACCACCATAAGAGTGTGTGGTTGTCGCGCCTTTACTTCTCCTCGAATCTTCGACTTTAGGCCCTCAATAAAAGTCCCTAAAAGTTACTTTTTAAACCAATCCATAGTTTGGTTAGATAAATATTCAAACCTTATTTAATATTCATGTATTGCCGAGGTTTTCCGAATTTTCTCTAATTGTCCGTCGATGTTGTTGAAATCAATTGGTCCAAAGTGATTAAGTAGTCCTTCCTTGAATCGCTGCTAAGAGAGACCTCCATAGGTGTGCTCATACCAATTAAACTACTGACTAGCATCTCCCTTGAGGTGGATAATAGCAATCTCCGCCCTTGTAGCATCGATGGTTCGGTAGAATCGAAAATATCATTCCGCACTGTGATCCATCCGATTGGGTCTCCTTCTTTCCATCTAAGGAAGTTAACCTTCATGTGTAAAGTGTTTGGATCAGGGATGATATGACCATGCTCTTAAGGATCATCTCGCCGATCTAAAGTTTCTACTTTCTTTGATTTCTTCGGGCTAGGTGGTTGGCTCATGCTGAATTCGGCGAAAATGGATCGTATCTTCTCCTCTATACGACTTTCAAAGGCTTCGAACTTAGCATTGATGGCCTCCTCTGATGTCATGGTGTATACCTTTAGATCTGTAATATTGAGATCTTTCTTTTTTTGTCGGGTTAGTGTCATGAGAATTTTTGGAGAGGGGATGGCCGGTTGGATAGGTGGATCAGTTTAGATGGGAGTGGGCTATGGTTTAGGGCTGATTTGGGTGGCTGTTTGGGATTAGTTTAGGGTATGGTTAGGAAAGATTTTTGTTAAGGATGGTAGGGTTTGTAGATAACAGAAAGAGAGTCCAAAAACCCACAAAAGATAATACTCAAATCTGATGGAATTCGATAAAGAAATGTGCTACAATGTGCTGTCATGCCGAACAGATTTTATGTCGGAGAAACGATAAATTCTCAACATAAATTCCAGAGAAAAATTTAAGGAAAATATGTAGAAATCCTTGGTTTAGATGTTGTCCATATCGATAAAAAGTTTGACAAAATTTTGGCAAAGTGATGGTAGGAAAATAGGGTAAAAGACGGAAGGTAGATCCTTAATCGTAAAATTCTAGCATTGTGTGATGACGAAAGAAGGCACAATAAAACTGGTTCCAGAAGTATTTTTTTTCTAGAGATCAATCTCAGATAAAACTAAGTTGATCTAGGGAATTGTGTAAAAATTTTGGCAAAAAAGGAGAATCAATAAATCGGTTTCAAGAGGCAAATAGGTGGCTGAAAATTTCTACAGCGTTTTGCCCTTGCAACAATGATAATATTTGCGTCAAGCAAAATTTGCAGTGGATAAAATATAAAATAATTCTTCAATGTGTAAGTAAAGGATCTTGTAGCATTGAAGAGTCATGGGTGATGAAACATATGCCAGATTTTCAGATCATACGCACGAGGCAGCGGCAGACTGATTTGATCTGCAACTGGAGTGGAAGGTAGAGGCACATGTCACAACAATTATGGGAATTTCTTGGGAAGGTGGAGGTGGCAGAGATGGCTACAGGGCAGCAGAAACATAGTTTTGATAACATATGATAGAACCCTAGATGGAGCTCTATAGATTTTGATCTTTAAGGGGGATTAACCCATGGAATGCTATAGGGGTTCCTCCCTCCTAGAACTTGGCACAAGACTGAATAAAAGATTAATGTTGCTTGATAAAAGAGAGGGGGCAGCTACATCATTATATAGGGTTCTAAACCCTATCCCAAGGGGTGTTTACCTAAGTAAAATGACCCATTTACCCCTTTTATAGCCGACCTAACCTAGTAGGAATAGGGGACGACTAGGTTAGCTATATAGCTGACCTAAGCAGGGGAAAAACCTGGCCGACTAGCCCAGTAAATGGGGTGATGGCCACTAAGCCCTAAGGCTCCAATCTAAACCCTGGCCAGACTTCTTTATGTTGGGAAACCTCACTGGGTGCATTATATGTGTAGCGAAAATAAAAACAAAAAACAGGTTTCCCATGCAGATCAAATAGTCGTGCAAAAGATTTGGGTCGTGAGAAAAATCGTAAAAATAAAAAAATCACAATGTATAAGAGACTGATTTTACCTAGGGAGATCATATATCCCTGTATTCTAGATCCGGATAGAGAAGATGAAGGAGGTCAAGTGTCCTCCTCTCTAGCGGTATCCACATAATGGATCTATGCAGCGAAACTCCTCCAATCTGATCTTGCAACTCTTGTTCAGAGAGAAGGAGAATATGAGGTGGTGGCTAAAGCTGTAGCCCATCAACCATGAGTCTCCCCTCCTATTTATAGAGAGCCACCAAAACCTTAGGGCTCCTTCCATAGTGGGTATTGGATCTCCATCCAATAACCCACTAACCTTGTATTATTGTATCTCTATCCAGTAATCTCCTTAGGCCTATAATTGGGCCTTAATCAAGGTGCACATCAACAGAGGGTCTCATCTAATAAGACTAGGGGCTAATTGGATCTTCATCCAATCCTTTATTTGCTGAAGCATCCACCATATGTGTGTGATCCTCTAGGCCCGATACCGAGCTGTCCGTGAGTTACTCCCATTAGAACTCCTTCTAATATGGTGAATTATTATCCCCATAATAATTCATTCGACTTATCGACTATGGATGTACTAGGCCACTACGCCATAGTCCTCAGACGGTACAGGGGGGATCAAATCCATCGGACCTGTCTGTCTACAGTTACCATATATCTATAATCCCTCATCCAAATAATATCCCAGAGACCGTATATTGGACATGGTACTATCAGGTCACATACATAATAAGTTTGTCTTGCTCTATTCGGATTCTACCGGAGAACTCCTCTCTCAATCTGAATGACTCTAGCTAGTGATTTGTCTGAGTAAGTACATATGAGATATTCCTCTCATGATACCGAGAGTGGATGATCCTCTATTGACACTCAATTACCTTCGTAAGGTTAGCTACCAATCCCGATAACCAATTGTATCAGATCTAAAAGTTTCCAAACCTGTAAGTCTAGCATTAAAGAAAGGAGTACTCATATAAGGCATCATTGGTATCTCAAGTCTAAGGACCAGATATACAATTGGGACTATAGAATCACTATCTAACATTATATATCATTAACCATACAACATTACATAAGCGGATCAATCAGTAAACTCATTCTCCAATGAGCACCTATACTATATCCTTAGTGTCTCTACACAAGTGGCTATGAGACCAGTCGCCTCCATCATATGGACGGGTATATAGTACACCGATCTGTCTGGTTATCTCAATGTCCCTTTCGAGTAACCTACGATCGAGATTATTTAAGATCTGTGTATAAAGGTGAATCGATCTTATTATCATGATCTCATCACGATTCGATTCCCATTACATAGAACCAATGATATCACAATATATATGCAACAAATAATATAATATAAGAATATACCAATATTAATCATAAGCAAAAAAATTACGTAGCGTGTCACACGTGCCATCACTCATGTGATTAGCTTGCAAGGCACCTGTAACCAGCAATCTCCCACATGACTAAAAGCCAATCACCTATGTGTCTGATCTCCATCAGACCCCTGTGACGCTTAAAAACAATCTGAGCTAGCGACTTCGTTAATGGATCTGTAATGTTATCTTCGGACGGAACTCTTTCCATTGCTATATTTTTCAGGTTATGATCGCTCTAATCAGATAGAACCTCCTCAGAACAATTTTGTTCAGACCTGAGTTCCTTTGTTAGAGTTATCGCCCTGTCGTTGTTACAATATATGAGAGTCAACTCCATGCTGCTTGGTATGACTCTCAAATCCTTGATGAACTTCTTCATCCACACCCTTTATCTTGCTGCTTCTACTACAACAATGTATTCCGCCTCTATGGACGAGTCAGCAATAGTATCTTGCTTGGAACTCTTTCAGCTTAATACTCCTCCATTCAGGGTGAAAATATACCATGAATTTGACTTGCTATCATCAATGTTGGACTGAAAACTTGAGTTCGTGTAGCCCTAAACTTGGAGGCTACCTCCTCCATATACCAATAAAAGATTCTTAGTCATTTTTAAGTACTTAAGGATACACTTTACTACCTTCCAGTATTCTAAACCTGGATCTGTTTGATACCTACTTGTGACACTCAGAGCATGTGCTATATCAGGCCTAGTACATAGCATCATATACATGATAGACCCTATCGCTAAGGCATAAGGTATCTTATTCATGTATGCCCTTTCTTCAGGAGTCTTTAGGGACATCATAATATATATACAACAAATAATATAATATGAGAATATACCAATATTAATCATAAGTAAAAAAATTATGCAACGTGTCACACGTGTCATCACTCACGTGATAAGCTTGCAGGGCACATGTAACCAGCACTTTATAGGATAGAAGTGGCTAGGTGAGATTTTATTACAATCTCACAGGGTTTTATTAATTACTTCTAAGGTGATTAGGACTTAACCCTATTGGAGTCCTATCAATCTTCTGCTATGCATATGATGCTCCCATTGAGGTTTCCTAGCATAGTACTCTCAGGCCACATACGTAATTCGTCTAAGTCTCACTCTAATTGAATTATCTTGGAGAACTCCTTCTCTCTCAATTTGACCAACCTGATCAGGGATTTACCTAAGCGAGAGCATATAGAATACTTCTCTCATAATTTTAGGAGTGGATGATCCTCTATTGACACTTAATAACTTTCAAAAGATTGGCTATCAATCCCGATAATCAGTTGTACCATATCTGAAGTTTTCTAAACCTGTAACTCCAGTGTCAAAGAGAGTACTTAAATAAGACATCTTTAGTGTCTCAAGTCTAAGGACCATATACACAATTGAGACTATGGAATCAATGTCTGACACCAGGTATCATTAACTATATAGCATTCTATAAGCAGATCAATCAGTGAACTCATTCTGCACTGAGCACGTGTGTTGTATCCTTAGTGTCTCCACACAAGTGGCTATGAGACTAGCTACCTCTATCATATGGATAAGTATACAATACACTGGTCTATTCGGCTGTTTCGATATCCCTCTGGAGCAACCCATGACTGAAATTATTTATGATTTGTGATTAAAGGCGAATTAGTCTCATTATCGTGATCTCATCACGATCAGATTCCCATTGTATAGAACCAAGGTTATTATAATATCTATATTCAAAAGATAATATAATATGAGAATATATCAATAATAATCATGATGCAAAGAGACTGTGCAGTATATCACTTGTGTCATCACTCACGTGATTGGCTTGTAGGGTATAACTAGCAATCTCCTACTTAACCTAAAGCCAATCACCTATATGTTCCCTTATCAGACCTTTGTGACACTCAAAGACAATCTGAGCTAACGGCCTTTTCAGTGGATCTCCAATATTATCTTTGGATAAACTCTTTTTATTTATATATCTTTACACTGTATGATCTCTCTAATCAGTTAGAATCTCCTCAGAATAATTCTAACGAGACTTAGGTTCTCTTGCTAGAGCTATCACCTTATAGATATAACTATATATGGGAATTGGCTCCACACTACTCGGTACGACTCCCAAATCCTTGATAAACTTCTTCATCCACATCACTTCCTTTACTACTTCTGGTGCAGTAATGTATTCCACCTTTGTGGTCCAGTTAATAGTAATATTTTGCTTGGAATTCTTTCAACCTACTGCTTCTCCATTCACGGTGAAAACATATCTTAAGTTTGACTTGCTATCATCAATGTCGGATTACAAAACTTGAGTCTGTGTAACCCTCAAATTGGAGGTTATATTCTCCATATAATAGTAAAAGATCCATAGTCCTTCTCAAGTACTTAAGAATACATTTTACTACCTTCCAATGTTCCAAACCTGGATCCACCTGATACCTGCTCGTGACACTCAGAGCATGTGTTTATATTAGACCTAGTATATAGCATATATGATAGACCCTATCGTTGAGGCATAGGGTATCTTATTTATATATGTTCCTTTCTTTAGGAGTCTTTGGGGACATAATCCTAGAAAGTGATATTCTATGTCTCATCGGTATGATACCTCTCTTGAAATTTTTCATGACAAATCTTTTGATAATAGAGTCTATGTACCTAAACTGAGATAAGCCAAGCATTCTCTTGGATCTATCTCTACAGATCTAGATCCCTAAAAAGTAGGATCTTTCCCTAAGTCCTTCATGGAGAAGTTTTTGGATAGTCAAGCCTTTACTGTAAAGAGCATTTATACATCATTTTCGATGATTAGGATGTCATTCACATATAACACCAAGAAAGTGATAGTGCTCCTACTTACCTTCCTATAGACACAAGGCTCATCTTAATTCTTAACGAAGTCATAACATCTGATTGCCTCATCAAATCTTATGTTTTAACTTCGAAAAAGTTGCTTTACTCCATAAATGGACTTGAGTAACCTACATACTTTATTTGGACTCTCTTTGGGAATAAATCCCTATGACTGTATTATAGACACCTCCTCCTCGAGGTTGTTATTGAGGAATATCATTTTCACATCCATTTGCCAGATCTCATAGTCATAGTATTTTGCAATGGCCAAAAGTATTTTGATGGATTTAAGCATGGCTATGAGTGAAAAGATTTCATCATAGTCAACTCCTTGCCTTTTACGATATCATTTAGCCACCAGTCTTGCCTTATAGGTCTATACCTTTCCATCTACTCCAATCTTATTCTTGAATATCCATTTGCAATCGATAGGTACAATACCCTCAGGTGATCTATAAGGTTCCAAACCTTGTTGTAGTACATGAAATCCATCTCAAAATTCATAGCTTCTTACTATTTCCCAGAGTCTATACTAATAATAGTCTTTTCATAGGTTTGAGAATCAATATCTTGAGAGTCCTCTTTATTGATATATCCCACATATCTTTTGAGTGAGTGAGATGCTTTGTTAGACCTACATAAAGTTGGAACTTATGTGTTATGTACCTAAACAGACTAGGACTCTTGAATGATGCTTATGCTAGATTCTCAAACATCACTTAACTCTATCTCACTCCTACTATTTCCATCAAGAATGTGTTCCTTCTCAAGAAACATAGCTCTCTTGGCAACAAATATCTTTTAGTTCTCGGGATGATAGAAATAGTACCCATAAATTTTCTTAGGGTATCTCACAAACTTGTATTATTCTGTCCTTGATTCTAACTTATTGGGATTATATCTTTTAACGTGGGTAGGACAGTCCTAAATCTTAACCATCTTAAGATCAAATTTCTCTTCTTTTCATATCTCATATGGTGTAGACACTATCGACTTTAATGGAACTCTGTTCAGAAGGTAAGCTATAGTCTCTAGGGCATATCCCTAAAATGAGATGAGTAGATAAGTAAAACTCATCATGGACCGCACAATGTCCAACAATATGTGATTTCTCCTTTCTGATACACTATTGAGTTGAGGTGTATAAGGAAGTGTCCACTAGGATAGAATCTCATAGTCTCTGAGGAAATGGGTGAACTCTGTATTCAAGTACTCTCCTCCTCGATCTGATCGAAGAGTCTTAATACTTTTTTCAATCTAATTCTCTACTTCATTTTTATATCCTATGAATTTCTTAGAGGCCAAAATGGTACCTCCGCTCTTCCTTTTTCTACCTTTCGCATCCTCCTCGACTACTACTTCCTTTTTCTCCTTCCTCTTCCTCGTCCTTGTTCCTTCTTCCTCCTCTTCTTCCTACCTCTCCTCCTTCATTTTTCTTCCTCTTCAAATCTTTCATATACATGTATCATCTGTCAATATAATTGACACGTACCAGTCTAACCGAGGACTGATATAGGAGGTTAGTACGGGATACGGGATGACTGTCCTTCATTATGACTATCTTTGTCAAGCTGTATCAATTATGATATCTTTGCTACATAGTTTACTTAAGGTTAAGATGTATCTCTATATTGATTGATAGATAGGGAAAATAAGCTGAATCAGAATCAATTTTTCTTTCTCATACCAAATTGGCGATCATACCGGTGAAGGCCCTATTTATTTTCAGCTTTGTACAATGAGGTTTCACTTAACATCACTATGATTATAGATTAAGTTGTTAGCAAATTGTTTCACTCTTAAAAATATTTCACCTCCAACAATTTTCTAATAGACTGCCATTTGTGATGCTTCAGTCATACGTTAAGGCTTACCTTTTTCTATGTTATGATCAAGGTACATTCATTTTTTATTTGTTATTCAGGGACAAAGAAACTCGGAGAATTAATGCTTCATTTACTGGACTTTTGGAATCAAGTTCGAGTATTGTTTGACTTTGGGAATCAAGTTCGAGTATCCTTTGTTTGTTGAAGCTTTTGTGTTATTCCTTTACTAAGAAAGTATCTTTGGTGGTTTATCAAATCTTATCGTTGAAAAATTCTAATGGCGGCTTACCCCCTTGACATTTTGTAATCTTTCTTGCAAATTAGCTATAATTACTATAAAGGAATTCTGGCTTTTGTTACTTTTACTATTATGTAGGAAAGAAAGAATGTGACATTATCTAATTCTTGAACTACATTATAGATATTGATCCTACGGTGGTCCCTCTTGGATTTATGTGCTATATATATTATTGTCTTTGTTTTCTTAAATAGTTTTAGGTATCAATTCTGATTTATTGTCCTACACTAATATGTTGTATGTACTATGGTATAACTAAGCAATGAATTTCAGGTATGACTGATGATTGGACCAGCACATGTTGGTCTATTCCAACATACTGATACACATACTATGCCAGCATATATTGTGGTGCATTTTTCATTTTCTGTATTTTTTTGGGGCGGTGGGAGAAGAATGAAAAAAATGGATGGGATGACTGCATTACAACATAGAGATTATAACATATGACAATAGTAACAATAGTGCGGAGAGGAGAATGAACATGCAAGGAGTTGAGATCCCTAAAAGGGGTCGGTTCGAGTAATATAAAAAAAAAATGGTTTAGTTTAGATTATTGTAAAGAAAAAAACATAATCTAAAATCTTTTTCTAAATAAATAACTAGACCTAATTGTTTGAAATGGTGTGGTTTACATCTCAAGTTATGCAGTATATACTGGTTGATATGAATCAAATCGGACAAAAATGAATTCATCACAAGTTTTGTTTTTATCTTTTTAAAAGAGAGATTTTATATTTTTTTTATTCATTCTTTCTCGTTGTGAGTATATATGTTTTTAACACCGTCAATGTTGGTCCTAAATCCGAATGAGAAAGGTGGAGGATTGCACAAGACCATTGAGAGTCCGTCTGAGAAAAAATATATAAAAACTCATAACCAAGATGTTAAACCAAGGTTCGTCGTACCGGGACATACTGATCTCAGTTTGATATGGTATGATACATCGACACCGAGCGATATATATAGAAATCTCACTATATATATATATATATATATATATATATATATATATATATATAATACAGAGCTGCTCTTTTAGCCTGCAAGTGCATAATGCATGGTGCAAGGTTTTGTACCAGCAAGTTGTGTTTCCAGGTTCCAATTTTGCACCGTCTGTGTAACTTGATCTGCAGTTTGTGTGGTGATTCCTGCCATTCAACTTTAATCTGCAGTTTGCAACCAAATAACTACTGCCATTCCTGTCATTCAATTTTAATCATTGTTGGATGTGCTTTTCTATTCTAGTTTATGCTTGTCTTTTCATATTATGATTGTTATAAATTGATTGCATGACACATGATTAGATTTCTTGATGTCCTATAATCCCTATGGATCTGAAAATTACATATTTCAGATTGTCCATAGCTAGGGAGCCAAGGATCGAAGGTGTTCCGTTCTGACAAGGTGAAATCCTTAACTGATTATCTAATAAAATTATAGTCAAAATATTACTATAATAATAAATATGAGATTTGATGGGATGTATTTTTCAATTATTGGCAATGAGTATTATTATTTTTCTCTATGTATTACAGATGTTTGTATCATAAGTTTATGTAGCTTATAATTGTGCATTACGTAGGTTTGTATTACTGATTTTTGGAAGATATTTTCCTCTCATATTATGACTTGGTCATATTAAGCATAACATGCTCTTATCAATCCAAAATACATGGGTGTTAGCTTCTATTGCAGAGTGTTTGGTGCAAATGAAGTGGATTAACAGTGTTCTCGGAAATTGCGCTTTTAGTAGGTGTTAACTGTCCAGAGGTTGGCATATGCTGTGTGCTTGTTCGATGACAATAGTAAGGCTATGTTGAACAAATTGGAAAAGTAAATATAATTCTAGGAGCTATTTTTATAGGCAAAATTCAGTCATTACCCAGTCTTCAGGTAATGGAAGAGAAATGTGACTCGCTGGCTTCTTGTAAACCAATTTCACCCTTTCCAGAATGTATTTGTCTACTGTCATATGATATGAACATCAATCTTCCCAAAATGAAGTGAAAAAACCCTTCCAAAACTGTATTTTGCCCACAATCAAACTGATTCAAGATATTTTTAATAGTTTGAATCTTTACTTATACTTCTTGGTATAACTTTTGATTATTGATCTTTAAATTTTTTGTTTTTGAAATTATCCTGTCCCTTCCAACAAGTCATATTAGAGTCTAGAAGATATGATGGTAAAGTTTCACAGCAATGAAGATTAGAAAGAATATGAAGCAAAAGTATTTTCTCTTAAAAGTTACAAAATCGATAAAATACTCAGAAGAGATTATTAGGATTAATAAATATTTTACAATTCTTGAAGACAGTATCCTACTGGGATAAGAAATCCTAATATAAGAAGTTTCCACAAAAGAAGAAAATCTAATAATTAGAATTTTGTTCTTCGATAAATATCTTATATATATATATATATCTCAATTTTATAGGAAAAAAGTAAAATATGAAAATTACTTTTGGTATTCTTAAGTTTCTCTTTATGGTATTTAGAGAAGGCACTGCTCTCAAGGGTTTCTAGATATGATGAAAACTAAATATAAATTTTTTAGAATTTATGTAAGAGGGTATATAAGAAAATTTATGCATAAGTGAATTGTTGTAACTTACCGTATTATCTCATGTTGTTGAGATCGTGTGACTTGTAGTCTTATGGCATTCTTAGACTTGTCATGCTTGTAGATAGCTTTGCTGAACGATGCAAACTGAGCTAGTTTTTAAGATTGTCACATATAGTCTTGACCTTCTCTTTCTTTGGCTTTGCAGGTTCATGATGTCTTGGTCGAAGCTGCTTGAATGATTAGAGAAATAACGTATTGACTATATGACTTAAAGTCGTAGGAGAACAGATGGACAATATTATAAAATTGTAAAAATAAATAGAAGTGTTGGAGAGGTTATGCTAGTTGTATGTTGATAGGGATAATAATGGGTCTTCCATCTGAATCGGGGTGCGTGAACCACACTCCAATATACACGAGCAACGCATCACAATGAGGGTATGAGCCTAATGTGTAGTATCATCAAGCACCACGCAATCACTAAATATAAAAGAATCTGAAAGGATCATACAGCAACAGGGCTAAAACGACATGTCACACGTTTGCCCGTAGCATGGATGGCCACCGACAGTGCCCATAGTATTAAAGACCCTAGCAGAGGACGCTGTAGGGGGGCTAGCAGGAGGGCATGGGTAAGGAGCAATGGGCCATCGATGGATAGGTATAAAAGCAGCCCCTGAGGGATCTCAGGGGAGGTTGGACTCTCACAATACAAGTACAAGAAGCTCCTCCGCCGAAAAAGCACCGGAGATACTTTCATCGCCAAGGCTAACTTAGCTGTCGGAGGCACCTAGTTTGGAGGACCTCCCCCCTCCCGAGAGGGTCTTTTCTTGTAGGTACCCGACCACGCAATGGGGAAAGGCCTCAAGATGACTAGAACACCCCCAAGCACCAGAAGATGCCTTACACCTTTCCCGAGCACCTAAACTGGTTGAGCTACTCTTGCTCATGCGGGCCGGACCACATCGTGCTGAGTCCTCAGACATGGCAAATCACCCAGCAACATTTTGGCACTAGAAGGAGGACTTGGTGTCATAAGAGCGATTTGCGTCCAGCAACTTCGGGGAAGATGCCTCCCCTGTGATGCAAATGACCTCGGGAGGAGCCCCGCAACCCCCACCTCTACTGCCTTTGTTCGGGGACGGGAACCCATCTTCCCGTACCCTAGGGTGATATTGGCACCTACTCAACAATCCCGGACTAACTCCACCTCCACTTAGTCTCGGGGTCCCAGTGATAACTCCATAAGCCTTTCAGGGGCTTACCAACTAGGTCCAAGCTATAGCGGGAATGTTCCAAGCAATCATCCCCTACATACCACAACTCACCTAGCGCTTGGGCACACAACCCCAAGCAACCCCTCTAACGCAAGCAGGGGCAATACCATCACTAGAAGGACCACCCTTGGCGACCCAGCTTGCTGACGACCCACCTCAGATCCCAATAGCTTTCGAATATGTCCCTTCAAGCGGTACGACCAGGCGTCCAATGCTTGCACCCAGCGCATCAACTCGTAGCCTACCAGACCGCGATACACTTTGATTCCTTAAGGGCGAAGCTATGTCTAGTGAACCAGAGGATAGATGACATCCATAAAACTATCAGGATAAAGGACGAGTGGGGTGAGGGCTCTCTCCACGGCCCCCCCTTCACTCAAGAAATCCAAGACACGCCCATCCCACATACTTCTACCTCCTGGCATTGGAGGCATACGACAGAGGCTCTGACCCAGCAGAGCACATCGCTGCATTCAGAGTGCAGATGGCTTTGTATAGCACCTCTTACGCCCTAATGTGCTGAGTCTTTCTGACGACCTTATATGGGGTCGCTCGAGGGTGGTACGGACGGCTACCATCCTCTTCCATTCACTCCTTCAACCAACTCCTGAGGGAATTTGAGGCCAACTTTCTCGCTATCACCTGGCCAAAGCCAACCGCCACATCTCTCCTTAGGATGAGGCAAAAGGAGGATGAGCCCCTTAACTCATACCTCGTTCGATTCACATGGGAGATCTGGGCTATCCCCGATGCACAACTGTCACTGATCATCCAAGCATTCATGGTTGGGATCAAGCCTTCACGCCTCTTTTGGTCGCTCATGAAGCGACCCCTGACAACTGTGCCAGAAATGCTGCAAAGGGCTAACCAGTATATCGCTGTCGAAGCCTGGTGGTAGAGAAACGTGGAGATTAGAAGTGCTCGCAGGTCGAATCTTCTCATGGGTCGTCGCCTATGCCCTCGAGGAAAAGAATGGCAAGAGCCAAGCAGGTCATTCCCCAGCTCCCTAATGCCTTGCTCAATTCTACCTGAACTGAAATCTTCCTCTAGATCCGGGAGAAAGGGCTCCTAAAAGCTCCTAATCCAATGAGGAATCCAGGGCATGACCATGGGTACTACTGTCACTTCCATCATGACTACGGGCATGACATCAAGGAGTGTATGACTTGAAGGACCAGATTAAAGACCTCATGTCGAGGCCACCTAGACTGTTTTGTAAGGAGGCTGCGTGAGCTATCCCTCTACCCAAAAGGCCCCGTAGAGAAGCAAATAGATGTTATAGTTGGCGGCCCGACAGCGGGTAGCAATAGCTCCTCAGCAAGGAGAGCTTATGCCCATGCAGAAGTCTGGAACATACCTCATGCGCGAAGCAATCTCGAAATCATCTTCAAGTCTGAGGGTGAGAATCTAGACCATGATGATGCCTTGGTGATCACGGCCCACATCGCGTACGCCAGCATCAAGCACATCATGATAGATATAGGGAGCTCCGCTAACATACTCTGTTTTGAAGCCTTTCTGAAGCTCGGCATGACTAACCGGGATCTCCTCCCTATGACTTCGACTTTAACAAGGTTTACCAGGGATACAATAACTCCAATAGGCATCGCAACCCTCCCTATGACTTTCGACGATGAGCCAAGAACCAAGACCCTCATGGTTTCTTTTATGGTGGTCGAGCTCCCCTCGGCATACAATGTAATCATCGGACAATCGACTCTCAACAAGTTAAAGTGGTCGTTTCCATGTATCATCGCAGCATGAAGTTCCCAACCAGCACAGGGCCTGGAGAGATTAGGAGCGACCCTCGGGAGTCGAGACGATGCTACCTGGTGGAAATGACTATTCCCAAGAAGAGAAGGAGGGAGACTCCAGTCCCTGACCCTTGGGAGTCTTCCAAGCTAGATATTCGACCCGAGCCCACTAAGCTGATATTGGAGATCCCCCTAGAAGAAGACCATCCAGAGAAAATGGTCTGAGTTGAATTGGATCTACCCGAAGACCAACGCATCCAGCTCATAAATTTCCTCAAGCGCAATGCAAACATTTTCACCTAGTCGCCCAGTGACATGCTAGGCATACACCTAGAGATCGCCCAGCACCGGTTGAGCACTACCCCGGGGGCTCGTCCGATGCAATAGAGGTCGAGGAAGTTCACCCTCGACCGACAAAAGGCTATTGAAGAAGAAGTTTATCAGCTACTAGAGGCTGGCTTCATAGCAAAAGTTAGATACCCAACTTGGTTATCTAATGTAGTCCTTATAAAAAAAGCTAATGGGAAGTGGCGCATGTGTGTTAACTACACCGATCTCAACCAGGTGTGCCCGAAGGATTATCATCCATTGCCGAGAATTGACCAAGTGGATCAGGAGAAGAATGCTTTCATCACACATCAGGGAACTTACTATTATAAAGTGATGTCATTCGGACTAAAAAATGCTGGAGCTACCTATCAACGGATGGTTAATCGGCTATTCAAAAGGCAACTTGGAAGGAATATGGAGGTCTATGTAGATGATATGATTGTGAAAAGTATACAAGCATGGGCTCACCTCGCGGACCTTGTTGAAACATTCCAAACCCTTAGGAGGTTCAGAATGAAACTCAATCTCGCCAAATGTGTCTTTGGCATGTCATCAGGGAAGTTCCTCGACTTCATCATCTACCAATGAGGGATAGATGTGACCCCAGAAAAAATAAGAGCAATCATCGATATGGAATCGCCCCGCACCATCAAGGAGGTCCAATGCCTTGTCCGGAGGTTGGCTGCGATTGGACGGTTTGTATCTTAGGCTGGCGACAAAAGTTACCACATCCTATGAGCATTAAAGCAAAACACCAATTTCGACTGGGGCCCCGAGTGCATTCAAGCCTTCCAAGAGCTAAAGACCCACCTTGTCACACCATCAAGGAGCCCAAGTGATCAGCTTGAGCTATACCTCATCGCGTCAGAATGGGCTGTCAGCTCAGCCTTAGTCAAACTTGATGGAAACAACCAACGACCTCTCTACTAATCTAGCTACGTCCTGCAAGGTGCTGAGGAGTGATACCCTCTGATAGAGAAGCTCGTGCTGGCCCTGATCCTTGTGGTCAGGAAGTTAAGGCCATACTTCCAAGCCAACACCATCAAGGTAATCATCGATCAATCACTGCATCAAATTTTCTCTAAATTTGATGTCATAGGGCGGATGCTCAAGTGGTTAGTAGATCTTAGCAAGTTCGACCTGGAGTACACTCTGAGAAGGGTGATTAAAGCACAAGCCATTGCCGACTTCTCCTTGGAGCTAACCACCCTTGAGCCCTCCAGAGGAAGCCTACTTGGACCCTCCACATTAATGGATCAGTGAATGCCTCTAGGGGAGGGGTCAGGATAGTCCTGAGAGGTCCCGACAGACAAATTTGGGAGCATGTCATGTGCCTAGAATTCTCAACTACCAACAATAAAGCGGAATATGAGGCATTGCTACTTGGACTACGATTGGCATTTGAGCTACAAGTTGAGCACCTAGAGGTGTTCACTGATTCCCAGCTGGTCGCAAGCCAAATCGACGGGAGTTTCGAGGCTCGAGAACCAAACATGGCCCACTATCTCACTAAGGCTTGTCGGTTGATAGTATGACCAAGTACTTCAAAATCTCCCAGGTCCCACGCCTCAAGAACTCCAGGGCTGATGCTCTAGCCAAGTCGACCTCCACTGACACTGCCGACGGGTTGCCAGCCATCCCCAGCCTCCGTCGACCAATGGTTGCCATTGTCAAAATGGCAACCACGGTCGTCGTCCCGACTGGAGGGAGGAAATACTACACTATAAGAGAGATACAACACTCCCGATGGATAAAGCAGCCGCTCGATAAGTCAAAAGAACTAAAGCATGGTACGACATCATCAACGGGCACCTCTACATAAGAGCTTTCAGCCAACCCCTACTACGGTGCTTATATCCGAGGCTAATATAGTGCTCACCAAGATCCACAAGGGAATGTGGTGAATATATCAAAGGGTGCACCCTGGCTTTTAAAATCCTCCGTCTCAGGTACTATTGGCCGACCATGTAGGCAGATGCAAAAACTTACATCAAGAAGTGTGTGGAATACCAGAAACATGCCCGTATTCCTCACTAACCGTCTTTACCACTCTCCCCGACTCACTGCGCTTGGCCTTTTGCGCAATGGGGGATAGACCTCCTCAGCCCATTCCAACAAGTCGTGGGGCAGCGCAGGTTCTTAATCGTCGGGGTAGACTATTTTACCAAATGGGTCGAGGCCGAACCTTTAGCCTCGACCACCAAGAAGCAGATAGAGAACTTCGTCTGGAGGAACATCATAACAAGGTTTGGCATCCCAAAGATCAAAGTCACAGATAATGCGACAAATTCAGCAACCCTAAGTTTAAGGCTTTCTGCCAAAACTATCGAATTCAACTAAAGTTCAATTTGGTGGCCCACCCCCAAGCCAACGGATTAGCTAATGTAACCAACAGAAGTATACTCGAAGGGCTAAGGAGGCGAGTAGCGGGAGCTCTAACATCTTGGGTCGAGGAGCTTCCCAGTGTCTTATGCGCTCTATGGACAATGCCAAAGACTCCCACCGGGGAGTCGCCCTACAGTTTGGCCTTCGACACCGAGGCCATCCTACCACCTGAAGTGGTCTTCCTGACCCTGAGGATCGAGAACTTCACCCTCGAAGCATCAGAAACAGGCCTGAAGGAGAACATCGACATGCTCGAGGAATGCAGAGCCAAGGCACATCTAAAGACTCTACACTACCAGAGGGCGATCTCTCGGCTCTATAATCGGAAAGTCCGACCATGATCAGTAGGCATGGGAGATCTGGTTCTCAAGAAGGTCGAGGCCAGTGATGTTATACAATCCCGTCGAAAGCTCACCCCAAGATGGGAGGGTCTGTATCATGTCATTCGAGCCATCTGAGATGGGACTTACACTATAGCGACAATGGATGGAAAGATCCTCCCTCAAACCTGGCATGTATCAAACTTGAAAAAGTTCTATGTCTAAATGACAGATTGAAGACTCAAAGCACCTTAACATAATCTAGATAATAAAGACATCCAAAAAGTTGTTTTATTGATGGACAAAAAAACTACACAGATGGTTGGTTGATCAATACAAAAGTGGCCTCGGTGATTGACATACAATATATATATATATATATATATATATATATATATATATATATATATACCACAAGGTCAGCTACTTCTCTGAGGGGGTGCTGTCATAGAAAAGCTGGCTGAGATCCATCCCGACGTTGGCATCTTCGGGGCACTCAACAAATGGGTCTTGCTCAACCTCTATTTCCATATGCTTGCCCTGCAGCCGCTCAAGCTCCACTTAGTACTCAAACTCATAGCTGACCCACCCCATCTTCTCAAGGCCCAACTCGAATCCTCGGGATGCCTTGTAGGCTGCCACTGCCCTTGGCCCCTCGGCCTTCAGTTCAGCCTTAAGAAATGTTGTCGCCTCAATCAGTGACATCATGTCTCCCTCTAGATGGGCTCGATCATTCCGAGCTCCATCCAAGCTGGAGCGCAGGACCCCAACTTCTTCCTCAAGCCTCCTTCACTAGTTCTTGAGGGACTCTAGCTCCGCCCATAGCCTATCAACCTCCCCATCCAGCTCCTTCACACGGAGCTCGGTGGCCACGACCAAATCCTGGTCGGCATGATGCTTGAGTTCTTTGTTGGTAGCCCGAAGCACTAGGATTCTCTCATATTGACTCCAAACCAAACGACCTGCATCATGGACTCAGTCGATAAGAGCACTAATGAAATGAAGCCCCTGCGAAGAAAAGGGAGAAAAGATCATAAAAAGAAAAGGATTCGGAATGAAAGAAGGGTTGCTTACCCAGACTGTCACGGACTTAGCTGAATTTGCCTAAGTCGTGAAGCAACCTTGCCCACTATTCCGGACTTAGCTGGGATTGCCTAAGTTATGAAACACCTAATGTATTATCTGTTCGCAAAGGGTCAGCCCTCTTACAACCTCTTAAGGTCCCGTAGGACCTGTAAAGAAGAAGTTGATTAGCTTAGAAGCGAGCGACACGTCCCGGCGTCTCGCAAAGCGGAAAGCTATACAAGCAATTTGTCGAACACCTTGAGTGCAGCAAAGAAAAGAGAGAAAGAGAGCAAAATAGGACTTTGGAGGGTTGTAGGAATGGTCGCAAGTCCACAAACGACGGTTCCCAAGGTATCGGACGCAAGACAAGTTCAATTGCTGATGAACACCTATGCCCGACATATACCCAGAACCCCATCCAGCCCGGTGCTACTCGGGGGGTTCCATGGTGCTGAAATGGCTGACATTTCACACCGCTCAGAAAGGTTACCGCAGCACATGAAAAAGACCCAAAAATAGGGTTGTTTTGGCTCCATGCAGTGAGCGATCGTTATACAGCCTTCTACACTACTTTCGCTCACATTTCTTAGGTAAAAACACATAAACTCAAGGCAAAACAAGTTGCCAAATATATGTACAAGCAAGCAAAAATGACGAATGGTTCAAGGGGCAAAGGCATTACGGTTGAGCGACGACCGTTCGTGACATTCTCCCCCACTTAAATTGTCGACGTCCTCGTCGATGCTTGTTGGTAGGCTTTGATGCGAGCTTCTTCATGTCGCAGGGCGTCTTCTGGCTCCCAACTGGCTTCTGTTTGAGGAAGCTTTTGCCACTTCACCAAGTACTCTATTTGATGCGCTCCATTGGATAGCTTTATTTTACGATCCACTAGAATAGTTTCAACTCGCTTATCGTAAGAGGCTCTGGTGGGGGGTAGTCGAGTTGGAACATTTCGAGAATCATCTCGTGGATCTGAGTGGTAGGCTTTTAAGTTGCTCGCATGGAAGACGTTATGAATTCTGAACCATACTGGCAGTTACAACTTGTATGAGACATTACCTACTCTGCTGATGATTGGGAAAGACCCTTCATACTTGCGTACCAATCCTTTGTGCACTTTGTGTCTCAAGAACTGGAGTGATGCTGGTTGGAGCTTCACCAACACCATGTTACCAACTTTAAATTCTTGTGGTCGCCTTCCCAAGTCTGCCCACTTCTTCATCTTTTTGACCGCCCTCTCCAAGTAAGCCCACGCAATATCTGCATTGTGATGTCATTCCTTTATAAAGTGATAGGCTGATGGGTTACTCCCTATATAACCAATAACCAGGGTGTGAGGAGTTGATGGTTGTTATCTCATAATCATCTCAAATGGGCTCTTGTTAGATGCAGAGCTCCGCTGCAAGTTATAAGAGAATTGGGCTATGTCCAACAGCGTCACCCAATCTCGTTGGTTGGCACTCACGTAGTGCTGAAGATATTACTCCAAGGGCGAGTTAATTCTTTCTATTTGGCCATTTGTTTGAGGGTGGAGGCTTATGGAGAAGTATAATTTAGACCCCAATAACTTGAACAACTCGGTCCAGAATCGTCCCAAGAACTGAGAATCCCGATCACTAATGATGTTGTGTGGGACTCCCCAATACTTAACCACATTCTTCATCATCAACTTTGTCACCTCCTTCGCTGAGCAATGTAGGGGTGCCGCAATGAATGTTGCATACTTCGAAAATCGATCAACTACTACGAGTATCGATCCAAGTCCCCCTACTGTGGGCAAGCTTGATATGAAGTCCAAAGAAATGCTCTCTCATGGCCTTTTTGGTACGGGCAGCGACTCCAAAAGTCCCACTGGCTTCTGCTGCTCCATCTTATCCTATTGACAAGTAAGGTATGTTCGAACATATTCCTCTACATCTGTCCCCATCTTCGGCCAATAGAAGACCCTCTCCACGAGAGCCATTGTTCGGTGGATATCCGGATGTCCAGCCCAAAGGGAATCGTGACACTCTTTCAAGAGTTCACACCTCAAGTTATCTACTCGTGGGACATAAACTATGTTCCCCTTGGTATAGATGAGTCCTTCCTGGACCTAAAATCATCGTGCCTTGCCCTCTTTGATGAGTTGAATCAGAGTCACTGCTTGAGGATCTCGGTACAGTCCATCTCTGATCCTGGAAAGAAAGTTGGAGCGTAATTGACTTGCTTGGCCTCCACCCTCCAACTGTATAGCATTCACTAGCTCCACTTTCCGACTCAATGCATCGGCCACGAAATTTGCTTTTCCAAGCTTGTACTCCATCACTATGTCGAACTCAGCCAAGAAGTCCTGCCATCGTGCTTGCTTTGGGGAGAGTTTGTTTTGAGTTTGGAAGTAACTCAATGCGACATTATCTATCCTTAGCACAAATGGTGCTCCCAGAAGGTAGTGTCGCCACACTCATAGACAATGGACCACCACTGTCATCTCCTTCTCATGTACAGGATATCGCCGCTCGGTCTCGTTGAGCTTGCGACTCTCGTAGGCCACTGGATGTCCCTCCAGCATAAGATCTCCTCCAATAGCAAAGTTAGAAGCATCTGTATAGACTTCAAAAGACTTTCCATAGTCCGGTAATCTAAGTACAAGTTCTTCTAACACAACAGTCTTCAGGTCTTGAAATGTCGCCTCATATTTGTTCGACCATCTCTAGGACTGCTCCTTCTTTAGCAACTCTGTCAACGGAGCTGCGTGCTTCGAATATCCAGCTATGAAGCGCCGATAATAGTTGACAAACCCAAGGAATGATCTCAAATCTGGCACCTTCTTTGGTGTTCGTCAGTCCGCCACAGCTTACACCTTAGCCTTGTCCATTCGAATGGACCCATTCCCAATTCGATACCCCAAGAATAAAATCTTTGTTTGGGCGAAGTAGCACTTTTCCCTCTTCACAAACAAGGTGTTCTCCCTGAGAACTTTGAAAATTGTTCAGAGGTGTCTAACATGCTCCTCAAGTGTTTGGTTATAGACGACGATATCATCTAAGTAGACGACCACAAACTTATCCAAATAATCCTTGAACAGTTGGTTCATGAGAGTGCAGAATATGGCCGGAGCATTGGTTAAGCCGAAAGGCATCACCAAGAACTCGAATGCTCCATACCTGGTCACACAGGTAGTCTTCGCCTCATCACCTTCTGCAATACGCACCTGCCAATACCCTGACCGAAGGTCGAGTTTGGAGAAGTACTTTGCCTTGCCCAATTGATCGAACAAGTCTGTGATGAGCGGGATATAGTACTTTTTCTTCACCGTCATCTTGTTGAGGGCTCGATAATCAATGCATAATCGGAGGCTCTCATCTTGTTTCTTCTAAAAGAGGACTGGAGCTCCGAAAGGTGCTTTGGAACTGTGGATGAGACCACCGCTCAGCAGTTCATCTAACTGCTTCCTCAGTTCTGCCGACTTTAGAGGGGCCATGCGGTATGGTGTCTGGCTGGAGGCTTAACTCCTGGCTTCAGCTCAATCCTATGATCCATGCCTCTGCGTGGTGGTAAAGTTCTCGGCAACTCTGTTGGCATCATATCTGAGAACTCCTTCAGGATGTTCGCCACAACAGCAGGTTCATAAATGGCCTCCCCGTCAAGTGTCTCTAGCTTCATAGCAGCTACAAAGGTTAATTCACCTTTTCGCACCCCTTTCTTCAATTGTAAAACTGATATTTATTGTAGGTCCTTGGTTCCTCCTCGAGAAACTAGAACCATGCAGGGATCATTGCCTCCCATTAGACACAAGAAGTTCAGGAATGGTACTGGCACCAACTTTGCTGCGTGCATAAACTCCATTCCAAGAATCACTTGGAAGTAGTCCAATGGCACCGCCATCAAATCTGTGCTCCCGCTCTATGTCCCGATCTTGATGGGGACCCCCTTTGCTTGTCCGGAGATCCGCTTGGCCTCCGAGTTCACCGCCTTCATATGACTTGGGCTCTTCTCCAAGATTAATCTCAGTCGCTTAGCTTCGCGATCGGCAATAAAATTGTAGGTCACGCCCATGTCCACCATTGTACGGGTTGTTCGGCCATTAAGCTTGATGTCCACATATATCAACTCGCTGCTTCCTGCCTTCGGTGGCTTTACCTTTGTGTTTTACCCTACTTGACCCCGCAACGCATTTAACAAACGCATTGCTCCCATCCTGGGTCCTTGCGACGCCTCACTGTCGCTACTGGAGTTAAAATTGCTCAAACTAAGGGCGATGGCTTTGCCCTTGTCTGACTTACGGGGTAGAATCGATGTCGTTAAAGCATTGAGTGCTTGTTTTTGTGGGCACTCCCTCACCATGTGTGGTCCTCCACACAAGAAGTATCCAGTAGGCTTTGGGACTCTACATCTTGAGCCCGGTCCCTTGTGGAAATTCCTCTTCTTTTGCTCGCCCCCAGACTCCTTCGCTCGAGAGTATTTAGATGGATGATTTCCTGAAGATTGTTTCTTCTTTCTCAAATCCTCCAAAGAAACAAAGTTAGTTAGCCTTTCTGTGGTTGCAATTACCCCGACTACATTGGTGACATTCCTCCGATGTAGTTCTTATTGTGCCCATGGCTTCAAGCCATCAAGGAAGCTGAATAACTTGTCTTTCTCAGACATGTCCCGTATATCCAGCATCAGTGCTGAAAATTGTTTCATATAGTCTCGGATTGTTGTACTTTGGCAGAGTTATCTCAGTTTTCTTCTTACGACAAACTCTATGTTCTCGGGCAAGAACTGAGTTCTCAACTCTCGCTTCAAGTCTCCCTATGTATCCACTTGACATCGGCCTTGCTGGATCTCTTCCTAATGGGTTCGCCACCAAAGTTTTACATCCCCATTCAGATACATTGTTGCTATAGCAACTTTGGTTTCTTCAGAATCGAGCCTTGTAGCATGAAAATACTGTTCGATGTCGAACAAGAAATTTTCAAGCTCTTTGGCATCCTAAGCACCTCCGTAGCGGCTCTGGTGCCACAAGTTTTGTGGTGGCGCAGTGCGAGTGTTGTTCCCTCCCGCATCAAGAGTCCTTGTTAACACCATCACCTTAGCCGTGAGTTCCGCCACAACTTCATGTAGATGCCGTATGGAATCTTTGGTGTCCTCTGTCAGTTGATCAATTAGGGATTCAACTTTCTCGATCCGAGATTCAGCTTCTTCTAGCGAGCTCTCTACCCTAAGTAGCCTTTGCTGGCCTTGGTAGAGTTCATCCACTCTCGCTTCAAGAACATCAAGGCGGGTCTCCGCTGTTATAATTCTCTCTTTGTGGCTCTTTTTCCCAGTTGGCGCTCCAGATGGCGCCTCCTTCCCTCGTGGAGAATATCTAACTTCACGCTCGTCTTGTTCACCGTAGAGCTCCTCATGAGCGGCTCCCACAGTTTGCGAGTGACTTTGCACTTGCAGCCCACCTGCGACTGCTTGGAGCAAGGGTCCGGTCCGGCTTGCCCCATCTTACTCGATTCACCATGATGTTTCACCATGGCGAGATTGCAAATCTTCTTCGTTGTTCATATAAATTGCTTGCTTGCTCTGATACCACACTATCACGGACTTAGCTGAATTTGCCTAAGTCGTTGAGCAACCTTGCCCACTATTCCAGACTTAGTTGGGATTACCTAAATCATGAAATGCCCAACGCGTTATCTGTCCGCAAAGGTTCAGCCCTCTTACAACATCTTAAGGTCTCATAGGATCTACAAATAAGAAGTTGATTAGCTTAGAAGCAAGTGACGGACACGTCCCGACGTCTCACAAAGCGGAAAGCTATACAAGCAATTTGTCGAACACCTTGAGTGCAGTAAAGAAAAGAGAGAAAGAGAGCGAAATAGGACTTTGGAGGGTTGTAGGAACGGTCGCAAGTCCATAAACGATGGTTCCCAAGGTATCGGACGCAAGATAAGTTCAATTACTGATGAACACCTACGCCCGACATATACCCGGAACCCCATCCAGCCCGGTACCACCCGGGGGTTCCAAGGTGCTGACATGGCTGACATTTTACACCGCTTAGAAAGGTTTCCGTAGCACACGAAAAAGACCCAAAAACAAGGTTGTTTTAGCTCCGCGCAGCGAGCGATCGTTCTACAGCCTTCTACACTACTTTCGCTCACATTTCTTAGGTAAAAACACATAAACTCAAGGCAAAACAAGCTGCCAAACATATGTACAAGAAAGAAAAAGTGACGAACGGTTCAAGGAGCAAAGGCATTACGGTTGAGCGATGACCGTTCGTGATAAGACGGTCGACTTGCCGACCCTATTCATGAGCTCCTCAAAGAGCATTCGTACACTTGATTTGCTAGGGTGGGGTGTAGAGCTCCCCACAGATACCCCCCAAACAAAAGACCCTCGGTCCAAAATTGGCTTGATCCAGAGATGGTCAACCACCTCAGCATCAGGGGAGCCTAGCCCTCAGCAACGTTCAACTGCATCATGATGGTGGCAAAATACTTGTCCTTCCCAGCATGGTCTTCCACCTCGCATAGCTCATGGAGAGTATACCTCCATTTAAGAGCCTCCTCGGTTACCACCGGCTCCTTCCCCTTTTTAACGGGGACCCTGGTGGTGCTCCCCGAGGCATCCACAGGTTGCTCGGAAGTTTCTCCCTGGCTACACTTCCTCAAACTCGACCCCTCATCAATGCTGGGGTGCTTCTCAGCAACAAAGCCAGTAGCTGCCATAGAAGCGGATGCATCGGTAGCCGATGGGACCGTCGATCCACTACCCTTCATGCCACCGGACTTCATCTTTCTGAGGTTGAACATCTCTACATGACAAGGTACAATCAGAAAAACACCCAACATGATAAACAAATAGGAAGAACATACCCCGAGGGGTCGAGCTAAGGCTCATCTCGGCCAACCAGGCCTCATTCATGTCTTTTATCCCCTGGAAGCAGAAAGGATCCTATGGAGGATCTCGACCAGCTCGGTCTCATTAGCCGAAAGCATTAGGATTGAGTTGTTCACCATTTGAGAGGTCCACTCAGTCGGGAAGCACCAGCCCTGACGGTAAGAGATGAAGGAAAAACTCGGCTTCCAGCCTTTGTTGTTGGAAGGTGCACCTCCCACTCGAAACCCAGCACGAGCGGTCAGGTAATACCCGGCCTATCCCTGACTTAGGCAAAAACAAGCCATGAATAAGTCTTAAGTCACCATTACGCCTGACCCATAGCATTCCCAAAGGAAAGCTACCAAATAGTGCCACGAGTTGGACGCCATCTAGGAAGGAGAAATCTGTCACCCTTCAAGGCATGCCTCGATCACAAGATATAGTGGGAACCTTAGGCCCGCCTCGAGGGCATCAGTCGATAGACTAAGCATCATAGGGACGCTCCCCAGGAAGGGGTGCATGGAGTTTGTACTATGGAGGAATAAAGTAGTTGTTTCTCATCTCTTTCAACTGATGGGTCGTCACGATCGAATCAATATTAAAAAAAGGACCGCATCCCCACTAGGGCATTTGCGACTCCAAGATCCACCGGAGCCACACCCCTAGATGACAAAACAATGGTGGTCGACCTAGAGTCCCTAGAGGGATGACTCAAAATCCTAGACCTATGGGCCAAAGTTACAACCGAACAAGACTCGGAATGGGAGGAGGCAGAAGACATCCGACCTGCTCAAGAAATTGTCAGGGGAACAAAAAGGAGGCTTGAAAGTTGATGCAACCGACATTAGAGATGATTGAGATAAGTGGTAGTCATAGAGAAAGAGTAGCAAGAGACTATAGAGGAACCAAAGGGATTAATACCTTACCCTGGCACTGTTTGATGCTTCTCCTACCCAAAGATCAGGATAGCTCATTATGATGCTTCACGCTCCGTGCCCGATGAGATACTGTGCAGGACGCACATGACTTGCCTAGGGGTTTGATGGGCAAATGAATCGGCATCAATTCCAAGGAAGATCTCCCCGCTAGAAAACTGGTTGCGTAACGCCCCCGACTGCCCGAGCATCTACAAGCGGGCTCTTAGTCTCGCCAAAAGACTTTCAGTCTCAAGCATCTACAAGCGACCTCTCAGCCTCACAAAGGGCTTTTAGTCCCAAGCATCTACAAGTGAGCTCTCAGCCTTGCCAAAGGGCTTCCAGTCTCGAGCATCTACAAGCAAGCTCTTAGCCTCGCCAAAGGGCTTTCGGTCTCGAGTATTTATAAGCGAGCTCTTAGCCTTGCCAAAGGGCTAAGAGCTTTCGATCTTGAGCATCTATAAATAACCTCTCAGCCTCACAAAGGGCTTTTAGTCTCGTGCATTTATAAATGAACTATCAACCTCGCCAAAGGGTTTTTAGTCCTGGACATTTATAAACAAGCTCTCAGCCTCACCCTAGGGGATCACGGTCCCGAGTATTTCCAAACAAACCTTTTGCTCCCCAGAAGGCTTCACATGTGAAGCATGACAGCTGCCTGATAACCACGCTAACACTAGACCAACTGATAGCTAAAGTGGCATAACTGGGTGATGTGGCATGGATTGACCCGACGTGGAGCAGCACCGGCTGACTAGGTGCATGGATCACACTCCAAGACATACGAGCGATGTGTCACAATGAGGGTATAAGCCCAATGTGTAGCATCATCGGGCATCGTGCAATCGTCATATCTCAAAGAATATGAAAGGATCATACGGCAGTATGGCTGAAATGACACGCCATACGCTTGCCCGCAGTATGAACGATCGCTGATGGTGCTCGCAGCATTAAGACCCCAGTAGAGGGCACTGTAAGAGAGCTGGCAAGAGGGCATAGGTAAGGAGTAATGGGCCGCCGATGAATAGATATAAAAGCAGCCCTTGGAGGATCTCAATGGAGGTTGGACTCTCACAGTACAAACACAAGAAGCTCCTCCGCCGAAAAGGTATCGAAGATACTTTCATCCACAATGCTAACTTAACCGTTGGAGGGACCTAATTGGGAGGACCTCCCCCCTCCCGATGAAGGTCTTTTCTTGTAGTTACCCAGCCACACAACAAAGAAAGGCCTCAGGATGATCAAAACACCCCCGAGCATCAGAAGACGCCTTACACCTTTCCCGAGTGCCTAAACTAGTTGAACTGCTCTTGCGCGTGCGGGCTGAACTATGTCGTGATGATTCCTCGGACACGATGGATCACCTAGCAACATATGTAAAGCGTATAAGCTTGGACCCTTCTATGTTTCTAGGAGTGATTCTAGAATCTGATTTAATCTAAAAAAATATGGATGATTTACATTATGGAAGAAACAAATATATATGTGATATTAAAATGATATTAGATATTCATTAACTACAGTTATATAAGGCTATCCCTATCATCCTATGTAACATCACTATATCACATGAGTTAGTATTTAAGATTGTCACACATAGTTCTGACCTTCTCTTTCTTTAATTTTGTAGATTCATGATGTCTTGGTGGAAGGTGCTTGAATGGTTGAGAGAAATGAGGCATGCTAGCTTACTGAAAGTTAAATGTCCTCTTCTCTCTTGATTTACACTTTGTTGCTATGGCTTCAGCATAGCATTACAAGACAACACAGAAGACAACTCAATTAGATTGCGGTAGTCTTTCTAGCTTTACTGCATTGTTCTTCCCAAATCACCTATTTGGACTCTTTGTTAAAGACAACTTTCCATCTAAAAGTCATTGGTTAGTGGCTTATGCAAATGATTTGTCCTTGTTGATGTCACCAGCCTTGTGAAACTTGACGAGAACAAGGCTAGTTTACTCCACAGTACTTTGGAATCTCAAGCAGAAGGCTGCAAATTTCTCCCTTTATATTGCCATCATCTCTATCATCTTTAATCACTTGCCGATGTACAGTGCAATCTAAAAAGAATGGGACTAAAACATGGCACTCTACGGCAGTCTGGTTCTTCACCACTTCCAAGCCAAGAAGAAGCTCCATTGGTTAGGAGAACACTGGCAGAACTATTCATCCCTCGGTGTCTGAGGGTGGACAACAACAACGAGGAAGAAGACGGGGAAGAGAGGGCGGGGAGGGAGAGGAAGCCAACCTTGGAGGAGTGGCTCCTCTCCTCTCCTGGCCTTGAAGACTCCGTCGCCGCCAGCGGATCGCAGCACCGCAAACACTCTCCCAAGGTCTGTCCTCTCAGTCCGACGCTCGCCTACGAGCACCTCCGTTCCACACCAAGACGCAGCTCTGCAACTGGTGAAGGGCAGATCTCCTTCGGCAGAAGCGAGAGTCAGAAGAAGAGGGTGAGCTTTAGGTTGCCTGACGAAGCAGACATCCATATAATATACTCGCACGGTGACGCAGAAGAGCGTGAGCATGGTGGAGTTGGCGAACGAGTGTAAGTGCAGGACATCTTCCGTAGATGCAATCTAAAGCTCTCACTCATCTCATCTCCTTTGCTAAGAGAGATGCGTACTGTTTCCAGCTTGATGTGACTGTAAGCGAGGATGGCTCGTTATCGAGCTTCCAACTGCATGAAGATCATCAGTGGGCAGCACTACTGTACTTTTATCTGGGAATGTTTGCGCATTAAGCCTGCTTGGACAATAAATTATTGATCTGATTTGCATCGATATCAGTACATAGCTTCAGGAGCTTCATCTAATTCCAACCTTAGGTGCTTTTTCTCGCCTTTGAATGCTTTGGGAGAGACGCCGATAGCAAAAAATCAAAAAACAAAAAAACCACATATCAACGATATATATTCAACATAAAATTTACGTGGAAAAGCTTAATTTTTTTTGTTATATAAAAAAATCAAATATCTCGAGTTAACTTAAACTCAAACCGAATCTTTCTCTAGGCCTTCATAATATTTAGGGTTAAAATTTATTTTAACCCCTATAATTTTCATCATATAACACTTAAAACCCTTATGGTATATTCCTAGTAAAAATGTCCTTTATATTTTCAAAGACGTAGTATATAAGTTCCTCTCATCAGACCTGAGTTAACAAATATTAGACCACATAAGCATATATATATATATATATATATATAGACTATTTAATATAATAATATATATAATTTAAATTTAAAAATAAAAATTTAGTCCTTATGATTTTAGTCATAGACCACTTAAGTCCTTATAATTTTGCTCGTTTCTAAAACAAATCCTAGATTTTTAAAAATATAACATATAAGACCCTCTTATCAAGTCTGATTTAACTGACATAAGAGTCTAGTAATATCACATGTTGATTCATAATAAATGATTAATATAATAATACGTATATTTTAAATTTAAAATTTAAGACTATTATCAATAGTGGGAGGATGCATCGTCATGTAAATGACCACCACTACCAGCATTAAGCTGATGTTACCTAGCAATGTTTTGTACGCATGCAATCTCTCCTTCACTGATGACACGCTCAGGAACTTTCGGTCCTACCTCAAGTGGATGTATGTTAACTAATCCAACCCTAGGAATACAATGATCTCCAAGTTCCTCTTCCTCCTATATATTTTTGTCCCTACCATCTCTCACTTCGTTCTCTCCTAAGTCCCTACTCATCGTGCCTATGATGTGGTCATCTAGTTCTCTCTCACCTCCATCTCCAGCCTCTCCTATTTTTACCTTTCTACCTTCATCGGTCACTACGGCCTTTGGCGTTTCCTCTTTCTCGATAAGATAGATTTTTCTTAAATTTAAATTATATATTATTAAATTAATAATTTATTATGAGTCAACGTATTAAATAAGTAGACTCTAATATTTATTAACTCATACTTGATGAGAAGGGCTTATATGCTACGTCCTAAAAGATGCAAGTTATTTTAGACACAATTAGAACTATAAAAGCTTAAATGATCCATGATCAAAATCACAATCTCTAAAATAAACTATTCTTTTAAACTTAGATTATATATATTATTATATTAATAATTTATTATAAATTAGCATGTCAAATAAATAAATTTTAACGTCTATTAACTCAGACTTGACGGTAGAAACTTATATGCTATGTTTTTTAAAATATATAAGTTATCTTAGACATAGATAAACTATAAAGAGTTAAGTGTTACTAAAATCATATGAACTAAAATAAACCTTCACCCTAAGATCTACTAAAGAAAACTCTAGTATTTTGGTGTATGTCTCTTCTTTACAAAGATCTCGAGATATATAAAATAATCAAACTTCAATTTACAAATATTTCCTTTTGTATTTAAACTCATTGTTATCCAAATAATCATATTGTTTAGGTAATTTGAATCAAATACTTGCCAGCAGCACTAATGTATCAGATATATGTCGAGAGTATTCATTTTCATTTCTAACTTGTACATGTTCCTTGGTTTTTCTAACCCTTGGAAGACTGGAATAATTATCTTTTGCATGTGGAATAATTTCTAAACATCGAAGAGCGTAGAACTGCTTCTTTGTCGTATCCTCTGTACATTCCATTTTTTCAGAAATCACTTATTGTTTGATGAGCCCATAGTTTCACTGATTCGATAAAGACATCGATAACTGCAATGCAACTAAGACTGATTGATTAAGCAATCATCACACATCCACCAAAAAACCATCGATCTTCTGCTCCATCACCCACGAATTATACTGACGACAAACAAGAAATGTGGCCATTACTTATGACTTGTGTTTCCCGGTAAGATATAATAGTGGCTTGTTGATTAAAGAATCTGAAAACTGTGGACTCCAACATAAGGGAGTGACCGCCCATGTTCTTTGGTCATTTAAGGCCCTTGGAAACCAAATGCTATCCACACCAACAAATATGGAATGGAAGATTTGTGTGCATTTCTTTTATTTTTCTTGTAAAAATCCAAAAGGTATGAGCCAAACCAAGTTTTTAGAAACAAGTAAATTAAGTACGTTTTTTAATATACTGATTTAATTCCACTTTTTGAAATGAGAGAAGAGCTAAGCTAGTCTTCAAGGACTTGATTACTAAACAATGGTAACTTGGGTTCGAGAATTTTAGATAAATGATTTGGAATCAACAAAATTAATTTATCTGTCGAGTACATCATATAACATCATTATATGAGTCGAAAAATGGCACCATTATAACACCGGGAAGTGGGATAAGACATCACTTTTTATTTAAACACATATGTGAATCAATAGTTCAAACTTCACAAAACTCATGCTCTAATGAGATCAGTTAGTATGATTCTTTTACGGTTTAAACCCAGTTACTCAATGAATGCATTCACCGTAAGAGAAAAAGAGCTAAAAAGATCATTATATCATTTAAATGCTCTTATTCTGTACAAATCTGGGAAGAAATCGCCCCTGTTTATACTTAATATTCACTTAAAATAAATGACACTAGAGCCAACATAGAGATTACAAATTTTTATTTACCATCTAACCTGAGCCCTAGTTTGATCTAAATCAGAATCGAACTGGTGAGGAATCAAAATTGAATTGGGCCAACAGTTCGATACTTTTCAACTGAACCAAAACTAAGGCCGTACCGTTACATTCTAGTCATGGTTCCGATTCGGATTTGAACTGGTTTAAAAAAATAAAATAAAACATGAATAAGATTTATAGTGTAGTATTTGGCAACATAAAATTTAGAATATAATGACTTGGTTCAAACCTTGATAAAGTAATTTACTTTTTTATTAGTCGAAACAGGTGATTCAAATCCGAATCTGAATCCAAATTGACAGTATTCAAACCATCTTAAAAAACCAATGAGGGCGACGTATTGAGTGTACAATCCAATCGTTTAATTTAGTAGATGGCAGATCTACTAAGTGTATAATCCAATCAATCATCGATTGAATACATCAGCCTATTTTCTTCATTATTAATAAGAAGATCACGTAACTCTTCCAGAGAGACGTAGAGGTATGTTGATCGTTTTGTCATCGTAATATATGGCAAGATGTGACAGCATGATAAATGCTCCTCGACCTACAGAAATGCTATCCAGTTACCTTCTTTTAATTGTTGTGTTCCTAGTTTAATAGGCCACTATTGACTGTGACCATACCTTGGATTCTCCTTCCCAACTGTACACTGTTAATGCCTGGACTCTCTCTCTCTCTCTCTCTCTCTCTCTCTCTCTCTCTCTTTCGCTTCCCACCTTCCCAGCAAAAATGGATTAAGGTGCCACATGTTTCATTGATGAAAGCAGTCAAATGAGCATACATATGTTGTAATGATAAGAGTCGATCTGCTTTTCCTCGATTAAAAGATCATTTGTCACTTACGTAGAAGTCGTCGCCAACGTAAGTATATATATATTAGTCCTCGATATTTGTTTCTTTTAGGTAGTTTGGTCGTCCACCCATTTACATGTGCAGTAAAGTGAGGTGCTACAACCTTCTCTTTACATCTCGCTTAAACATATTCTGGAGTTGATTCGAGCATTCTTTGTTCCAATGTCACAATACTATGACAGGATAAGTTTATCATCAGTTTCTGACCATATTTGTCAACGTGCAGTGATACGATCATTAATGTGTACTAACACCCAACTGTATCACTGGCGAGATAACATGCATCCTCTCGTAAATGATCCCAACCAGATCGACACTGCTCGCTATACTGAACATTATAAATAGGGCAGCGCACTCATGGTTCTTCTCACCTCGGACTATCCAGCTTCAGGTAGTTCACCAGTGGACAGGCATGGCTTCCAAGGCTTTACTTGTGTTTGGTGTCCTCTGTGCGACTCTCCTCCTCGTCTCCTTGCAGATGGCAACAGCCAGGGAATTGACTGACAAAACTGGTGAGCTCTCGCTCGCTCTCTCTCTCTCTCTCTCTCTCTCTCTCTCTACGCCAATGCATGTTTTTTGGCTTTGTAGAATACATATACTTGGGAATCTGATGACTAGTCTGGCTACCATGCAGAGCACCAGAACATGAAGGAAGCAGGTGCCGAGGACCAGAAGTATCCCGAAGATCGCGGATTCGGTGGCTACCCTGGCCGTGGTGGTGGTTACTACGGTGGCTACCCCGGCCGTGGTGGGTACTACGGCGGCTACCCTGGCCGTCGTGGCGGTGGCTACTGCAGGTGGGGATGCTGCCGCCGCGGCTACTACGGTGGGTGCCGATGCTGCTCCTTCCCCGGAGAGGTCCCTGATGCTGAATACCAAGCTGAACCGGGGAACTAAATAAGGCTTATGTAATACAGTTCTAGTAATCCATATTATGTAAGGTGTGGTGTTATGGTCTAAAGAGTGAATTACCCAAAGAGTTCTGCCTCATGGGTTTCTCTCTCAGTTCGTAGTTGGTATGCTTTGGTTTCTTATCTGGGAAATTAGTGTTCTATGTTCTATCATCATGAATAAAGTGGTTGTTCTTGTTTGATGCAAATGATATCTCCTACGTTCCTCATGAATATGTTGAATGGTGCTTCTTCTCAGATAAAATGTCATAGAGTGCAGTGCAAGAGGTGAGAGCAGATAAAATAAGGATAGAAGATATGATCTTCTCTTCAACAAAATCATTCTCTAATGCCATGATAAATTAAAGTTTGAGAAGAGAAAATTTTCAATGATTCATTCATGTAAGACATAGTCCTATTTATTAATGTCAGAGGGATTATGTGGCGAACCCACCATGATTTCACTAAATAGTTGAGATGATACAAGAGTCGTCGAGAGATTCAAATACGAACTCATTCTTCATAAATTAATACATTGCCTCTCGACAAGGTTTTTATAAACACATTAATGAGGTTGACTTTTGCATGATTAGAGCATTATCTATTGTTGTGGTTATCTGTCTTATTTTAAAATTATCTATTTCTGGAGTTAAGTGTGAGTAATATGTCAGCCGGTGTAGTAACTTTTATTTTAGTTGACTGCAGTAACATGTCAATTTTTGTTTACAGTTTCAAAAATTACACACTTGTTCACACAGTTAAATCGCCTATTATTGTTACTGACTGCAATAATATTTTAATTTTTATTTATGGTCCCAAAATCACAATAATAAGTTATCCCTATTCACCGATAAAATCAGGTTGACTAAAGCAACATGTAAACTCGGATCTGTAATTTCAAAAAGTCCTATGGTGTGTTATTCCGATGATTTTAAGATCATAACTATGATTATGAACTATGTAGATATACGGCTAGAACTGCATATAGAAGTACAACAAATAAGAGCAACTTCTTATCCGAGAGGCTTGCTTTAGTATCATAGCTCACCTTTTGCTCTTATCTTTTCTTTTGGATTTAGTCAGACAACCGTGTCACTTTCTTCAGGATAAGTCAATAGTTATTTCTGTGGATTTATGTGTATAGATGATAAGGGTTGGATTAATAAGCATGGACTAACACCCAATTATATCATTTGTCAGATATCATTTTCTCCTAAATGTTCACGGCCAATGGCAACAGTGGAGGAGGCTCATGAAGCTTATAAATAGGGTATTGGAATGCATGGCTCTTCTCACTTCAGTTCATCCAACTTCTAGTACCACCCACCAGCAGTCAGATATGGCTTCTAAGGCTTTGATTGTTCTTGGTTTAGCAGCTCTTCTCCTTTTCTCTTTAGAGACGGCAACAGCCAGGGACCTGGCTAAGAAAACTGGGACTGATCTCTCTCTCTCTCTCTCTCTCTCTCTCTCTCTCTTACAGAAATATATGCATTTATGGATTAACGAGTTCAGATGTAAAATGATGCACGTTCCCATGCACATAATGTACGTGACAGAAATCATCACAGCTACCTTAGTGCTTAATTATTCGAATCTTATTTCGTCTGTCATGCAGAAGAAAAGAGCACGAAGGAAGAAAGTGTTAACCAGCAGAAGTATCCTGGCGGATTCGGTGGCTACCATGGTGGCGGATTTGGTGGCTACCCTGGTGGTGGCTACCCTGGCGGTGGCTATCCTGGTGGCGGATTTGGTGCCTACTGCAGGTGGGGCTGCTGCCATCGTGGGTTTTTTTGAGGTTGCCGCTACTGTTGCCCTTTCCCTGGCTGAGTTGGTGATGCTTTACCAGCGAACTTACGAAGACGTGCTTGCTGCTATGAATCCTTATGTATGGTATTGCAAGAATAATATATAGACTACATGTGTGTGGCGTAGAGAGAGAGAGAGAGAGAGAGAGAGAGAATAAATTAGGGAGTTCTCCCTTGTCTGTGTTTGATTTGTTATATATATACATATGATTTCTCATATAAGAAACCAATATTATGTATATGTTTTCTGCTCATGAATGACACACTGTGTTTATGTGCATGGTTCAAGTTGTCTGTACTTATTTAATAAGAGGCCTCGACATGGGTTTGATGCATGCCAGTGGCATTTTAATGTAATGTAGATAGTCAATGCATCCTTCGCAAGATTTAATTTCAGTATAAAGTCAACAGACAGCATCTACATGCAAAGTTGACTTCAAGCATCGGTTACATATGTTTTAATGTGTTCCAATCAGAAGCCCAAAGAGCAAAGACGAACCTTCATATTTGATGCATCATATGCCCTCGTCTGAGTTCGAACATTATCACGTGAAAAGATTGAAGACATTCACATGGTTCTAGGTTTGTTCGAATGGATTAAAAAAATAAATTTTATATATAAATAAATACTAATAGATTGTAATAGATAGCAGAATCAAATATAAATCATAATCAAATAAAATATTAAGATTTATATGAAAAATCTCTCCAACTCGAAGGATAAAAATGATGGGGTAAATCAAAGAAAATCAACTACAAGAATAATGAATATACAAATCTAAAAACCTATTGTCTAAGTCAAAACAATAATCACAATAGAATAACAAATATATAAAGATTATGTTAATATGCATAATATCTAAAACATCACTAAATGATCACATAAAAAATACATTACAAATCTTTTCGTTGTACTGCCAATCACATTCATAGCTACCACTATCCTCTTTTTAAAAATAGTCAACAAATCTAGGTTAAAAGAGTTAGTATTTAGGTTAAGAGAAAAAGATTAGGCTTTACTATAACCCACTGTAGGCTGAATAATCCAACATCTTCATCGGAAAGCCACTCCACATGATCTCAACCCGAACACAAAATATTCTTGAATCACATCTCAAACTCAAATTCTTCTGGATACACTTGCAGTATTTCCATGGCAATGTTCATCAGCAAGTGTTATACAATGAAGTGAAAACCTTCTATATATCAATCGGACATTATTCCAGATGACATACAAATTGCTGTGTCATATAATATAACAAAAGTATGAGTAAACGACATATTTATGTAAACCACTCCGTCAAAAAGAACTGCCTGAAAAGTGAATCAAAATGCTGTAAGTTGAAATGCTTTGCAGTGCTGCTCTCTAAAGAAGCATCAGACCGCTTGAAACAGCCAAAATGAAGTAGCTCAATAGACCAACCATAGTGTTGTATGAAGAACCGCCGGTAGTAGTTGGTGACTCCAAAGATTTGGGAGATGAAGCGATTCCATTGCGAGTGGGGGCTAAATCTGATGCCTTCGTGGTCTCCGGAGCCGGAGCTGGAGCTGGCGCTAGAGGTGGATCAACGCTGAAGATTGCTTCCGGCAGTAGGACGCGACCGATCTGATAAACGGCGATAGGTGCAGTAGAGTAGACGCTGCTAGATATCTTTGGTCGTGACCAAGACGAGACGACATGAATGATCCCAGCGATCTCGGTGACGTTGAGAGTGTACTGCCCGCCGGCAAACGTGGTGACAGGGTTCATGTTGCTGAGGTTCCTGAAATCCGAGAGCGAGTAGTACTTGGGGAATGCATGGTACAGGAGAAGCGTCCTGAGTTGGTCCTCGGTGAGGTTCGCCAGGTCTGAGCTTTTCAGCAGTGCGAATGCCGAGTCCTTGGGCACGAAGATGGTGATGCCTTGCTCCGAGTTGTTGGCTTGGGTTTGGAAGGTGTCGATGACGCGGGTTTGAAGAAGATAATTGAGAAAGGTATGGTAAGGACCAGCGACCGAGAGGAGTTCCGTGAGGTTTACATGGTGTGGCGCAGGTGCTGGTGCAGGTGCTGGGGATGGAGGTAGGATCGGTACCGGAGGTGTCTGAGCTATTGCAGGAGAAGAAATCAGCAAGGCTACCATAGTAGTAGCAAAAGAGATCACTGTGAGCTCCATGATCTGTCCAAAACTGTTCTTCCTGCAATAAGACTTTCTTGCCCCTGCAATCCGTAGAGCTGATCAAAGTAAGCTTCTTTCCCTTCTTTACGAAAAGATTTCAAACGTAAAGATCCCCAGGCATCAAAGGAAAAGGTGAAAGGAAGAGAAATGTATCAAGAAGCAACTCATGCACTAGCCAGAAAAACCTCTGCTAGAATTAGCATTAGCAGTAACTGAAATCTCATTAAACATCAGAAAACAGTAAGGAGAGAGCATGGAGAACTCACCCAACTGTGAGCTTGAGGAGGCACACAACTGAAGGGATGAATGAGGAGGAAGGTAGCTTATAAAAGGGTGGCAGTAGGTGGGATCACAGCAAATTGGAGAAGGGTGAAAGAAGGACATGAGTTGGCCATTCTTCTAATATTTTTCTGAAGCATCAGATACAGCCCATCTCAGTTGAGAATCGGAAGCTGACCCTACAACCAATCTCCCTCTTCTTTTTTCTATAAGCTTTCTCTACCTTGCACTCCACCCCAAGTCCTAATACCAACATCATTACTACGAGATGGGGCATTGTCTTTAGAGTTTCCCACAAGTTTCACAAGTGGTCATGTGGAGCACAACTCTCTCCTGTATCACCTATACATGCTAGTTTGTGCAGAACAGCAAAATGTACAAACAATGATTTGTGTCGGTAGTAAATAAATGAAGTCAGCTTTGGATAGATATCCGTATCCACCATGTGAATCGGCAGGGAGATGATGGACTTAAGACATGGGGATCAATCACTCCAACAGCACAACAATTACGGGAAATGTTTCCTGATCCCCAAATCCTTTTTAGTTTGCTCAACTACGAGAAGTAATGCGTTGGACGAAAGGTTTCGTACAGGAGGAACCTAATTAGATCTAATATAGAGTCAAATGGGTGTCATTCTGTAGTTGCCAGGATGTGTCTGTGAGATTCCACAGATTTAGTCAATATGCATGGATGCGTCTTGTATCCAGGTTGGTGTCAGAGAGATGATTCCACTTTCATTGCTATTAATGTCAATTTTGATCGATTTGATCTAATCCATTCTCTTTTTTTTTAGTAGTTATATTTCATGTTGGGAAGATAATCCTCCTTGATATGGAATGTCCAAGGTATTGAGTGACTTGTACGAAGGCAAGACTTTTTGAGTTAGAAATGGATTTAATTGTTGGATATCTATTCGGATCATTTCTTCAAGACATATAATATTTCTCTGATATTCAAATTAATTGATAAGATAAAAAATATAAAAAGCTTAAAAATTTAAAATATACACAATTGATAGAATTCCAGCTCTATAGATTTTGATTTTTGAGGGGGATCAACCTTTTAGAACATTATAGGGTTACTCCCTCCTACATTTGAACAGAAATAAAATTGATAATTACTTAATTCAAGAGAGAGGATGACTACATCATTATATAGTGATCAAAATCATAGTCTAAGGGGGTGTTTGCATAAGTAAAATTATCCCTTTGCCCCTTCTATAACCAACTTGTCTTAATAGGAACATGGGGCGATTAGGTTGGCTTAATAGTCGACCTAAGTAGGGGAAAACTCTGGCCAACCAATCCAGTAAGAGGGCCATGACTACTAAGCCCTAAGGGCTAATATAAACTATAGTCATACTCTTTTATAAGATAGGAGTGACTTTATTACAATTTAGCAGAGTTTTATTGACTACTTTTAGATAAATTAAGACTTATTCCTGTCGGAGTACTATCAATAATACCTAAATTATATAATATTTAGTGTATTAATAAAAAAAAATCTAAAATTTCATGCTGAAATGACATGTCCATTTGGCACGTACATGCCAAGTTTTAATTTACGGTAAATAACCATAACAATTATTCTTTGGGGGGCAAAGATGCGCAATTTGCCTCTACTATGCTGTAGAAAAGAAGAAGAAAAATGTTCCCTCATTAGTTTTGGAGTACCGCTAGTTATCTAAATTGTATTATGAAACATAGTCTAATTTTAATAACACTTGCATTATCTGAGAGCTTCCATAACCTATCTTGCGCATTGATGCAGATCCTTGAAGTGATCTGACACAGTACCCATGTTCCCCTTTCACAATCTTATTATTTATTTTTACCTTTTCTTTTCCTTCGTGTATTTCTTTTTTGTTATTGGTGCACTTGGAATAGTTGGGCCTTGTTAGGCCATACCATTAATCCTGACATGGTAATTATTACTTAGCTAAAAACACGGGCTTATTAATGGGTCTAACCGGAGTTTTACTGCATTACAACTTAAACTTAAACTTAAACTTGTTTATATATTATCTTCTATAATTAGTTATCTTTAGTATACTGATCCTTATATTTTAAAAAATTACATTGAAAAGCTGTTCTTAGTAGCCTAATTAAATTCTTGAGCCAAATACTGATCCCCATCCGAAGTTGACATACCATCATTTTAATGACACAATCCACAATGTTGCATGGGGAAGAGCTGTTCTTAGTAGCCTAATTAAATTCTTGAGCCAACATGATTCGTTATACTTGGAAACCTTATCCTACTATTCATTTAACCTTAAATAATATTTCTTTAATTAGAAGAATCCTATATGTTTAAATCCCACACATGTATTGATCCTTTCCTAATGAGTTGTATTTTTATAAGGGTAAAATTATACATCCAACATAAATGTACAATGACAAGGTCAATTATTTCGAACTCATGAATTAGTATGAAAAATATTCTCTAATTCAAGAATGATTAGAAGAGTATTTATTTTATAACGGCAAACAACTAAGGATTTCGATTATTAATGGACACTTTGACAATTGCCCAAAATTTTCTCTACTTTAGACTCCATCCGCTATCTAAAATTAGATAATCAAATAATTGATTGAGACGAGATTCCCGACAATAGTCTTCTGTTGTTAGAACGAGCACTCATGAAAACTCGCTCAACATCTAGGATTTGCATCGTCCATCTTCCCCCTTAACACACCTCTAGTAACATTTTGAGGGTAATTTAATATTTATATTAAATAATTTTTTATATTATTTATTTTGAATTTGTTCAAGTTTTAGGTTAATTCAACCGGTTCAATTGAGTGATTTTGCTTAATATAATAAGTTTTAAAAGGTAAAAGAGTGAGGATGCATGAAAAGAAAAAGAGAAAATATAATTAAGGGTTTTATCAATTTGAAAATTTGACGTTCCTTGCAAAAAATTTTGGAAGAGGAAGCGCGAACTAAAAATTTCGGACCAAGGGGGCGACCTCGGCGGTGGGTCAAAGTCGAAGTTTATGGAAAGATACCGCGATTGGGTTTCGGACCAGTTTGACCTGTGGGAGTCTGCCACTACCTTGTCTGATTCTTCCTACCGCCGCTCAGCACGCCAAAATGCCACCGCTTGCCACCATCTCTGAAACCAAGTGCAGAAAACAACTGTCTCATGCACTGCCCAAAGCGTGCAGCAATCACCAATACTTGATCTTGTCACAGTTCTGCCTTCGGTTATATAAATCCCTCAAAAGGAAAATCTTGTTGCAGAACAGTCCGAAGCGGCAGTGCGGTGTGTTCAAAGAAGGCAAAGATGAGCGTGGTGATACTGGTCGGGTCGACCATCCGCGAGTTCGTGAATGACGAGGGAGCCTTCAGTGGCTCAGTCGAGGAGCGGTTCGCTAGCCTCGACACGGACCACAACGGCCTAAGGGTGCGATGAGCCTGGGGGTGCGAGAGACCCACTTCGGTGTGGACGAAGCAGGGTTGAGCCATGACGAGCGAGCGCAGCTCTACCTCGGCCTCTTCGGTCGGTTCGATTGCGACGGCAGTGGAGCGGTGGACTTGGAGGAATTCCAGGTGGAGATGAGGGAGGTGATGTTGGTGGTGGCGAACGGGCTCGGATTCCGCCCGATTCAGATGGTGGTGGAGGAAGGCAGCTTCCTCGAGAGGGCTGTGGAGAGGGAGTCGTCGGCGAAATCATGCGCTATGAATTGATGATGGCATAGACTTGCCGGTGTTTTTGGTTATGCGGCATTCTTGCTTGTGTTTGTCCGGTGGATTTTAGATTATGACTTTGGATGATTATTCCAATGCTGTGTTTTATGTTTTCTTTGATGGATATTAGCTTTGGTGGTATATCATTTCAGAGGTAAATCTAATATCTGTCGGTTCATCTATCATAAAGATTATCATCTAAGTAGGGCTATATATCATTAGTACTTGAATAACATTATAACTTCCCTTCTTATTAGAACCTGAGATCGATCATATTGTTATATTATGATAGGACTCCAGCAGGATTGAATCCTATTATAAAAATCCTATGAGATTATAATAAAATCTCACTTAATTAATTATATCCTATAAAGAAGTATGACTAGGGTTTAGATTGGGGCCTTACGAGCTTAGTGGTCATCTCCCTTTTTACTGGGTTGGTTAGCTAGGGTTTCCCTCAGCTAGGTCAGTTATAGGATGACAAAGAGATAATTTTACTTAGGCAAGCACCCCATGGGCTAGGGTTTAGAACCCTAGATAATAATGTAATCGTTCCCTCTCTTTTATCAAGCAAGAATCATCTTTTATTCAGCCTTGTACCGAGTTCTAATAGGGAGGAACCCCTATAGTATTCCAAGGGTTGATCCCCCTCAAAGATCAAAATCTATAGAGCTCCTTCTGGGGTTCTATCATATGGTATCAGAGCAACGTTCCCGTTGCCCTTGCTGCCATCTCTGTCGCTCCTACCTTCCCAAGCAATTTCCATAATTACTACGACACGCGCCTCCACCTTCCATCCAAGCCACAAATCAAATCAATATGTTACTGCCCCCTTCATTTGAACTAGAGATCTGGTATATTTTCATCACCTACGCCTCTTCAATACTGTAAAATCTCTTACCTTACACGTTGAAGAGTTTTTTCATACTTTCATTGCTGCAAAATTCGATCGTTGCAAACGTTATTATTGTTGTGAAGACGAAACACTACAGAAATTTTCAACCGCCTATTTACCTCTTGAAATAGTTTATCGCTTCTCCTTTTTGGTTGAAAATTTTACACAATTTCATAGATCATTTTAGCTTTCATCTAAGATTGATCTCTGAAAAGAACTCCTTCTGAAATCGATTTTATTGTGCTCCAATTCTTCATTGCGTAGTGTTGAAATTTTACGACGAAGAACCTACCTTCCGTCCTTTTCCCTATTTTCCTACCGTTACTCTACCAAAATTTTATCAAACTTTTTACTGATATTGACCACATCTAAACTGAGAATTTTTACATATTTTTCTCAAGTTTTCTTCTAAGATTTACATCTAAAATTTATCGTTTCTTCGACGTAAAATCCGTTCGACATGATAGTATATCGCAATACATTTCTTTATTAAATTTCATCGGATTTGAGTACTGTCTTTTACGAGTTTTTAGACTCTTTTTCTCTCATTTGCAAACCCTACAATCCTCACTAAGAACCCCTCTAAACCGTACCCTAAACTGATCCCAAACAACCACCCAAATCAGCATTAACCCGTAGCCTACTTCCATCCAACCGATCCACTTGCCTAACTGGCCACCTCTTCCTCAAAACCTTTCATGCCCCTAACATGAAAAAAGAAAAAGGACCTCAATATTATAGATCTAGAGGCCTACATCATAGCATCGGAGGAGGCCATTAATGCCAAGTTTGAAGCATTTGAAAGCCATATTGACGAGAAGATGTGATCCCTTTTTGCCGAATTCAGCATAGGTTGGCCACCGAGCCCAAAGAAATCATAACAAGGAGAATTCAGATCGGTGAGATGATCCTCAATAGCATGGTCACATCATCCCTGATCCAAACAATTCATACATAAAGGTTTACTTCCCTAGATGGGAAGAAGAAGACTCGACCGGATGGATTGCGTGCGCAGAGCGGCTATTTTCGATTCTACCGAACCGCCGATGCTACAAGAGTGGAGATTGATGCCATCCACCTTGAGAGAGATGTTATTTGGTGGTTTAATTGGTTTGAGCACACCCATGGAGGTCTCTCTTGGCAATGATTCAAGGAAAGACTACTAAATCGCTTCGGACCAACCAATTTCGACAACATCGATGGACAATTGGTGAAGATTCGGCAAACCTCTATAATACATGAATACCAAACAAGGTTTGAATGTTTATCTAACCAAACTGTGGATTAGTCTGAAAAGCAACTCTTAGTTACTTTTATTGAGGGCCTAAAGCCAAAGATTCGAGGAGAAATAAAGGCGCGACAACCGTACACTCTTATGGCGGCGATCTCCTTCGTAAGAATCCAAGAACAATTGAACCATGAAGTATGAAGGACAAGGGTCGCTCCCTGACCGGCCATGCCAAAGCTTTCAGCCCCCTCTACTGCCATCGAGCCCCCGCACTAAAAAAATTAATAAGAGATGAGCTTCGTGAACAATCAGCCAAGGGATTATGTTGGCATTATGATGAACCGTGGAGTCGAGAACATCATTGCAAAAAGGGTCAGCTCCTCATGATTGAACCAGTAGAGGATAAGGATACCAAACCATATAAAGAAAGCCTCGAGCCCAAAGATGAAGCCACGGAGGAATAGCCCCAACCGGCTGACTATATAGTGCACACACTATTTGGCTACTCGAACTCGCATATGATGAAAGTTGGAGGACTCCTTAAATAGCAACCCATCACCATTCTTATAGATACAGGCAGCACCAATAACTTCCTCAATAGTAAGGTTGCTACACGTATGGCGCTTCAAATCGAAGGTTGTAACAAGTTTGACGTAAAGGTCACCTATGGTCGAATCCTAAATTGTGACCAACAATACCTGCGGGTAAAATTTCTCCTACAAGACTAAGATGTGGTAGCCGAATTCTTCCTCCTACCCATCGATGACTATGAAGCCGTGCTTGGGATCGAATAACTCACAATATTATGTGACATCTCCTAAAATTTTTCTAAGTTAATCATGAAGTTTTATTGTAAAGGGAGACATGTCATATTGCGAGGCAAGTGCGGGAGCCATATCTCCACCTTTTCATCACAACAGATGGAGAAGGTGTGCTACACAAAACAAATGGTAGATTTTTGATGCATATCTATCAGCCATCAAAGGAGGCAAACGTGCAAAATTTAGATCCTAAGCTTGCCCTCTTGCTAGACGAATTTGTGGATGTTTTCACAGAGCTACGTGGGCTTCCCCTTAACCAGCCACATGACCACCAGATCCCTATATTACGGGGCAAATCTCCAGTAAATTTGAGATTGTACTGCTATCGTCACTTGCAGAAGGACAAGATTGAGATCATCGCTAAGGAGATGCTTGACATCGGAGTGATTCGACCAAGCTACATCCCTTTCACCTCGCTGGTGTTGCTAGTGTGCGAGAAGGATGGTACATGGCAGATGTGTGTTGATTACCGGGCTTTGAACACCATCACCGTTAAAGACAAATATCCTATACCAATAGTAGATGAGCTCTTGGATGAACTAAAAGGAGCCTAAATCTTCACTAAATTGGATCTCCATTTCGGATACCATCAGATTTGGGTATGCACTGAAGATGTTCCGAAAACTGCATTCCGCACATATAATAGCCACTTCGAGTTTTTGGTAATGCCTTTCAAACTTACGAATATTCCTTCTACTTTTTAAAGCTTAATAAATGACATTTTCTAGAGATTTCTATGCAAGTTTGTGTTGATATTTTTTGATGATATTCTCATTTATAGCCCTACACTTGATATGCATTTTTAGCACTTGCGATTTGTTCTAAGAATTTTTCGGGAGAATACCCTTTATGTTAAATAATCAAAGTGTAGCTTTTCATAGTGTAAAATAAAATATCTAGGGTATATTATATCAGAGGATGGAGTGGCGATAGACCCAACAAAGATCGAAGCAATGTAAGGATGGTCGAAACCTACTAACATAAAATCACTGCGCGGCTTCCTTGGACTTACGGGCTACTACTGAAAATTTGTAAAAGATTATGGTAAGATCAGTGACCCACTCATGTTCCTACTAAAGAAAGACTCCTTCTTGTGGTCGGATAAAACTTTCACAGCCTTTGAACGACTCAAAGCAGCCATGACTACGACGTCGGTCCTAGCACTGCCCGATTTTAGCCGCACCTTTGTGATTGATGCCGACACGTCCGGAGTTGGAATTGGGGCTATTCTAATGCAAGATAGCTGACCTCTTGCTTACACCATTAAAGCTTTGTCTCCCACCTATCTTAAAATGTCTGTGTATGATAAAGAAATGCTTGCCATCGTACACGCCATCACGAAGTAGAGACCCTACTTGATCGGTCGACACTTCCATATTAAGACCGACAACCAAAGTCTTAAGTATTTTTTGGAGCAAAAAATATCTTCCCCAGAGCAACAACGATGGGTAACTAAACTTCTTGGCTTTAATTATGAAATTATTTATCGAAAGGGGAAAGAGAATGTTATTGTATATGCTCTATCTCGACTACTAGGACAAACTGAAATTTCAACCATCTCACTTCCCTCCACTGACTTCCTCAAAGATATTAGAGAGGAGTGGAAGAGCGACATAGAAACTCGAGGCATCATAGAAAAATTGGAGAAGAATCCGGGTTCCATTGGCCACTACACTTGGGATTCGAAGGATCTACGCTACAAAGATCGAATTGTGATTGTTCCTTCTTCCCCTTGCATCAAAATTATTTTGCATGAATTGCACTCTTCACCTTCAGCAGGGCACTCTAGATTTCTAAGAACATATAAGAGGGTGAAGTAAAATTTCTTTTGGAGAGACATGAAAAGATCAATTTATGATTATATATCTAAATGTGATGTATACCAGTAACAAAAAGGTGAAACAGTGGCAAGTCCGTGAAAACTACAACCACTACCTATGCCGGACTTAGCATGGACTGACATCTCCATGGATTTCATCAAAGGGCTGCCACCATCTCAAGGTAAAAGCACAATCTTTGTAGTGATAGATCGTCTAACTAAATAAGCCCATTTATGTGCTATGAGACATCCTTATACCGCTGTCAGTATTGCTCAACTCTTTATGGAAAATATTATAAAACTACATGGGATGCCAAGGTCGATTGTGAGCGACTGTGATAGGGTGTTTATAAGTAAATTTTGGACCGAGCTCTTCCAACTATAAGGCACCCAATTGAAGATGAGCACAACCTATCATCCACAGACGGATGACTAAATAGAAGTGATGAACAGATACCTCAAGACTTACTTACGGTGCTTCACCAGTGATTGGCCTAAAGAGTGGACAATGTAGCTTCCTTGGGCTAAATGGTGGTATAACACAACTTATCATTCATCAACTAAATGTACCCCCTATAAGGCATTGTATGGTCGACCACCCCCCGTAATACCTATATATGTAATTGGTGCATCCAAAGTAGATTAGGTCGACCAAAACTTAATTGACAGGGACAGGCTTCTACAGCTGCTGAAAGATAACCTAGCTGTCGTCTAAGCCCGCATGAAGCAACAAGCAGACACTCACCAGAGCGAGCGAGAATTTTTAGTAAGAGATTGGGTCTACCATCGGCCACAATCATACAAACAGCTGTCAATAAACACCCGAGTGTAGATGAAGCTATCTTTATGATTATATGGACCATATCAGATTTTGGAGTGTATTGGGGTCGTGATATACAAATTAAAGCTTCCAGATAACGCTAAGATCTATCTCGTCTTCCACTTATCCTTGCTAAAGTCGAAATTGGGAGAATGTGAGTTGGTTCAGACTTAATTGTCGAGCACTACTAATGATGGCAAGATTCAAGCTCAACTTGAAGCTATACTTGATTAGAGGATTATGATGCACCGTCGATACCCTTCAACTAAAGTACTCATGAAGTGGAATAATTTACCAACTGAAGATGCAAGGTGGGAATCTTACGAGGAGCTGAAGACCCGGTTCCCAGAGTTTATGGACCCTCAGCCTTGAGGACAAGATTGATTCAAAGAGGGCGGGCTTGATAGGACTCTAGTAGGGTTGAGTTTTAATCACCCTAGAAGTAGTCAATAAAAATCCTATGGAATTATAATAAAACCCTACCTAGCCACTTCTATCATATAAAGAAGTGTGGCTAGGGTTTAGATTGGGGCCTTAGGGCTCAGTGGTCGTCGCCCCCTTTGCTGCTTTGGTCGGCTAGGGTTTCCCTCAACTAGGTTGGCTATAGGAGGGCCAAGAGATAATTTTACTTAGGCAAGCACCCTATGGGCTAGGGTTTAGAACCATATATAATGATGTAGCCGCCCTCTCTCTTTCATCAAGCAAGAATTATCTTTTATTCAGTCTTGTGCTGAGTTCTAGGAGAGAGGAACCCCTATAGTGTTCCAAGGGTTGATCCACCTCAAATATCAAAATCTATAGAGCTTCGTCTGGGGTTCTATCAGGCCACCAACTTTGAGCCAACCAATAAGGGAAGCTCACAGATTAGGTATATAAAGAATCCTAGATTTACATAAAGAGGGTAGGTGGACTTGTACACTACACCCTTCCACTCTCTCTATAACGTATACCGTTACATCTTCTCCTTCTTGACTTGAGCATCAAGGAGTCGTGCCAAGTAATCCTAGTGTTGGCCTAGGATGCAAGGTCGTCTGCTTACCATTGGTGGACACCTAGGCCATCCTATCTTAGGAGAAAGCATCTATAGACTCGAAAGACCCTCGCTTACTTAATCGAGCTGCCTAATGTTAAACACCCACCATAAGACAACATTTGGAATGCCTTCGCACCCTTGCAAAAACTTTATGTCATATTAGAAGGAATCTCAGGGTGAGCTTGCACATATGGCAGAGAACCTATCAAATCAACTCAATTGTCGATGGTACTCATGACACCATTATTGATGAATGCTTGATTTAACAATGTTGTTAGAGTTGATTGATGCAGGATTAGCTATGACAGAGATATTATTACAATCAGAGGTTTGGCCAATGTTAAGTCCAAGCATCAGGTCGAGGTTTAGACGATGCTGTTGGGAACCTAATTGGAGTGCATTAGGAGCTTGCCGAGGGTATCGGGAGCTTGCCAGGATAGCGCAAGGGAGTTCACCGGAAGAAGACCAAGACTTATCAAAATATTGTTAAGAGTAGCCGGAAGGCTTGCCGGGAGTTGGGAAGATCTTAAAGTGGATTTGTGGCCATATTGATTGTAATTAATTAAGTTATAGTTAGCATCATATAGGTTTAACCACAATGATCAAGCTTAGGCATCAGGCCAAGGATTGGACGATGTGGTGGGAACTCTCTAGGAGTTCGCTAGGACTTCATCGAAGGTATTGGGAACATCACTAGGAACATGTTGGGAGATCGCCGGAGGAAGACTGTGAGACTCATTGTAGGGAATGCCGAAGGTTGCTAGATTGCAGGAATGAGATCGTAAGCTTGGTGGTTATGTTTAATTGTAATCTTTAAGTTGTAAGTTAATATTGAGTCATAAATGAGTGTGATCTGGAAGGAATCCAAATCAAATTAAAGAGGCAATCGGGTCCACTAAAAGGGTTTGATTGAGCTCAGGTTAAGCTCAATTGGTTAGCCAAAGAATTATCAACATGTGATTCATGTCGGGATTAGAAAAGTGAAGGGAATCACTTTTTCGTAATTCCCGACGGATGAATCACTAGTGATCGACAGGTGTACCACCGCCACCAAGGATTTCGGGTGGCTGTCAGCGGCTGAATCATCTAGGCTGACGGTTTAACCGTTTGTACCATTGATTCCGGGTACTTTCTGTCGGGAAACCTTAGTGGGTGCATTACATGCGCAGCGAAAATCAAAACAAAAATTAGTTTCCCACGTAAATTAAATCGTCATGCAAAATATTAGGGTCATAAGAAAAACACAAAAATCAATAAAACTGCGATGTGTGAGAGATTGATTTTACCTAGGGAGATCATATATCCTTGTATTCCAGATCCGAATGGAGAAGATGAAGGAGGTCAAGCGTCCTCCTCTCTAGCGATATCCACACGATGGATCTCTACAGCAAAACTCTTCCAATCTGATCTCGCAACTCTTGCACAGAGGGAGGGAGGAGAATAGGAGGTGGTAGCGAAAGCTGCAGCCTATCAACCATGAGTATCCCCTCATATTTATAGAGAGCAACCAAAAAATCCTAGGGCTCCTGCCTTAGTGGGTATTGGATCTTCATCTAATAACCCACTAAACTTGCATTATTGGATCTCTATCTAATAATCTTCTTAGGCCTTAAGCATGGAACCCATCAGCATAGGATCTCATCTAATGAGAATAGGAGCTAATTGGATCTTCATCCAATCCTCTATTCGCTGAAGCATCCACCATGTGTGTGTGACCCTCTAAGCCCGATACTGAGTTGGCCGTAAGTCACTCCTATCAAAACTCCTTATGATATAGTGAATTATTATCCCCATAATAATTCACTCGACTCATCAACTATGGACGTACTAGGCCACTACGCCATAGTCCTCAAACGGTAGGGGATCAAATCTGTCGGACCTATTTGTTCATAGTTACTATATATCTATAATCCCTCATCCAACTAATATCCCAAAGATATATGAAATATTCCTCTAATGATACCGAGAGTCGATGATCCTCTATTGACACTCAATTACCTTCGTAAGGTTGGCTACCAATCCCGATAATCAGTTGTACCAGATCTGAAACTTTCTAAACCTGTAAGTCTGGCGTCAAAGAAAGGAGTACTCATACAAGGCATCCTTGGTGTCTCAAGTCAAAAGACCAGATACACAACTGAGACTATGGAATCACTGTTTGACATTAGGTATTATCAACCATACAGTATTCTATAAGCGGATCAATCAGTAAACTCATTCTCCAATAAGCACCTGTACTATATATCCTTAGTGTCTCCATACAAGTGGCTATAAGACCAGCCACCTCTATCATATGGACGGGTATATATTACACCTATATGTGCAATTATCTTAATGTCCCTCTTGAGTAACCTATGTCCGGGATTATTTAGGATCTGTGTTTAAAAGTGAATCGATCTCATTATCGTGATCTCATCATGATCCGACTCCCATTACACAAACCCAAGGATATCACAATATATATGTAACAGATAATGTGAGAATATACTAATATTAATCATAAATAAAAAAATTACACAGCATGTCACACGTGTCATCACTCACGTGATTGGCTTGTAGGGCACATGTAACCAGCAATCTCCCACTTGACCAAAAGTCAATCATCTATGTGTCTGATCCCCATCAGACCCCTATGACGCTCAAATACAATATGAGCCAGCAGCTTTGTCAATAGATCTGCAATGTTATCTTCGGATGAAAATCTTTTCATTACTATATCTTTTCGGGTCATGATCGCTCTAATCAGATGGAACCTCCTTGGAATAATTTTGATGAGACTTGGGTTCCCTTGCTAGAGTTATCACTCTATTGCTGTCACAATACATGGGAGTCAGCTCCACGCTGCTTGGTATGACTCCCAATTTTTTTTTTTTGATAAACTTCTTCATCCATACCCCTTCCTTTGTTGCTTCTGCTGCAGCAATGTATTCCGCCTCTATAGTCGAGTCAGTAGTAGTATCTTGCTTGGAACTCTTCCAGCTTACTGCTCCTCTATTCATGGTGAAAACATACTCTGAATTTGACTTGTTATCATCAATGTCAGACTAAAAACTTGAGTCCGTGTAGCCCTCAACCTGGAGGCTACCTTTTCCATATACCAGTAAAAGATCCTGAGTCTTTTTCAAGTACTTAAGGATACACTTTACTGTCTTTCAATGTTCTAAACCTGGATCTGCTTGATACTTGCTCATGACACTCAGAGCATGTGCTATATCAGGCCTAGTACATAACATCACATACATGATAGACTCTATCATTGAGACATAAGGTATCTTAACAATGTCTGTCCTTTCTTCAGGAGTCTTTGGGGACATACTCCTAGAAAGTGATATTCCATGACTCATCGGTATGAGATATCTCTTGGAATTCTCCATGCTAAATATTTTAACAATGGAGTCGTACCTAGACTAGGATAAGCCAAACATCATTTTGGATCTATCTCTATAGATCCGAATCCCCAAAATATAGGATGCTTCCCCTAAGTATTTCATAGAGAAGTTTTTGGATAGCCAAGCCTTTACTGTAGAGAGCATTCCTACATCATTCCCAATGATTAGGATGTCATCCACATATAGCACCAAGAAGGTGATAGCTTTTCCACTTTTCTTCCTGTACACCAAGGCTCATCTTCGTTCTTAACGAAGTCATAAGATTTGATCACCTCATCAAATCTTATGTTCCAACTTCGAAAAGCTTGCTTCAATCCATAAATGGATCTAAACAACCTACACACTTTATCTGGACTCTCTTTCGATATGAATCCCTCTGCCTGTATCATATATACCTCCTCTTAGAGGTTGCCACTGAGGAATATCGTTTTGACATCCATCTGCTAGATCTCATAGTCATAGTGTGCTGCAATAGCCAAAATAATTCTAATAAACTTAAGCTTGGCTATAGGTGAAAAGATTTCATCATAGTCAACTCCTTGTCTTTAATGATATCCTTTAGCTACCAGCCTTGCTTTATAGGTCTCTACTTTTCCATCCACTCCGATCTTCTTCTTGAAGATCCATTTGCAGCCGATGTGTACAATACCCTCAGTTGCATCTACAAGGTTCCAAACCTTGTTAGAGTATATGGAATCCATCTCAGAATTCATGGCTTCTTGCCACTTCCCAGAATCTATACTCATAATGGCCTTCTCGTAGGTCTGAGGATCAATATCCTGAGAGTCATCTCCACTGATATGTCCCACATATCTTTCAAGAGGGTGAGATACTCTACTAGACCTATGTAAAGTTAGAATTTATGTGTTAGGTACCTGAACAAACTCGGGCTCTAGAATGATGCTTAAGCTAGGTTCTCCAACCTTGCTCAATTCTATATCACTCCCACTTTTTCCACCAAGATTGTGTTCCTTTTCAAGGAACGCAGCTCTCTTAGCAACAAAGACCTTTCGGTCCTCGGGATGATAAAAATAATACCCACAAGTTTCCTTTGGGTATCCCACGAATGTGTACCGTTCTGTCATTGATTCCAACTTATCGGGGTTATGTCTTCTAACGTGGGCATGACAGCCCCAAATCTTAACAATCTGAAGATCAGGCTTATTTCCTTTTCATATTTTATTTAATGTAGACACTACCGACTTTGATGGAACTCTATTCAGAAGGTAAGCTGCGGTCTCTAGGGCATACCCTAGAATGAGACAGGTAGGTTAGCGAAACTCATCATAGACTGCACCATGTCTAACAGCATGCAATTCCTCCTTTCTGACACACCATTGAGCTGAGGTGTATAAGGAGGTGTCCACTAGGATAGAATCCTATTATCCCTGAGGAAATGGGCGAACTTTATACTCAAGTATTCTCCTCCTCGATCTGATCAAAGAGTCTTAATAATCTTTCAAATTTGGTTCTATACCTCATTCTTATATTCTCTGAATTTCTCGAAGACTTCCGATTTATACTTCAGTAAGTACACATGTCCATACATAGAGAAATCATCAGTGAATGTAATAAAGTACGAGTAACCACCTATAGCCTGAGTCGACATGGGACCACATACATTATTATGTATGAGTTCCAATAACTCGGTGGCTCTCTCTCCAATTCTACTAAAAGGAGAGTTGGTCATCTTCCCATGAAGGTAAGGTTCGCAAGTTACATATGATCATAGTTAAATGGATCTAAGTATCCATCTTTCAGCAACTTTTGAATCCTTCACTCATTAATATGACCTAGCCTATAATCTCATAGGTTTGTATTATTCATCTCATCTCTTTTCCTCTTAGACATATTTATATTCATGTTGTGTGGAGAAGTGTCTAACACATATAAGCCATTTACAAGGGTCCCTCTAGTGATTATCTCATCATCCATAATTATTGAACAACTATTATTCTAAAAAACTAATTTATATCCACTTATTATCAAACAAGAGATGAATATAATATTTTTTATAATAGAGAGAATAAAATAGCATGCATCCAATGCAATGATAGCTCCACCAGGCAGATGTAGGGTGACCTCCCCAACGGCAATGGCAATTGTAACAACTCTTGCTCCATTGCGTATCTTGAGGTTCATCTTGCCTCTGGCCAGTCTCGTAGATCTTGCCAGAACTTACAACAAATTGTAGATATGATAAGCACTTCTGGTATTCAATACCCATGTATTATCATGAAAATCTAACAAGTGAAGACCGATCATGAATATACCTAAAGCTTCTCTAAGCTTCTATTTCGCCTTATCTACAAGGTAGTCCTTACAGTTCCTCTTCCAATGCCCGTCTTGATCGTAGTGGAAGCACTGTCCTTTGTCCTTTGCCAGGTCTCTCTTAGTAACCTTTGCCTTACTTGGTCTTTCTTTGCCCTTGCCCTTCTTAAGGGTCTTTGCTAGCCTTCTTTTTCCTATTGGTCTCATCAATATAGAGAACTGACTTTTCTTTCTTGATGGTACTCTCAGCTCCCCTCAACATATTAAGGAGCTCAGGTAGAGTTGCCTCAAACTTGTTCATATTAAAGTTAATAATGAACAGTGAAAAGGAATCTAGTAGGGACTAAAATATAAGATCAACATACAGGTTATCTTTAAGGACTATCTTTATACTTCACAAAGCGAGTAATCTCATCCTTGCTTATCCTTTCCTTCAGCGTGGGTACAATCATGTTAAGGACATATATAATTTTCTCTTTTGTGAGAACAATTCTCAAATTATGGAGCATCTGGACTAATGAGGTGGTTGGCATCAAGTATGCCACATAGGGGTTTTGCAAGCAACAAACAAGATATAGCGTAAATAAATAATATGCAGACTTTGTAGAAAATACTAATTAAGATATGAACTTTTATCTTAATGTACTCCCACTATTTTCCTAGCGAATCATATGATACCCTTGACACGTGAGACGAAAGTCTCCGACAGACTCTTAGTGGGGATCGGGATCCAATTGATGTCTTAGTGCAACCTCGAGGGACTTGACCAATTATACTAAGTCCAAAAGTAGGCAACTCTTGACAATCATAACTCCTTGTAATTTCCCATCACTTTTGGCCTTCGAATCATCATGGTCTTGAGGGACTTGACCAACCATGATATTCAGTTAAGTCATCACCATCGTTACAAGATGAGTCTGATTTGATGATGTGCCCTCAAGGGACTCGACCAAGTATACCATGTCCTCAGGTCACCGGTGACATCTCTATGTCGTAGGCAAGAACTCGATCATGTAGATAGGTGAGCCTTGAGGGACTTGAATAACTCAACCTATGTCGTGATTCAATTTCTTCCTATAACGATGAAATGTCGTGTGGGTCAATCTTATTACCTCATGCTTACTGACTTAATATTATCATAAGAGGGGTTTTTGTTTCATATCAGTCTCCTAATATGTCGTGTCACACACATATATATTTAATATATATCTACATTGCATGTAAATATATATATACATATATCTAATAGGTGTATAACACATCACATATGCAAGTCACATCGGATGATCATAAGCCGTCACCTAATATGATTAAGCCCGAGCCAATGGGCCTAATCACTCACAATAAGATCTATATGTGCATCGACGCATCTCCATGCCCTGTGATTGTTGATCTCGTCATCATCAATTCCATCAGATCGTCGCATCATCATGCATTGTAATCTCCCACCACAGCATCGTGGGTCCCGCTATCACCTCCACGCTCTTGCTGTGCCTCTCTATGTAATTACAAATAATAACAGGCACGCAGGCCCGATAATAAACGAGAAAAACAGAGGCTCGGAGGCTCCAATAATAATAATAATAATAGTTACACACATCACAACACATGGCTCATGATCATCCATCCACATTATACATCACATATATATCACATCATATATAGGATTACTAGATATATATAATAATTAATTAAACTATTTAATTAATTATTTTTAGAAATCAGGACATGTTCAAAATTTCTAAAATTGTCAAGGGTATTTTCATAATTCTCGATCAGAGGATAATCATTAGAATTTTCAAAATTATTGAGGGTATTTTAGAAATTCTGAACACGAGAACAATCCTTAGAATTTTCCTAAGTCAGAGGGGTATGATAATCTTTTCATAAAAGGATGCCCTAGCCCTCTTCCCTTACACTCACTCGCCGCTGTTCTACGCAGTAGCGTGTCGACACCGGCGGGCTGCCTCTGAGGTGTTGTTGCCCTCGGCGGCACCTGCGCGGTGTCGCCTTGCATGGGCGCGCCCCGCAGAGCTGCAGTGATAGCCCCGTCGCGGGCGCCTTGCGATTGCGGGAGCGCCGCCTTGTAGCGCCATGGGCGCGCCACACCAGTGCCAACCATGCCCGTGGGCGGCCGCGCATGCTAGCAGTTGCCCTTGCAAGGGGCTTTGGCCATGGTCGGCCGCCCCCTTGCAGGGGGGCTTGGCTACAGCCGATTGCCTCTTATAGTCGGCCTGGCCATGGGTGGCCGACCGCATGGGGGCTGCCTACCCTCCTCCTCGCGCCGCGAAAAGCAGCAAGAACGCGTAGAATGATTCCATTATCGTTTTGCACGAAAACCTTGGCTCTGATACCACTGTTGGGAAACCTTATCGGGTTTATCATATGCGTAGTGAAAATTAAAATAAAAACTGGTTACCCACGCAGATCAAATCATCGTGTAAAATATTGGGGTTGCGAGAAAAACACAAAAATCGATAAAACTATGATGTGTGAGAGATTGATTTTACCTAGGGAGATCGTATCTCCCTGTATTCTAGATCCGGATGGAGAAGATGAAGGAGGTCAAGCATCATCCTCTCTAGCGGTATCCACACGATGGATCTCTGCAGTGAAACTCCTCCAATCTGATCTCGTAACTCTTACACAGAGGGAGGGAGGAGAATAGGAGGTGGTGGCTAAAGCTAAAGCCTATCAATCATGAGTCTTCCCTCTTATTTATAGAGAGCCACCAAAAACCCCTAGAGCTCCTGCCGTAGTGGGTATTAGATCTCCATCCAATAATCTATTAAACTTACATTATTGGATCTCTATCCAATAATCTCCTTAGAACTCTAATTAGGCCTTAAGCAAGGAGCCCATCAGCATAAGGTCTCATCTAATGAGAATAGGGGCTAATTGGATCTTCATCCAATCTTCTATTCGCTAAAGCATCCACCATATGTGTGTGACCCTCTAGGCCCGATACCGAGCTGGTCGTGAGTCACTCCCATCAGAACTCCTTCTGATATAGTGAATTATTATCCCCATAATAATTCACTCGACTCATTGACTATGGACGTACTAGGCCACTACGCCATAGTCCCCAGCAGGATCGAATCCGGACCGTCTCGTCACGCTACTATATATATATAATCCCTCATCCAACTAATATCCCAGAGATCATATATTGGACATGGTACTGTCAGGTCATATACGAAATCTGTCATAGTCTCGCTCTAATCAGAGTCTCCCAAAGAACTCTTTCTCTCTCAACCCGAATGACCCTAGCTAGGGATTTATCTGAGCAAGCACATATGATATATTCCTCTCATGATACTGAGAGTCAATGATCCTCTATTGACACTCAATTACCTTCGTAAGATTGGCTACCAATCTCGATAACCAATTGTACTAGATTTGGAACTTTCTAAACCTATAAGTCTGGCGTCAAAGAAAGGAGTACTCATACAAGGCATCCTTAGTGTCTTAAGTCAAAGGACCAGATACACAACTAAGACTATGAAATCACTATCTGACATTAGGTATCATCAACTATATAACATTCCATAAGTGGATCAATTAGTGAACTCATTCTCCAATGAGCACCTGTACTATATATCCTTAGTATCTCCACACAAGTGGCTATAAGACCAGTCGCCTCCATCATATGGATGGATATATAGTACACCTATCTGTCCGGTTATCTCAATGTCCCTCTTGAGTAACCTATGATCGAAATTATTTAGGATCTGTGTTTAAAGGTGAATCGATCTCATTATCGTGATCTCATCACGATCCGACTCCCATTGCACAGAACCAAGGACATCACAATATATATGTAATAGATAATGTGAGAATATGTCAATATTAATCATAAGCAAAAATATCACACAGCGTATCACATGTGCCATCACTCACATGATTGGCTTGCAGGGCACATGTAACCAGCACTTTCAGCGGTTGAACCGCCGCTTAGGCCGGCGGTTGAACCACTCGTACCTGGATTTTCTGGGTGAGTTTGAATTTTGACTCTCAATTCTGAAGCCATTTGAGACCTATAAATACCCCAAGTTTTCTTACATTCAACACAACGCTTTTGGGGGATAAATTCTCTGAAAAACTTATGTAAACTATAAGAGAAAGAAAGGGGTAAGGGAGTGATTAAAGAGTTGCAATCTTGTCTCTCTTGTAAGATTATAAGGGTTTGGTCACTATAAAATTGTGAGTTCTCTTTGCTTATCTTGCTCACTACTTTTTTATTGATGCTTTCGATTTTATTTACGATTTGAAAGCAAGGCTTCAAAATCAAGCACTTCACTTACGACATTGCCTATCTTGCTATTCGGATTTGCTTATTCTTTCTTGAGTCTTCTTTAAGTAAGAAGCTTAGTATTTCTCTATATGATTGAATTGCTTTACTTGAACAAAAGGCTTCAAATTTTCCCATCTTGCTTCAAGGGAAAAGTTTTTCGTTAAAACGAGAATTTACACTTGCACTCCCACCCCACCCCCCACCCCACCACCACCCCCCCGCTAGTGCCAATTGATCGTAACAATTAATATCAGAGTAAGTTATTACTCTTTGGACTAAACACCCACTAGAGTAAATGACTTTGTTTGGCATGAATGAGGGTCAATGCATCACAAGTTCTCTTATATTCAATAGAATGGACTATACATCTTGGAAAATTCGAATGCGTATCTTTTTTGCTTCAATAGATCTTGATTTGTGGTAAATTATTGAAATTTTTTTTAAAAGACATCCAATCCAATAAATGATTGGAATGATTATGAAAAATAAATATTTTCGTTGAATGCAAAGGCTATGAATTCTTTTATTATGCACTTGATAAAAATGAATTTGATCGGGTTTCTTATTTTGATTCGGCTTTCGATATATGGCATATATTAAAAATGACACATGAAATCACAACTAAATCAAGTAAATCATTAAATGAAAAGACTTACAAAAATAAACTTAAAGAACACCTTCCAAAGAACATGAAGGAATTTGAACTGAGCATGACATATGATTCCTCGAGTGAAATCTCGAGTGATGAGGACTTTAAATCTTTGATAAATGAACTAGATAAATTAATAAGAATAAATCATAAAAATGACCTTAAACTCGTGGACAAGTACTTTTACTTTAAATGCAAGAAGTTAAGACACTCTGAAGTTGAAGTGCACAATCGGAAGGAAGTGGAAGATCTCATGCTTATGATCATTCAACAATGAGGTAAGTCATTCCTACAAAATCTCATTTACTTTTGATGAATTATCAAATACTTTTCATGAGCTCTATGATGAATTTAGAATAATTAGCAACTCTTATAAATTACTTAAGAAAGCTCATGATTCGCCTGATTCTTTAGTTAATAAATTTGAACAAATATATGATACATCACTATCACACAATTCATACATTAAATATGAAATCTTGAATGATGTATCAATATCATGTTTTTCTTGTTCTAAGTATAAGTCATTAGAAGTAATTAAATAATAAAATGATATACTACAACAAACTCAAAAAGGGCTTAATATAGACAATGAGTCTCTAAACATGATCCATGTTGATAAGGGTCATGTTTATATAGAAAGTATTGGCATTGTGAGTAAGACTCATTAAAGCCAACTCTCCTCATTAGAAGACCCATATTACACTCTTTGCCAAAAAATAGATATAATTTTTATGGTAAATGTGAATACTTTGCTTATAAGTGTTCATTTAGAAATTATAGTCTACATAAATTAATTTGGATTCCTAAAGGAATCATAAACAGCCTAAAACCACTAGAGAAAATAGGAAGAACATATCATGAAGGATCCAAACTCAAATGGGTACCTAAATTAAAATCTCCCATAATATAAAGTTACCTCCTAACAAGGCTAGGAGCACTAAGTAATGTTTTGAAAGTAGATGCTCAAGGCACATGACTTGAGATCTAATACTCTTTCAAAGCTTACTAGCCTAAGTAATAACAAAAAAATATTAAAATAAAATAATTGGTAATGAATGTTTGGATAACTCACTCTCTTGATTGTTCTAACTTTGACATGCTAATACAAAAATGAATTAGAGACTTTATCTAAATTTAAATTTATAAAGAAAGATTTTGATGATGATTATGATTGAATGATAGGTTCAAAATTATTGGCTTGAATATTTGTTGATTTAATGCAAAGGCTATTGTTAAATGATTTGAATATTATGATGTTTTTGGTTAAGTCAAATATCATTGTTGTATGATTGATTTAAATGGTTGAAAAATTATATGTTAAGATTAAATTTGTATTGTTAAATGATAGATTATTTTTGAATTTAAATATAAATAAATAAAAATTAGAAATGAGTTTGTCAACTCCTTGCAATATGTGTAAAGAGTTAGACTAATTTAAAAGTTGAAATTGAGATAGGTTGAATTTTGGTTGAAAATGTTTTATGTTCAATGAAATATGCTTGATGATTTAATGATGCATAGTGATGAGTTTATATTTTAAAATTATTCATGATGATCTTTGCGATTTATGGTTTATTAATCTTTGCTATAATAGAAATTCTTTTTGCTATAATTGATTTGGTTTTAAATGAAAACGTATGTTTTTATTTGGCTTAAAAGACAAAGACATATGAAATAAAAAGGGAATACATTTCATTGAAAATTTCTCTATCTTATAAATTTTTTTAAAAAAGATTAATGAATCAATTATGTTATATTTTTATGAATCTCTTGAATTATGAAAGTGATTTTGATGATTTGATGATTTGATAACTTGAACTTGAATAAGTTATTATCATGATTTTTGGTAAGTTTAGAAAATAAAACTTGAAATCTTTACATAAATACTTTGATTATGAACTTTATATAAACTTCCTAATTGTTACTTTGATAATGACTAAGGGAGATACAAAAGTGATATTTTGTAATAATGAATTTAAATACTTTGATTATGAAAACCTTGATGAGGAGCTATTTGTTAAAATTGGAGAAGAATCTGAGTTCCATGGGCCACTACACTTGGGATTTGAAGGACCTGCACTACAAAGACCGAATTGTGATTGTTCCTTCTTCCCCTTGCATCAAAATTATTTTGCATGAGTTGCACTCTTCACCTTCAGCAGGGCACTCCGGATTTCTGAGAACATATAAGTGGGTGAAGCAAAACATCTTTTGGAGAGGCATGAAAAGATTGATTTATGATTATGTTTCTAAATGTGATATATATCAGTAGCAAAAAGGTGAAACAATGGCAAGTCTCTGAGAACTACAACCACTACCTATACCAGACTCAATATGGACTGACATCTCCATGGACTTCATCAAAGGGCTGCCACCATCTTAAGGTAAAAGCATGATCTTTATGGTGGTAGATCGTCTAACCAAATATGCTCATTTCTGTGCTGTGAGACATCTTTATACCGCTGCTAGTATTGCTCAACTATTTGTGGAAAATATTGTAAACCTGCATGAGATGCCAAGGTCGATTGTGAGCAACCGTGACAAGGTGTTTACAAGTAAATTTTGGACTGAGCTCTTCCAACTATAAGACACCTAATTGAAGATGAGCACAACCTATCATCCATAGACAAAAGGCCAAACAGAAGTGGTGAACAGATACCTCAAGACTTATGGTGCTTCACCAGTGACCGACCTAATGAGTGGATAAGGTGGCTTCCTTGGGTCGAATGGTGGTACAACATAATTTATCATTCATTAACTAAATGTACCTCCTATGAGGCATTGTATGGCCGACCACCCCCTGTAATACCTAAATATATAATTGGTGCGGCCAAAGTGGATTAGGTCGATCAAAACTTAATTGATAGGGACAAGCTTCTATAACTACTAAAAGACAACCTAACTGCCTCCCAAGCCTGCATGAACCAACAAGCAGACACTTACCGGAGTGAGCGAGAATTTTCGGTAAGAGATTGGGTCTACCTTCGGCCACAACCATACAATATTTATCAATCAACACCCGAGCATCGATGAAGTTATCACCATGATTATACAGACCATATCAGATTTTGGAGCATATTGGGGCCGTAGCATACAAATTAAAGCTCCCAGATGATGCTAAGATCTATCCCGTCCTCCATGTATCCTTACTAAAGCTGAAATTAGGAGAATGCGAGTTGGTTCGGACTCAGCTGCTGAGCACTACTAATGATGGCAAGATTCAAGCTCAACCTAAAGCTATACTTGATCGGAGGATTGTGATGCACCGTCGACGCCCTTCAACTGAAGTACTCGAGAAGTAGAATAATTTACCAACCGAAGATGCATTGTGGGAGTCTTATGAGGAGCTAAAGACTCAGTTCCCAAAGTTTATGGACCTTTAGCCTTGAGAACAAGGATGATTCAAAGAGGGTGGGCTTGATAAGACTCCAGCAGGGTTGAGTCCTAATCACCCTAGAAGTAGTCAATAATAACCCTTTGGGATTGTAATAAAACCCTACCTAACCACTTCTATCATATAAAAAAGTGTGGCTAGGGTTTAGATTGGGGCCTTAGGGCTTAGTGGCTGTCGCCCCCTTTGTTGCGCTGGTCGACCAGGGTTTCCCTCAGCTAGGTCAGCTATAGGAGGGTAAAAGGATAATTTTACTTAGGCAAGCACCTCATTGACTAGGGTTTAGAATCCTATATAATGATGTAGCTACCCCCTCTATTTTATCAAGCAAGAATCATCTTTTATTCAGCCTTATGCCGAGTTCTAGTAGGGAGGAACCCCTATAGCGTTCTAAGAGTTGATCTCTCTCAAAGATCAAAATCTATAGAGCTCCTTCTGGGGTTCTATTAGGCCACGAACCTCCGGCCAACCAATAAGGGAAGCTCGTATATTAGGTATAAAAGGAACCCCCGATTTACACGAAGAGGGTTGGTGGGCTCATACACTACACCTTTCTACTCTCTCTACAACTTATGCCATTGCATCTTCTCCTTCTTGACTTGAGTATCAAAGGAGTCATGTCGGGTAATCCTAGTGTTGGCCTAAGATACAAGGTCATCTGCTTACCATTAGTGGACACCTAGGCCATCCTGTCTTAGGAGGAAGCATCCATTGACTCGAAAGACCCTTGCCTGCTTAATCAAGCTGCCTAATGTCAAACACCCGCCAAAAAGACAACATCTGGAATGCCTTCGCACTCTTGCAAAAATTTTGCGTTATACTAGAAGGAACCTTAAGGTGAGCTTGCACCTATAGTAAAGAAACTATCAAATTAACTCAACTATCGATGGTACTCATGACATCATTATTTTGGCACTAGAAGGAGAGCCAGACATTAGGGGCACTAACTTCCGGTAGCCCTTCCAGGGAAGCAAAAATGAGCTCTATTGAATCTCAAATTTTGATAATAAAATCAATTGATGAGTGCTTGATTTAACAAGTTTGTTAGAGTTGATTGATGCAAGATTAACTATGACAGAGATATTATTACAATCAAAGGTTTGGCCAGAGTCAAGTCCAAGCATCGGGCCGGGGTTCAGATGATGCGGTTAGGAACTCGGCTGGAGTACGTAGAGAGCTCGCCAAGGGTATCAGGAGCTTGCTAGGATAGCACAAGGGAGTTTACCGGAAGAAGACCGAGACTCGTAGAAAGATTGTCAGGGGTAGCCGAAAGGCTTGCTAGGAGTTGGGAAGGTCTTGAAGTGGATTTGTGGCAATATTGATTGTAATTAATTAAGTTATAGTTAGCATCATGTATGTTTAACCATGATGGTGAAAATGAGTTATAGATCAGACATGGACCTAAGATCAAGTTTAGGCATCGGGCTAAGGATTGGACGATACGGTGAGAGCTCATTGGGAGTTCACTAGGACTTCGCCGAAGGTATCGGGAAGATCGTTAGGAACATATTGGGAGATTGCCAGAAGAAGACCGTGAGACTCACCGTAGAGAATATCGAAGGTTGCCGGATTGTGAGATTGAGGTCGTAAGCTTGGTGGTCATGTTTGATTGTAATCTTTAAGTTGTAGGTTAAGGTTGAGTCCAAAATGAGTGTGATTTGGAAGGAATCCGAATCAACTCAAAGAGGCAATCGAGTCCACTAAAAGGGTTTGATTGAGCTCAGGATGGGCTCAATTGGTTGACCAAAGAATTGTTGATATATGGTTCATGTCGGGATTGGAAAATTGAAGGGAATCACTTTTCCGGGATTCTCGATGATTGAACCGCCAGTGAGCGGCAAGTGTATCATCGTCACCCAGGATTTCGGGTGGCTGTTAGTGGCTGAACCGTCTAGATCAGTGGTTCAACTGCCCATACCTTGGATTTTGGGTACTTTCGACGGTTGACACAACTAGGCCGACGGTTGAATTGCCCGTACCCAGATTTTCTGGATGAGTTTGAATTTTGGCACTAAATTCTATATCCATTTGGGCTTATAAATACCCCAAATTTTAGGGATAAATTCTATGAAAAGCTTGTATTAATTTAAAAAAAAGAAAAGGAGTAAGGGAGTGATCAAGGAGTTGTAATCTTGTCTTCCTTGTAAGATTGTAAGGATTTGGTCTTCACCCAAAGAAGATCGATAGTGGATATTGGTGTACCTCAAGGAGGAGGACTCGGGAGTGGATGTAGGCCAGTTGGTGCCAAATCACTATAAAACTATGAGTTCTCTTTGCTTATCTTGCTCATTACTTTTCTATTGATGCTTCTGATTTTATTTACGTTTTGAAAGCAAAGTTTCGAAATCAAGCATTTCACTTACGGCATTACCTATCTCATTATTTGGATTTGCTTGTTCTTTCTTGAGTTGTCTTTAAGCATGAAGCTTAGCATTTCTCTATAAGATTGAATTTCATCACAAGTCCTCCTATGTTGAATAGGACAGACTACACATCTTAAAAAATTTGAATGCATATCTTTTTGGCTTCAATAGATCTTGATTTATGGTGTATTATTGAAAAAAGATTTTCAGAAGTCATCCAATCCAACAAATGATTGGAATGATTATGAAAAACAAATGTTTTCATTGAATACAAAGGCTATGAATGTCTTTTATTATGCACTTGATAAAAAAAAATTTGATCGGGTTTCTTGTTTGATTCGGCTAAAAATGATAAATGAAAGCACAACTAAATCAAGTAAATCATTAAATGAAAAGACTTACAAAAATAAACTTGAAGAACACCTTTCGAAGAATATGAAAGAATTTGAACTGAGTATGACATATGACTCTTTGAGTGAAATCTCGAGTGATGAGGACTTTGAACCTTTGACAAATGAATCAGATAAATTAATAAACATAAACCATAAACATGACCTTAAAATCATGGACAAGAACTATTGTTATGAACACAAGAAGCTAAGATACTCCGAAGATGAAGAGCATAATCAAAAGGAAGTGGAGAATTCGCGCTTATAGCCATCAACAATGAGGTAAGTCATTTCTCTGAAGTCTTATTTACTTTTGATGAATTGTCAAATACTTTTCATGACCTATATGATGAACTTATAATGATTAGCAACTTTATAAATTACTTAAGAAAGAGCATGATTCTTTAGTTAAGAAATTTGAACAAATATATGATACATCATCATCACACAATTCATGCACTAAATATGAAACCTTGAATGATGCATCAATATCATGTTTTTCTTATTCTGAGTATGAGCCACTAGAGGTAATTAAACAAGAAAATGACATACTACGATAAACTCAAAAAGGGCTTAATATATACAATGAGTCTCTAAACATAATCCATACTGATAAGGGTCATGTTTATATGGAAAGTGTTGGTATTGTGAGTAAGATTTATCAAAAGCCAACTATCCTCATTAAAAGATCTATATTACACTCTTTGCCCAAAAGTAGATATAATTTTTATAGTAAATGTGAACACTTTGCTTATAAGTGTTTATTTAGAAATTATGGTCCACATAAATTAATTTAGATTTCTAAAGGAATCATAGACAACCTAAAACCATTAAAGAAAATGGGAAGAACATATCATAAGGGACCCAAACTCAAATGGGTACCTAAATCAACACCTCCTATAATCTAAAGTTGCCTCTTAATAAGGCTAGAAGCACTAAGTAATGTTTTGAAAGTAGATGCTCAAGACACATGACTTGAGATCTAATACTCTTTCAAAGCTCACTAGCCTAAGTAATAATAAAAAAATATTAAAATAAAATCATTGGTAATAAATCTTTGGATAACTCATTAATCTTGATTGTTCTAACTTTGGCATGTTAATACAAAAATGAATTAGAGACTTTATCAAAATTTAAATTTATGAAAGAAAGATTTTGATGATGATTATGATTGAATGATAGGTTTAAAATTATTGGCTTGAATATTTATTTATTTGAATGCAAAGGCTATTGTTGAATGATTTAAATATTATGATTTTTTTGGCTAAGTCAAATATCATTGTTGAATGATTGATTTAAATGGTTGAAAAATTGTATGTTGAGATTTAATGTGTATTGTTAAATGATAAATTACTTTTGAATTTAAATATAAAACACATAAAAAATTAGAAATGAGTTTGTCTAACTCCTTGCACTATGTGTAAAGAGTTAGACTCATTTAAAAGTTGAAATTGAGATATGTTGAATTTTGATTGAAGATGTTTTATGTTCAATAAAACCATGCTTGATGATTTAATGATGCATAGTGATGAGTTTATATTTCAAAATTATGCATAATGATCTTTGTGATTTATGACTTATTGATCTTTACCATAATATTTTTTTTATTTTAAATGAAAATACATGTTTTTATTTAGTTTAAAAGACAAAGGCTTGCTTGTATGAAATAAAAAGGAATACATTTTTATTAAAAAATTTCTATCTTATAAATTTTTCAAAAAGATATTAATGAATCAATTATGTTATTTTTTCATAAATCTCTTGAATTATGAAAGTTATTTTGATGATTTAAACTTGAATAAGTTATTATTATGATTTTTGACAATTTTAAAAAATGAAACTTAAAATCTTTACATAAATACTTTGATTATGAACTTTACATAAACTTCATAATTGTTAATTTGACAATGACTAAGGGGGAAACAAAAGTGATATTTTGTAATAATGAATTTAAATACTTTGATTATGAAAAATCTTCATTGGATGAGGAGCTATTTGCTAAAAACATAGGAATTTTAAATACATGAGATTTGCATGGATTTCTATTTACTTAGAATTTTGAATACATAAGATTTTTTAATTACTTATGTTGAAATTTATAAACTATATGGAGGGGTAAATTTATTAATTTTAATCATGTCTTTTGGTACTTAAAAATTTAATTTTATGATATGATCTCCTTGTACTTTTGGGCATAATTTGAATATGGATGTTAAGAAGAAATTGTGCAATCATATTTTTTTTGACAATGACAAAAAAAATGAGAGATAAAATTATCAATATGATTATAAGCAAATTGGATATGATAACATTGAATGAGAAACAATTTGGTTAGAAGAAAATTTAGAATTTTAAATTTTCTAAATACATATGAAATGCATAACTCAAAATTTGAGCTTGATTTACTATTTCCCTTTGCATTTCTTGGACTTTATAAATTGTATTTCTTATCAAAATTTGTATGCAAAATGTATGATTTACTTGATTTGCTATCTTGCTTGAAATTTACATAAAATAAATTAAATTTCTTGGGTAGCCCTTGATTTTTTCTTAGATTTTAGAATTTACATCTATAAAATTTGCATCTATAAAATTGACTATTTTTATGATTTTTTAACTTCTCTACCTTGATTCTAACTTATTGTTTACAAAAAGAGGAGAAAATCTACATGAAGATAATGATTTGTTATTGTTCGGATTTATTTACTATATTTTCTTAAAATTTACATGAAAAAGATTTGTTGAGCTCATATTCAAAATTTGATTTTAAAATCTTATATCTACAGGTTGAGAGTTAAGAATGCTAAATTATGAAAATATATAAATTGATAATCTAAATTTCATGATATTAAGTTAATTTTTTTAGTGATAATATCTTGAAAACTCTCTTCATGTTCATTATCTTATTGTTCACAAAAAAGGGAGAAAATTTATATGATGTTTTGCTATTTTGTGGATTTATTTGCTACTTGAAATTACATGAGATGATTTTAAATACACGAGTAACTCCTAAATTTTTGAATCTTCTTGAATATCTTGGATCTTTGAGCTTATTTTCAAAATTAACCTCTAGAAAATTGAGAGCTATACTTAATAATGTTTTACAACTCCTCCCTTATTTTCTTTCCTTCTTTTTCATGAGAGGAAGAAAATTATTTATGACTTATGTCGTATTTTACAAAGGGAGAGCAAAAACTCATGTACCTTCAAATCCTTAGCCAAATATTTTACCTTTTGATTGATGATAAAGGGGGAGAAATATACATTGATGACACATGATATTAATGATGTATATTGATGACATATGATATTGATGATATACATTGATGACACATGATATTAATGATAAATGGATATCTTGGATATGGATGCATAACTCTTTTTGAAATTCATAATTCGATGACTTGATGTAAATTCTTATTGAAATTTTCTTCGAATATGATATATATTGTCATCAATGATATACCTTAATGACACATGATATTGATGATTTACTTGGATATCTTGAATATTGATACATAATTCTTTTTGAAATTCATAATTCGATGACTTGATGTAAATTCTTGTTGAAATTCGCTTGGAATATGATTTGTTTCGTGATACTTGAATTCAAGAGGGCGTGGTTCTCTTGAATTTAAGCTTTCTTTATTGAGGCATGGATTTAGAAGGAGTTAGGATTAACTCCTGTCATCAATTGATTGTCATCATAAAAAAGGGGGAGATTGTTGAATCTCAGATTTTGATGATGAAATCAATTGATGAGTGCTTGATTTAACAAGTTTGTTAGAATTGATTGATGCAGGATTAACTATGACAAAGAGATTATTACAATCAGAGGTTTGGCCAGAGTCAAGTCCAAGCATCGAGTTGAGGCTCGGACGATATGGTTGGGAAGTCACCGAGGGTATCGAGAGCTTGCCAGGATAGCACAAAGGAGTTCGCTAGAAGAAGATCGAGATTCATCGAAAGATTATTGGGGGTAGCTGAAAGGCTTGCCGGGAATTGGGAAGGTCTTTAAGTAGATTTGTGGCCATGTTGATTGTAATTAATTAAGTTATAGTTAGCATCGTGTAGGTTTAACCACGACGGTGAAAAGGAATTACATATTAGACATGGACCCAAGATCAAGCTTAAGCATCGGGCTAAGGATTGGACGATGCGGTAGGAGCTAGTCGGGAGTTCGCTAGGACTTCGTTGAAGGTATCGCGAAGATCGCTAGGATCACGCTGAGAGACTCACCGTAAGAAATGCTGGAGGTTGCTGGATTGTGAGAATCAGGTCATAAGCTTGGTGGTTATGTTTGATTATAATATTTAAGTCATAGGTTAAGGTTGAGTGCTAAATAAGTGTGATTTAGAAGGAATCTAAATCAACTCAAAGAGGTAACCAGGTCCACGAAAAGGGTTGGATTTAGCTCAGGTTGAGCTCAATTGGTTGACCAAAGAATTGGTCAACATATAGTTCATGTCGGGATTAGAAAAGTGAAGGGAATCACTTTTCCGGGATTCCTGGCGGTTGAAATATCGGTGAGCGACGGGTGAACCGTTAGTGAGAGATGGGTGTATCACCATCGCCTAGGATTTCGGGTGACTATCAGTGGATGAACCACCTAGGCTGACGGTTTAACCACCCATACCCTAGATTCTAGGTACTTTCGGTGGTTGACCCGCCCAGGCCGATGGCTGAATGACCCATACCTAGATTTTTCGGGTGAGTTTGAATTTTGGCTCTAAATTTTAAAGGCATTTAGGGCCTATAAATACTAGTTACAGGTGCCCTATAAGCCAATCACATGAGTGATGGCACATGTGACACACTGCGCAATCTTTTTACTTATGATTAATATTGGTATATTCGCACATTATATTATTTGTTGCATATATTTTGTGATGACCTTGATTTTGTACAATAGGAATCAGATCGTGATGAGATCACGATAATGAGATTGATTCATCTTTAAACACAGATCCTAAATAATCCTGGTCATAGGTTACTCGAGAGGGATATTGAGATAATTGGACAGATCGGTGTACTATATACTTGTCCATATGATGGAGGCGGCTGGTCTCATAGACACTTGTGTGGAGATACTAAGGATATAGTACATGTGCTCATTAGAGAATGAGTTCACTAATTGATCCGCTTATAGAATACTATATAGTTAATGATACCTAATGTCAGACAGCGATTCCATAGTCCCAATTATGTATCTAGTCCTTAGATTTAAGACACCAAGGATGCCTTGTACGAGTACTCATTTCTTTGACATTAAACTTATAGGTTTAGAAAGTTTCAGATCTGGTACAACTGGTTATTGGGATTGGTAGCCAACCTTACAAAGAAAATTGAGTGTGATCATCCACTCTCGGTATCATGAAAGGAATATTCCATATGTGCTTGCTCAGACAAATCCCTGGCCAAGGTCATTCAGATTGAGAGAGAAAGAGTTCTCCGAGAGAATCTGATTAAAGTGAGACTATGACGGATTCTATATGTGACCTAACAATACCATGTCCAATATACTATCTTTAGGATATTAGTTGGATGAAGGATTATAGATACACGGTAACTATGGATAGATAGGTCTGATGGATTTGATCTTCCCTGTACCATCTAGGGACTATGGCGTAGTGGCCTAGTACATCCATAGTCGATGAGTCGAGTGAATTATTATGGGGATAATAATTTACTATATCAAAAGAAGTTCTAATAGGAGTGACTCACGGCCAGCTCGGTATCGGGCCTAGAGGGTCACACATATATGGTGGATGCTTCAGCGAATAGAGGATTGGATGGAGATCCAATTAGTCCCTATTCTCATTAGATGAGACTCTATGCTGATGGGCTTCTTGATTAAGGCCCAATTAAAGGCATAAGGAGATTATTCGATAGAGATCCAATAATACAAGTTTAGTGGGTTATTGGATGGAGATCTAATACCCACTAAGGCAAGAGCCCTAGGGTTTTTGGTAGCTCTCTATAAATAGGAGGGGAGACTTATGGTTAATAGGCTGCAGCTCTAGCCACCACCTCCTATTCTCCTCCCTCCTTCTGTGCAAGAGTTACGAGATCAGATTGGAGGAGTTTCACTACATAGATCCATCGTATGGATACCGCTAGAGAGGAGGACGCTTGACCTCATTTATCTTCTCCATGAAGATCTAGAATACAGGGATATACAATCTCCCTAAGTAAAAAAATTAATCTCTCACACATCGCGGTTTTATCGATTTTTATGTTTTTCTTGCGACCCCAATCTTTTGCATGACGATTTGATCTGCATGGAAAATAAGTTTTTATTTTGATTTTCACTGCGCATGTGATGCTCCCGCTGAGGTTTCCCAATAGTGATATCAGAGCCAAGGTTTTCGTGCAAAAGATTAGTTTTAAACTACGTGTGATGAGATTGAATCACGTAGAATCATTCTGCGCATTCTTGCTGCATTTTCGCAGCGAAGGCAACAAGGAGGAGGGGCGACCAGTCATGGCCAACCCCCATGCAGCGTCGGCCACCCATGGCCAGGCCGTGGCCAAGGCCCCCTGCAAGGGGGTGGTAGGCTGCGGCCAGGGCCAACCCGCAAGGGAGGCCAACACCGATCTTAGAGGCAAGGACGGCCGCAGGGCAATAGCCAGGGCTAGCCGCCCTGGCACGCCGCTGCGTGACGCCAAAGGGGTCCGGGGGTCAGGGCGCCGGGGTTGCCATGGCGCCCGCCGCCAAGGGCGAACCGTCAGAGGGCCGCCTGGCGATGGCTTGGTGGGCAAGGGCAACCGTTGCCTGCATAGGGGTAGCAGCAGCGGTGGCGGCGGCGCAGATGGGGTAAGAGGTGTATGGGCATCCTTTTAAGAAAAGGACGATCTTGCCCCTTTAAAGTTCAAAAATTTTAAGGACTATCCTTGTGTATAGAATTTCAAAAATACCCTCAATAATTCTAAAAATTTGGAGGACTGTCCTCTTATCCAAAATTATAAAAATATCCTTGACAATTCTAGAAATTTTGAGCATATCCTGATTTTTAAAAAATAATTAATTAAATAGTTTAATTAATTATTGTATATCTAGTAATTCTAGATATGATGTGATGTATGATGTGGATGAATGATCATGAGCCAAGTGTTGTGATATGTGTAATTGTGATTGGGGCCTACGAGCTTGTGTTTTTCTCGTTTATTGTTGGGCCTGTGTGCCTGTGATTATTTGTAATTACATGAAGAGGCACAACGGGAGTGTGGAGGTTACAGCAGGACCCATGATGCCATGGCGAGAGATCAAGACGCATGATGATGCGACGATTCGATGAAATCGATGATGATAAGATCAAAAATCACAGGGCATAGAGATGTGCCAATGCACACATAGATCCTATTGTGAGTGATTATGACCATTAGCTTGGGCTTAATTATATTAGGTGATAACTCATGATCATCCGGTGTGGCTTGCATATGTGATATGTTATACACCTACTAGATATATGTATATATATATCTGCATATAATATAGATATATATTAAATATGTATGTATGTGACACGACATATTAGGAGACCGATACAAAAACCCCTCCTAAGATAATATTAAGTCAGTAAGAGTGAGGCAATAAGATTGACCCACATGGCCTTCTATCGTTATAGGAAGAAATTGAATCACAACATAGGTTGAGTTGGTTGAGTCCCTCAAGGCTCACCTATCTACGTGATTGAGATCTTGCCTACGATATAGAGATGTCATCGGTGACCTGAGGACATGGTATGCTTGGTCGAGTCCCTCGAGGGCATATCATTGAATCAGACTCATCTTGTAACGATGGTGATGACTTACCTAAACATCATGGTTGGTCGAGTCCCTCAAGACTATGATGATTCAGAGGCCGAACATGATGGGAATCATAAGGAGTTGTGATTAGCAAGAGTTGCCTACCTTTTGGGCTTAGTATTATTGGTTGAGTCCCTCGAGGTTGTGCTAAGATGCTAATTAGATCCCGATCCCCACTAGGAGTCTGTTGGAGACTTCTGTCTTATGTGTCGAGGGTGTCACGTGATTCGCTAAGAAAATAGTGAGAGTGCATTGAGATAGAAGTCCATATCTTAATTAGTATTTTTTATAAAATTTGCTTATTATTTATTTTTCCTATATCTTGTTTTTTGCAGAAACATGTCGCTCATAAACCCTCTATGCGGCATACTTGATGCCAACCGCCTCACTGGTCCAAACTATATAGATTGGCTCCACAATTTGAGAATTATTCTCACAGCAGAGAGAATCACATACGTCCTTGATACAATTATGCCCACACCGAAAGAAGGGGCAAGCGAGGATGAGATCGCTCATTATGTGAAGTACATAGATGATTCTACGTTTGCAAAATGTTACATATTGGCCTCCATGACTCTTGAGTTACAAAGGCAACATAAGAGCATGAATGTAGATTCTATCCTTCTTCATCTCCACCAGTTGTTTGAGAAACAGGGAAGAACTCAAAGATATGAGATATCTAAGAGACTCTTCCAAGCCAGGATGATAGAAGGGACATCGGTTGAGAACCATGTCCTAAAGATGATAGAGTGGATCGAGAAACTCATAGGACTATAAATAGTCGTAGAGGATAACCTGTGCGTTGATCTTATACTTCAGTTCCTACCAAATTCTTTTTCTCACTTCATCATGAATTTTAACATGAGCAAGTTTAAGGTGACTCTTCATGAGTTCCTCAATATGTTGAGGGAAGCTGAGAGTACCATTAAGAAGGAGAAGTCAGTTCTCTATATTAATGAGACCAAAAAGAAAAGGAAGGCTAGCAAGACCCTTAAGAAGGACAAGGGCAAAGAAAGACCAGGTAAGGCAAAGGTTGCCAAGAAATACCTAGGAAAGGACAAAGAACAGTGCTTCCACTATAGCTAAGATGGGCAGTGGAAGAGGAACTGTAAGGACTACCTTACAAAGAATGCGAGACAAAAGCTTAGAGAAGCTTCAAGTATATTCATGATCAGTCTCCACTTGTCATATTTTCATGATAACACATGGGTATTGGAGAGTGTTTATCATATCTGCAATTTGTTGTAGGTTCTAGCAAGACCTAGGAGATTGGCTAGAGGCGAGATGGATCTCAAGATGGGAAATGGAGCAAGAGTTGCTGCAGTTAGTGTTGGAGAGGTCATCCTACATTTGCCTGGTAGAGCTATTAATGCATTAGATGCATGCTATTTTGTTCCATCTATTATCAAAAATATTATTTCTTTTTCTTGTTTGACAATTAGTGGATATAAATTAGTTTCTGAGAACAATAGTTGTTCAATAATTATGGATGATGAGATCATCACTAGAGGGACTCTTATAAGTGGCTTATATGTGTTAAACACTTCTTTACATATCATGAATATAAATATGTCTAAGAGGAAAAGAGATAAGGTGAATAATACATACCTATAGTATTATCGGCTAGGTCATATACATGAGGGAAGGATTCAAAAGTTACTGAAAGATGGATACTTAAATCCATTTAACTATGAGATATATGTAACTTGCAAACCTTGCATTTGTAGGAAGATAACCAACTCTCCTTTTAGTGGAACTGGAGAGAGAGCCACCGAGTTATTGGAACTCATACATAGTGATGTATATGGTCCTATGTTGACTCAGGCTATAGGTGGTTACTCATACTTCATTACATTCACTGATGATTTCTCTAGGTATAGACACATGTAATTAATGAAGTACAAATCTGAGGCTTTCGAGAAATTTAGGAAATATAAGAATGAGGTAGAGAACCAAATTGGAAAGAGTATTAATACTCTTCGATCAGTTCGAGGAGGAGAGTACTTGAGTATGAAATTCACCTTCCTCAGGGACAATAAGATTCTATCCCAATGGACACCGCCTTATACACCTCAGCTCAATGGTATATCAGAAAGGAGGAATCATATGCTATTAGACATAGTGTGGTCTATAATGAGTTTCGTTAACCTACCCAACTCATTCTGGGGGTACACCTTAGAGACTGCAACTCACATTCCAAATAGAGTTCCATCAAAGTTGGTAGTGTCTACACCATATAAGATATGGAAAGAAAAAAGTCTGATCTTAAGATTGTTAAGATTTGGGACTGTCCTACCCACGTTAGAAGACACAACCCCAATAAGTTAGAATCAAGAATAGAAAGATGCATATTCGTGGGATACCCAAAGGAAACTTGTGGGTATTATTTCTATTATCCTAAGCATCGAAAGGTCTTTGTTGCCAAGAGAGTTGTGTTCCTTAAGAAGGAACATATTCTTGGTAGAAACAGTAGGAGTGAGATAGAATTGAGCGAGGTTGGAGAACTTAGCTCAAGCACAATTCTAAAGCTCGAGTCTGTTCATGTACCTAACACACAAATTCCAATTTTACGTAGGTCTAGTAGAGTATCTCACCCTCTTAAAAGATATATGAGACATATCAGTGGAGATGACTCTTAGGATGTTGATCCTTAGACCTACGAGGAGGTTATTATGAGTATAGACTCCGGAAGGTGATAAGAAGTCATGAATTCTGAGATAGATTTTATGTACTCTAACAAAGTTTAAAACCTTGTGGATGTACCTGAGGGTACTGTACCCATCGACTGCAAATGGATCTTCAAAAAGAAAATCAAAGTGGGTGGAAAGGTAGAGACTTATAAAGTAAGGCTGGTAGCTAAAGGATATCGTCAAAGATAAGGAGTTGACTATGACGAAACCTTTTCACCTGTAGCCATGCTTAAGTCTATTAGAATTATTTTGGCCATCGCAGCACACTATGACTATGAGATCTGACAAATGGATGTTAAAATGACATTCCTCAATGGCAACCTCGAGGAGGGGGTGTATATGATACAGCTAGAGGGATTCGTATCCAAAGAGAGTCCAGATAAAGTATACAGGTTGCCTAGATCTATTTATGGATTGAAGCAAGCTTCCTGAAGTTAGAACATAAGATTTGATGAGGTGATCAGATCCTATGACTTTGTTAAGAACGAAGATGAGCCTTGTGTGTACAGGTAGGTAAGTGGAAGCACTATCACCTTCTTGGTGCTATATATGGATGACATCCTAATAATTGGGAATGATATAGGAATACTCTCCATAGTAAAGGCTTAGCTATCCAGAAACTTCTCCATGAAAAACTTAAGGGAAGCATCCTATATTTTAGGGATTTGGATCTATAGAGATAGATCCAAAAGGATGCTTAGCTTGTCCTAGTCTAGGTACATAGACTCCATTGTTAAAAGGTTTGGCATAGAGAATTCTAAGAGAGGTCTCATACTGATGAGATATGGAATATCACTTTCTAGGAATATGTCCCTAAAGACTCCTGAAGAAAGGGCAGACATGGATAAGATACTTTATACCTCAGCAATAGGGTCTATCATGTATATGATGCTATGTACCAGGCCTGATATAGCACATGCTCCGAGTGTCATGAGCAGGTATCAGGTTAATCTAGGTTTACAATACTAGAAGGCAATAAAATGTATCCTTAAGTACTTGAGAAGGACTAAGGATCTTTTACTAGTATATGGAGTAGGTAGCCTACAGGTTGAGGGCTACACAGACTCGAGTTTTCAATCTGATATTGATGATAGCAAGTCAAATTCAAGATATATTTTCACCGTGAATGGAGGAGCAGTAAGCTGGAAGAGTTTCAAGCAAGATACTACTGCTGACTCGACCACATAGGCGGAATATATTGCTACAACAGAAGCAACAAAGGAAGGGGCATGGATGAAGAAGTTCATCAAAGATTTGGGAGTCGTAACAAGCAACGTGAAACCAATTCTCATATACTGCGATAACAATGGGGCGATCGCTCAAGCGAAGGAACCCAGGTCTCATCAAAAGTCTAAGCATGTTCTGAGGAGGTTTCATATGATAAGAGAGATTATAGCCAATAAAGATATAGCTATCGAAAGAGTTCCATTCGAAGATAATATTGCAGATCTATTGACAAAGCCGCTAGCTCAAATTATATTTGAGTGTCACAGGGGTTTGATGGGGATCAGACACACAGGTGATTGGCTTTAGGTCAAGTGGGAGATTACTAGTTACAGGTGCCCTGCAAGCCAATCACGTGAGTGATGACACGTGTGACACACTGCGTAATCTTTTTGCTTATAATTAATATTGGCATATTCTTATATTATATTATTTGTTGCATATATATTGTGATGTCCTTGGTTCTATGGAATGTGAATCGGATCATGACGAGATCATGATAATGAGATCGATTCACTTTAAACACAGATCCTAAATAATCCCAGTCATAGGTTACTCGAGAGGGATATTGAGATAACCAAATAGATCGGTATACTATATACCCGTCTATATGATGGAGGCGGCTGGTCTAATAGACACTTGTGTGGAGACACTAAGGATATAGTACAAGTGCTCATTGGAGAATAAGTTCACTGATTGATCCACTTGTGGAATGTTATATGGTTAATGATACCTAATGTTAGACAGCGATTCTATAGTCCCAGTTGTGTATCTGGTCCTTAGACTTGAGACACTAAGGATGCCTTGTATAAAAACACCTTTCTTTGACACTAGACTTACAGGTTTGGAAAGTTTCAGATCAGGTATAATTGGTTATCGAGATTGGTAGCTAACCTTACGAAGGTAATTGAATGTCATTTAAGGATCATCCACTCTTTGTTTCATGAGAAGAATATCCCATATGTGCTTGCTCAGACAAATCCCTGGCTAGGGTCATTCGGATTGAGAGAGAAAGAGTTCTCCGAGAGAACCCAATTAAAGCGAGACTATGACGGATTATATATATGGCCTGATAGTACCATGTCCAATATATGGTCTCTAAGATATTAGTTGGATGAGGGATTATAGATACACGGTAACTATAGATAGATAGGTCCGATGGATTTGATCCCTCCTATACCGTCTGGGGAATATAGTATAGTGGTATAGTACGTCTATAGTTGATGAATCGAGTGAATTATTATAGAGATAATAATTCACTATATCAGAAGAAGTTCTGATGGGAGTGACTCACGAGCAACTTGGTATCAGGCCTAGAGGGTCACACACATATGGTGGATGCTTCAGCAAATAGAGAATTGGATGGAGATCCAATTAGCCCCTATTCTTATTAGATGAGACTCTATACTAATGAGCTCCTTGATTAAGGCCCAATTAGAGGCCTAAGGAGATTATTGGATAGAGATCCAATAATACAAGGTTAGTGGGTAATTGGATGAGGATACAAGGCAAGAGCCATAGGGTTTTTGGTGGCTCTCTATAAATAGGAGGGGAGACTCATGGTTGATAGGTTGCAGCGTTAGCCACCACATCCTATTCTCCTCCCTCCCTCTATGCAAGAGTTGTGAGATCAGATTAGAGGAGTTTTGCTATAGAGATCCATAATGTAGATACCGCTAGAGAGGAGGACGCTTGACCTCCTTCATCTTCTCCATCTGGATCTAGAATATAGGGATGTACGATCTCCCTAGGTAAAATTAATCTCTCACACATCACGGTTTTATTGATCTTTGTGTTTTTCTCATGACCTCAATCTTTTGCATGACGATTGGGAAATCAATTTTTATTGTGATTTTTGCAGTGCATGTGATGCTCCCGCTGAGGTTTCCTAATAATAAATACCCCAAGTTTTCTTATATTCCATACAACACTTTTAGGGGATAAATTCTATGAAAAACTTCTGTGAATTGTAAGAAAAAAAAGGGGTAAGGGAGTGATGAAAGAGTTGTAATCTTGTCTCCCTTGTAAGATTGTAAGGGTTTGGTCTTCACCCAAAGAAGATCGGTAGTGGACGTCGGTGTGCCTTAAGGAGGAGGACTTGGGAGTGGATGTAGGCCGTTTGGTGCCGAACCACTATAAAACTATGAGTTCTCTTTGCTTATCTTGCTCACTACTTTTCTATTGATACTTCTAATTTTATTTATGATTTGAAAGCAAGGTTTCAAAATCAAGCACTTCACTTACGACATCGCATATCTCGTTATTCGGATTTGCTTATTCTTTCTTGAGTCGTCTTTAAGCAAGAAGCTTAACATTTCTTTATAAGATTGAATTGCTTTACTTGAACGAAAGGCTTTGAATTTTCCTATCTTGCTTCAAGCAAAAAGTTTTTCGTTAAAACGAGAATTCACACTTGCACTATTTCACCCCCTCTTAGTGCCAATTACCTCTTCCAAAGAGTCAATTCTTTGGAAGCAGAGGTAAACCTACCTTAGCCTTAGTGGAAGCACTGCCATGCCTTAACACTAAGGGTTGGGCATTCGCAGTGTAGTGGTCCTGTGTCTTGTGTCCTGCTACTGACCTTCTCAAAGTGGCACCTTCACTCAGGAAGGAGAGAATTAGGACCAGGGAGCCCCTTAGGAGATGTGTTCTAAAAGTCAAGGGCTTTTTGCCCCATGAAGCAGCATAATAATGGGCCTCTAAACATTGATCATGATAAAACTAATTACTTTAGAGGAAAATCTTTATTGATTTAAACATTACTTCTGTAACAAATAAGGACACCTCAAGAGCAAGTTACAAAATGGAGCATGTGAAAGAAGGGTTGTCGGGGCCCAATGACTTTAGGAAGGTAGAGGCAGAGGTAAAGGGGTGGTAGGGCGATCGTCAAAAGGGACTTCCATAGGAGCAAGGACTTCAACATCCGAAGGGATATCTGCGAACAGATCCTCATTGACCTCAAGCTCAAGATATCATGCTTTGAAGCGCCTAAGGGCAATATGGTACTTGAACTCATAGGTGACTTGGTTGGCATGCTTAAGGCCACAATAGAACCCCTCGGACTCCTTGTAGGAGAGCACATGCCTCCTTTCTCACTCAACTACATAACTCTACTCCTCCTCCTAAACCTTCTTGATCTCCTTCATAGCTAGGTGCGTAGTCGCCAGCTCGTCTGAGTTGGTCGACAATCACTCCTGTTAGGAAACCAAATAGGAGCATCACATGCGTAGTGTAAGATCAAAACAAAATAGGTTTCCTATACAAATCAAATCATCATGTAAAAGATTGGGTCACGAGAAAAATGCAAAACTGAAAAACTGCATAGTGTGAGATATTGTTTACCTAAGGAGATCATATATCTCTATTTTTCTGGATTCGGATGGAGAGGATGAAGGAGGTTAAGCATCCTCCTCTCTAGCGGTATCCACATGATAGATCGCTGCAGCGATACTCCTCTAGTAGCAGTCCTAGGTCTCTTAACTCTTCCATAGAGAGAGGGAGGAGAATAGGAGGGAGCGACTAAAGATGTAGTTTATCATATATGTGTCTCCCCTCCTATTTATATTGAGCCACCAAAAACCTTAGGGATCCTGCATTAGTGGGTATTGGATCTCTCATATTTATCATGTAAAAAATAAAAAGGTTTCCTATATTTATCATGTCATCATGCGATGATTGGTGCGAGAAAAACTATCAAACCAAAAACTGCACATAACATGTGTTAGATGTTTTACCTAAGAAGATTGTATATCCCTAAAACCCCAAATCTAAAGGAGAAGATGAAGGAGGGTAGATATCCTCCTCTCTAGTGATATTCACATAGTGGAAGAACCGGTGGTGTTTGTCCTTGCAGTGTAAAAACTTGTAGCTTTTTGTGCACCTTATTTACAACTTTTGTATACCACCATACAACAAGCATAGAAGAAGGACTCCTTTCTTCACTATCATGATGCACCAAAGAGAGGGGTGGTTGGCTGAAAAAAAAAGGGAGGGACGAGAATAGGAGGGAGCGTCGAAAGATGCAACCTATCACCTTTCTTGGCTATTCCTATCTCATATTTATAGAGAGCCTCTTTAAACCCTAATAGATCTTACTTTAGTGGGTGTTGGATCTCTATCCAATTACCCTCACACCTTAGATTATTGGATCTCTATCCAATAATCTCAATTTGCATCTAATTGAGCCTTATGCAAGGAATCTATTAATGCTAAATCTCATCCAATAAAATAGGAGCTTATTAGGTAACTTATATCCAATCCTCTACTCATCGTAACATCCACCATATGTGTGTGACTTTCTAGGCTCAATACTGAGCTAGCCATAAGTTGCACTTGTTAGAAATCTTTTTGACTTAGAACTCTTTCTAACTCAGTAAATTATTATCTCAACTCATCGACTATGAACGTATTAGGCCACTACACTATAGTCCCCAGAAGTATAAGAAGATCTAATCCATTAGACTTGTCTGTCCTTAATTACTATATATTTATAATCCCTCATCCATCTAATATCACAAAGATCATATATTGGGCATGGTACTATCATGCTTCATATGAAATCTATTCGAGTCTCACTCTAATCAAATTCTATCGGAGTACTCCTTCTCTCTTAATCCAAACGATCCTAGTCAAAGATTTACCTAACTGAGAGCACATGAGATATTCTTCTCGTGATACAAAGAGTGGACAATCCTATATTGACACTCAATTACTTTTGTAAGGTTGAATACCAATCCCGATAACCAATTATATTAGAACTGGAACTTCCAAATTTATAAGTCTGATATCAAAGAAATGAGTACTCAAATAAGGCATCCTTGGTGTCTCAAGTCTAAGGACTAGACACACATTGGGGCTATAAAATTATTGTCTGACGTTAGATATCATAAATCACCTAGCATTTCGTAAGTAAATTAATCAGTAAACTCATTCTCCAATGAGCACCTATACTATGCTCTTGGTATCTTCATATAATTAGCCATAAGACCAACCGCCTCCATCATATAAATAGGTATACAGTACATCGATTTGTCTGATTATCTCGATATCCCTCTCGAGTAACTTATGACTAAAATTATTTGGGACCTATATTTAAAGGTGAACCACTCTCATTATCATGATCTTATCATAATCTAATTCTCATTGCACAGATCAAAAAACATCACAATATATACAACAAGCAACATGAAGTAAGAATATGTCAATCATAATAATAATAAAAAAGATCGCATATCATGTCATACATGTTATCACTCATATGATTGACTTATAAGGCACTTGTAACCACTAATCTCTCACTTGACCTAAACCTAATTACTTATGTGCCTGATTCCTATAAGACCCCTATGATGCTAAAAGACAATCTGAGATAACAACTTTATTACTACATCTCTATGGGTCACCATCTCTTTAATTAGGTGAAACCTCCTCAAAGTACTTTTGATGAGACATAGGTTCCCTTACTAGAGCTATTGCCCCATTAGTGTCGCAATATATGGGAATCGATTTTTTGCTAACTGTATGACTCCTAAATCTGCGACGAACTTTTTCATCCATAGTTACTTCTGTCGTAGGAATGTACTCCATCTCTGCGGTCAAGTCAATAATATTATGTTGCTGGGAACTCTTTTATCTTATTACTCTCTCATTCAGGGTGAAGACATACCCTAAGTTCGACTTACTATCATCGATATCAGACTGAAAACTTGAGTCTATGTAGCCCTCAACCTAGAGGCTACCTTTTCTATATATCAATAAAAGATATTTAATCCTTCTCAAGTACTTAAGGATACACTTTACTACCTTCCAATGTTCTGAACCTAGATCCACCTAATACCTGCTCGTGACACTCAGAGCATGCACTATATCAGACCTAATATATAGTATAGTGTTAGGATTGTATTGGCACTAAGAGGGTAAGAGCTGAACTAGTGCTTTCACAACAAGATTCTGATTTAAAAAATTTGATCAAAAAAATATGTATCGAAAATACATTTAACTAAGGAGTATGAGCAAAAGTAGTGAGTAAGTAAATCAGTATATAATGATAAGACAAAGCAAGAAAAGAAATGTTAACCTATTTATAGTGGTTCGGTTATCCCAACCTATGTCCACTCTTGATTTCTCTTCTCACAAGGCCACTAGCTTTTACTACCAATCTTCTTCCTAATGGACGAAGATTTCTCATTTTACCAGGCTCAGGAGAGAACCTTTACACTAACTTTTTATAAAAGACCTCATACTTCCTTAGAAGAACCTCTAAACTCAAGGAAGAAGAGACTCAACCACTATTAGAAGAGTTTACACATTTTAATTTTCAAGATTTTGTTATGTTCACCCTTGCATCAAGAAAGCATGAGTGTGATGTTTATTGACCCTCAAAAGCTTTAAAATAGAATCAAAAATTTAAATCCTTGAGTTTTAAAGGTATTGGTGGTACCAATGTCAATGTCGGGTGGTACTACTACCGAGCACAGCCCAGGAATTGGAGCTACAATGGTACCACCACCACCTAGCATAAATAGTGCTTTTCAATTGTCTAGATGATACCATCGCCTAGGCCTGGTGGTACCACCACTTAGGCCTACTTTAGATCATCGAATTGACCTTCCAATATGCCCAATTCAGCCTCGATTTAGGTCCAATGGACTCTAAATCAAGTTGGCATGATTTCAGCCTAATACCAACTCAATTTGACTCAAAACGATTACGATCAAGATTTAATATTCTAATTAAATTACAAAGCTATTATCTAACACTTCATCTAAACCTCTAGCATATTATCCTTTCCTTTGGCTTATCGTCCGATCTATTGGTATATTGACTTCCTACAACATCCGATCTTTTGGCATAATACTCGAGCCTTCTGGCTTGATGCCCGAACTCATGGCATAAAATCCATACTTTGACATGTCGACTAATCCTCTGGTCTGACATCCAATCTCTGACATGATGTTTTCCTAACCCAATATCTGATTTTTTCACTTCAATAATTTACCCTTTGATGGTTCGAGTCCATGATCAAAATTTTTTCTACGTCACTTATCTTAAAAGTATATTACTCTATATATTCATCAATTGGTTTCAACATCAAAATATGCAATAATCTCCCCCTTTTATATGATGACAACCATAGAGTTTTAATGAAATTTTCCCAGCTTGTATGCCATTTTGAGATATTATAGTGAACCCGAACTCAAAAAATGAAAACCTTTCAATGCTACTCTTTGAATTAAAATAAAAATAGTTTTTATCAGAAATCATAGTGATTTTTAATAGTAATCATACAAAAATCATATGCATAATTTTAGTTAAATAATCATATCCATAGTTAGAATATCAAAATAACTACACATCTCATCAAATATAACAATAAGTGTTGAACATAATTGTTATCGTCATCATAAAGTTACCATTACTTCTGCCCCTTTATCATCAATAAAAAAAAACTACTACTTTTCTCTCCCCCTTTGTCATCATAAAAAAGAAGAGAACGATACCATATTATCATGGTGCTACTTCTCTTCATCTACATCAAAGTGTCAATTGTAAAACTAGTTTAATATCCCATGAAGGATATTAATATCCAATATAAGTTCAAGTCATGATAGGTCAATTGATTGATGATGCGGTATACAATGAGTTATATGAAATAAATTTCACATCAAAAAATCAAGATAATGATCCATTGAGATGAATCACCTTTTTAGTAAAAAAAAATATAGTAAAAGATCTTGACTCATATAAAATAAATCTCAAATAATAAATATCGAGAAGTTAAGTAAAAGATCATGATTTATTTGGATAAATCTCTTTCTTAGTCATTATCAAAAAAAGAATTATAGAAGAATGAATACAAAATAAATCTCAAATCTTGAATACCGAGAAGTCAAGTGAGAGATCATGATTTAATTGTAAAAAATCTCTTTCTCAATAATTAGCAAAAAAGAAAGAATTATAGGAAAATAAATACAAAATAAATTTCAAATATTGAATATCGAGAAGTCAACGAAAGATCATAATTCGTTTGAAAAATCTCCTATTTAGTAAAAATAAAGAATTATATGAAAAGAATTTAGTAGGACATTATGATTCATACTTTTGAAAGATTTAACATGCCTAATTCTCTTCTAATAAAATTGAACTATTTCTCATTCAGTGGTTTAATAAGAATTTCTGCTAATTGATATTTTGTGTCAATGAAATCTAAAGATATATCATAATTGCTAATATGATTCTTAATAAAGTTTTGTCAAATATCAATGCGTTTAGTCTTAGAGTATTGAATAAGGTTCTTTGTTAAACAAACTATACTAGTATTATAACATTTATAAGGATATTTTGTAGGTAAAGTCTATAATTTTTTTAAGTATTATTTATCTAAATTATCTATGCATAACATACACCTACCGTTACATATTCAGCCTTAGCTGTAGATAATACGATAAAGTTTTACTTCTTGGAAAATCAAGAAACAAGTGCATGACCTAGGAACTGACATATTCCAGAGGTACTTTTTATATTTATTTTACATCTCATAAAGTCAGCATCAGTGTAAGTACTTAAATCAAAATTTTTAAATTTTGGATACCATAATCCTATATTGGGAGTTCCATTTAAGTATCTAAAAATTATTTTAGTTATTTTATAATGAGATTGTTTAGGATTAGATTAAAATCTTAAATAAAATTTAATACTAAATATTATTTCAGGTCTAGTTGTAGTAGGATATAATAAGCTTGTTAGGATCGAGTTGGCACTAAGAGGGGGTGAATTAGTGCAAGTGATAAATACTTGATTAAAAAAAACTTCTACTCAAAGAGAAATCCAAATCAAAAGAGCTTTTGTTGGAACTTGTTAAGAGCAAATAAAATAGAGAGCAAATTTAAAGAAGGACAAGGAAGAGATGCTCACAATATTTTATAGTGGTTTGGTCCACCAGACCTATGTCCACTCCCAATCCCTCTTCACTCGAGGTCAACCGGTATCCACTATCGATCTTCTTTCTCAGGCAAAGATCAAACATGCCTTTACAGACCTTTCTCTTTTTTACAGACTCATGAGAACAACATTTACACTCTCTTTTTCTCAAGCTCAGGAGATCAACTATTTCAACTCAATTTTAGCCCTTCCCTTACACAATTCTCTCTTGAAAGAAAATAGGAAGCTCTCAACCCAATTCAACAAAATTTTATCAAAATTTTCCTTCACAATCTTGCTATCCCATATAAGAATTCTTGGGATATTTATAGGCCCTAATTGACTTCAAAAATTGGAGCCAAAATTCAAACCTTATTGAAAAATTCAAGGGCGGATGGTGCTATCATCGGCAATAACGGTATCACCATTGAAAGCTATCTGAAAAACTAGGCAACGATGATACTACCGTCGCTTAGGTGATACTACCTAGAAATAATACTTTTTAGTATTGTTTTATACCCGAGTTGTACCTTATGTTAACCTCTTTCCAAGTCAATGAAATAAGCTCTATCATGAGCTTAAATCAATTCCAAAGTGGACTCGATTAGCCCTTAATTGAGTTAGTAAAACTAACTCTAATCAAGATGCTAACTATGATACTTAAGACAAATAATTACAATACACAATATTCGTTGTCCAGTACATCAATCGATCTTTCGGTGAACTTTCGACGTCCTTTTGGCAAACCCCCAACGAGCTCCTGATCTCCTACCAGCGAGCTCCTGACAACCTATCGGTGAACTCCCAGCGAACTTCCCAGTGAGCTCCCGCCATATCATCCGAACCCTGGCCTGATACCCGATCTTGATTCTGGCCCAATGATATATTCTTCCTTAATTGTTTTATCTTTTTCCAGTCGTAGTTAATCCTATATCACTTATCTCCAGCACATAGGTTAGATCATAAACACACTAATTGGTTTCATCATCAAAATCCGAGATTCAACAATCTCCCCCTTTTTTATGATGACAACCAAAAAGTGCAACATGTTATTTTATACATTGTGCATCCTTATCATTTTAAATCATAACATACACAAATTTAAAATATTTTAGCTTTACTTCATTAATGATACCAACAACGTCAACATTGCTTTAAGCATTGCATGCATAAAACTAAAACATTAAAATTTTTAACCATTTAACTTTCATCATCATGATACCAATATTAACATTATTTTAGGCATATCAAGTTTGCTCTATTTCAAAACAAATATCGTCATTTTTTGTTTCACATGATAAGAATTTTAAACATACCACTTATCATTTTTATATCACATGATAAAAATTTCAAATCAAATGTCATCAACATACAATTTCTCCCCCTTTGTCATCAACAAAAGGTAAAAATGTTTAACTCATATTTATACATTTATCACAAATATTCATCATTCGTCATCGATATATCATTTCTCCTCCTTTGTCATTGAACATACCATTTCTAAATAAATGTTCAAAACAAATGTTAATCACATGATAAACAAAACATTTATTATTATGTCATTATGTCATCAATCATGTCATTTCTTCTCGTTTGTTATCAACAAAAAGGAGAAATATTCACCATATATTTGAACATTTATCATAAACATTATTATATGTCATCATACTATCTCTCCTCCTTTATAAAATAAGAATAAGAAAAAAAGGGAAATTGATTCATTTCATAAGATTCAAATCACATGTACTACATCAAATTTTTTTCTCACTCTTTGTGAAAAATAGAAGAATAAGAAGAAGGGTGGAGTCATTGTATCACATAAAAGGATTCATTTTAAAAGCATCACATAAAAAATCGAGTATCCCCAAAAATCCAAGAATTAAAGATTAAAGATCAAATAAGAGGATTCATTTTAAAAGCATCACATAAAAAATCAAGTATCCCCAAAAATCCAAGAATTAACTATCAAGAGGGAGGATTCATTTGAAGTCATTGCATCAAAGATTCATGAATTCAAGAATCAAAATATTTTTTCTTAAAAGGGAGGATTCGAAGGAGATCTCATGAATTGAAGAATCCAAGAATCAAATATTAAGAGGGTGGATTTGAAAAGGAGCTCATGAATCACATATCAAGCATCACAAAAAGTCTTGAATCACATTTTTTTCTTTTGTAAATTTCAAGAGGAAACAATGATGTGAAATCATTTCGAAAGAAAGCTCAATTTGCAAACGTCGAGAAATCCGAGAAAAATATAAGAGCTACTCATGCATTTGAAAGATTTAACATTTCTAATTTTTTTAATCAAATTATTCATCATTTAATGGTTTTGTTGCAAGATAGCAATTTTCTTTCCCGCTTTGTTATTGTTAAAAAGAAGGGAATAATACAATATTATAAAATCAGGTTTTAAATCATGACAAATATTAATAGCATGAAAAATATCAAGAAATATCAATTTGGTGATAGAATTTATCATTCATGAGTATAAGGAAGTCAATGATAAATCATGATATGAAGGATAACCAATTGTGAATACCAAAGGTCATGATTCCATTTGATAAATCTCCTCTTAGATAATAAAAAGAAATTTTAGGAGATCAAGTAACAAGAAAGATCTTAATTCATATAAAAGTTATCGGGTTATAAATATCAAGAAGTCAAGATAATGATTAGGATGAAAACTTCTCTATAGTAAGTTGCAAAAAGGGACATAAGAGAACTAGTAAAAGATATTGCTTCATGTATAAGACATTTCAAGTCATCAAGATCATAAAAAATCTCAAGTTATAATTTCAAAAGATCAAAATGACAAATCATGATTCATTTAGATAATTTTAATAATATAAAAGAATCATAGTGACCGATCTCGATTTATATAAAGGTTTCACATTATAATTTTCAAGATGTTAAGATCATGATTTGGATAATAACTTATTTAAGTTCAAATCATCAAAATCACTTTTATAGTTTAAGAGATTCATAAATAATGATATACATAGATTCATCAATTTTATTTCTTGTTGAAAACTTGATAGGATAGAGACATTTAAGAAAAAATGCATTCCACTTTTGTGTTTCAATTTATGTAATTTATTTTATGCAAGAATACTTTTATCTTTTATGCCAAATCCATGCATTTTTATTTAAAACCAAAAACCAAGTATCATTTTAAAAGAAATCATCAAGATCATTAATATAACACATTAAAATGATAAAATATCTTCAAAGAAAAAATTTTGATTTATTTTAATTCTAACATTGAAGTGAGTCTAACTCTTTATACTTAGTGCAAAAAGTTGACATGCAATTGTCATGCCCATTTGAAAGAAAATATATATATAATTTTTCTTAATTATCTAAAAACACTAGAAAGATAAGCATGATTTTTTTAAAATTTTATTCCAATCCCTAATTCAACAACAATCTAACATTCAACATATAATATACAACCTATTTCAAGTCAACATACAATATTCAATCAAATTAACATTTAAATCAATCATTCAACAATAACATTTATAAGCCAACTTAGTCAAAAGTCTAGTGATATATCATGGTCTATATGGATAAATATTTCCTTTAGTTAATATCAAGAAGAATCATAGGGGAGTGATTAATGAAAGACTTAGACTCATATAAACTAAGATTTGTTTGGATAAATATATTTGAGGGTCAAGAAAATTGTGTACAAACATCTCAAATCATAGACTCCAACGTATCATCTCATCATATGAAAACACATCTAAGATCATCATCAAAACTCCTTTTCCAAAAAAATTTAACATAGATTATTTTCCATTAAAAATAGCAAAGGTTCTTTAGTTCTAATTCATTTTTGCAGTAACATGCTCTAGCTATACATAAGTCATGCATCATCGAAAAGCAATCAAGATTAATTGTATAACCATGAATCATCAAAAGATTTGTTGCCAATAATTTTAATTTTAATAAATTTTTGTTAATATTGTTTAGGCTAGTGAACTTTAAAAGTATTTTAGATCTCAAGTCATGTGCTTTGAGCATCCACTATCAAGATACCATTTTGTGCTCCTAGCCTTTATTGGGATACAAACATATACAATAAAGGGGGATATGGTTTAGGTATCCATTTGGCTTTGGGTCCCTAATGAAAGATTCTTCCTAATTTTAATAATGGCATTTAGTTGTTTATGGTTCCTTTAGGAACCCAAACTAACTTGTGTGGACTATACCTTTTAAATAAACATCTATTGGCAAAATGTCCAAGTCTACCACAATAATTATATTTGTTTTCAGATGAAGAATGTAATATGGGTTCTTTAACAAAAATAGTTAGCTTTTGTTGAGTATTACTCATAAAGCCAATACCTTGCCTTTTATTAACATGACCCTTATTAGTAAGGATCATGTTTAGAGATTTATTACCTATTTTAAATTTTTTAATATTTGTTGTGTATGACATTTTCCTTTTTTTTATTCCATCTTGTGTCTCACATTTAGAGTAAGAAATACATGATATTGATGCTTCATGCATGGTTTCAAATTTACTAGCAAGTAATGTATGATCTATTTTAAGTGATTTATAATATTTACTAATCTTTTTATACTCATCAAATAATTCATGAAAGATATTAAGTAACTCATCAAATGTAAAAGAGGCTTCAGGGGAGTCAGTTATCTTATCATTGATGGCCATGAGAGCGTAGTTCACTATTTCTTCTTGGTTATCCTCTCGATCTTCGGAGTGTCTCGGCTTCTTATATTCATATAAACATGTTGTGTCTTTTTTGAGTTTATTTTTGTTTTTAATATCTTATTTTGTTTTGTTACTTTTCATGAATTTTTTGGGTTTTTTTGTTATAAGTTCAATGTCATAGTAATAATCACTCGAGGTTTCACTCGAGAAATTTTTTTTTGTTCTCAATTCAATGTCCTTCCTATTTTTTGGAATGTGTTCTTCTTTGGAAGTTATATTATTTATTTTTTATTCTTTTAATTTACTTGTGCTTTCGTGTGTGATTTTTAATGTGTGCCACATATCAAAAGCCGAAACATTAGTAGAAACCTGATGAAATTTATTTTTATCTAAAGCACAAAATAGAGCATTCATAGCTTTGCATTTAAAAAAACTTCTTTCTTTTATGATCATTCCAATCATTTATAAGATTGGATGACTTCTGAAATCCATTTTCGACAATGTTCCACAATTCAAAATCTATCGAAATCAAGAAAATCTACATTCTAGTTTCCAATAGGTATAGTTCATCCTATTGAATATAGGAGGACATGCGACGGAATGATCCTCGTTAATGCAAAAAGCTAGTAAACTTTCTTGAGTGTTAATCCAATTGAGTTGAATGTGGCTCTGACACCAACTGTTAGGATCGAGTTAGTACTAAGGGGGGGGGGTTGAATTAGTGGAAGTGATAAATACTAGGTTTGAAAAACTTTCACTCAAAGAGAAACTGAAAGCGAAAGAGCTTTTGTTGGAACTTGTTAAGAGCAAATTTAAAGAAAGACAAGGAAGAGATGCTCATAATTTTTGATAATGGTTTTATCCACTAGACCTACGTCCACCCCCGATCCCTCTTCACTCGAGGCCAACCAGTATCCGCTATCCATCTTCTGTCATGGGCGAAGATCAAACATCCCTTTATATACCTTTCTCATTTTCACAGGCTCAAGAGATCTACCTTTTCAACTCAATTTCAGCCCTTCCCTTACATAATTCACTCTTGAAAGAAAAAGGGGAGCTCTCAATCCAATTTAATAGAATTTTATCAAATTTTTCCTTCACATTCTTGCTATCCCATACAAGAATTCTTGGGATATTTATAGACCCTAATTGGCTTTAAAAATTAGAGCCAAAATTTAAATCTTATTAGAAAACCCGATTATGGGTGGTACTACTACTGGCATCGGTGGTACTACCATTGAAGTTACCCAAAAAATTGGGCAGCGACAGTACCACCATCAGGAAACCTGGAAATAATACTTTTCGGTATTGTTTCATACTCGAGTTGTACCTTGTGTTAACCCCTTTCTAAGTTAATGAAATGAGCTTTATTATGAGTTCAAATCAAACCCAAAATGGACCTGGTTGCCCCTTAATTGAGTTAGTAAAGCTAACTCTAATCAAGATACTAACTACGAAACTTAAGACAAATAATTGCAACATGTAATCTTTGTTGTCCGGCACATCAATCAATCTTTCGACGAACTCCTGGTGGACTCCCGGCATCCTTCTGATGAACCCCCGGTGAGCTCCCAATCTCCTTCTGGCGAACTCCGGGCATCTTCCGGCAAGCTCCTGATAACATGTCAGTAAACTCCCAGTGAGCTTCCCAACAAACCTCCGGCGAACTCCAAGTGAGCTCCCGCCCTATCATCCGAACTATAACCTGATGTCCGATCTTGACTCCGACCCAACAACAGATTCTTTTATAATTGTTTTGTCTTTTCGCAATCATAGTTAATCATGTATCACTTATCTCCAACATATAGGTTAGATCATAAACACACCAATTGGTTTCATCATCAAAATCTAAGATTCAACAAAGCTACCTATCATACCTCTATAAGTCTTTTGATTAAAGTATTCTCCTTAATTGTCCATATCTAATTTAGTTGAAATGTGCATCGATGTGTTAATGTCCTTTGCACAATCCATGGGAAACATTTAAATAGATCTAAATTATATTTAGTTTGACTAATAAAAAGTTTTATCATTTAGTTGCTTAATTTACAATCATGAGAAAGATGTCAATTCACCCATCAAATTTATTTCAAATTCTTAGATTATACTCTTGACAAATGATTTATATACAGATTCATTTGTAGAACCAAAAATAATATCATCAATGTAGAAAATAAGAAAATTATTTTTAAAATATTTAATAAATAATATAGTATCATTTTTGTCTTTTAAAAAAATATTTTGAATAGGAAAGGAGTTAGGCCTCTCATACTAAGCCCTAGGGGCTTGTTTTAACCTATAAAGAGCCTTAGATAATTTGTAAACATAGTTTAGAAAAAGATAATTTTTAAATCCGAGTGATTGCTCAATATAAACTTCTTTGGAAATAAAACCATTAAGAAAGATATTTTTGACATCCATTTGAAATAAATTTAAAATTTTTAAAATATGCATAAGCAAGGAGTAATCTGATGACTTCAAATCTTGCCAATAGAGCAAAGGTTTCTTTATAGTCTTTCTTGGTTAAAATCTTTGACTATTAATCTAGCCTTATTTCAAACTATGATACCTTGTTCATCTTGCTTATTCCTAAAGACCCATTTAGTGTCAATCATAAAATGGTTACTAAGTCTAGGAACAGGCGTCCAAACCTTATTTCTTCTAAATTGATTAATTCTTCATGCATTACCAAAACCCATGAGCCATCTTTGAGAGCATCGTTAATGTATTTAAATTCAATTTGAGATTAAAAAAGTATTTGTATAAATATTTTTAAATAAAGAATGAATTTGACTACATTTTGATGTATCTCTAATAATCAGTTCCTTAGGTTGTGCATCTATATATTTTCATTCCTTGGATAAGGTATCTTTTGAAGTAGATATATCTAAGTTGCTTTGGAGAGGATTCATTTAAATTCAAATTATCATCAAAGTTATTTTTCTTAAATTAAAAAATTTATAAAAAATAATATGGATAGATTCCTCAATAACTAAAGTTCTTTTATTAAAAACTCAATAAGCTTTATAAATAAAGGAATATCCAAGAAAAATACTTTTATTGAATTTTACATCAAATTTTTCTAAGACATTATTTTTATTTAAAATAAAATATTTACAATTAAAACTTTGAAATATGAGATATTATGTCTTTTATTGTTCTAAAATTTATAAGGAGTTTTAGATAGTATAGATCTTATGAGAACTCTATTTATGACATAGTATGTCATATTAATAGCTTCAGCTTAGAAGTATTTGGGTAGACTATGTTCATTAAGCATGGTTCTGGCCACTTCTTGTAAACTCGTATTCCTTCTCTCAGCAACTCATTTTTATTATGGATTTCTTATAGTAAAGAAATTATGGTTATACCCATTCAAATAACAAAATTCTTAAAAATCATGTTTCTTAAATTCACTACCATGATCACTACAAATAGAGAAAATCATAAAATATTTTTTATTTTAAACTTATTTGAAAAAACTTCATAAAATATTTCAAACAATCACTTTTTATGTATTAAGAAGTATGTCTAAGTATATCTACTATAATTATCAATAATCATAAAATCATATTTACTACATCCATATTAATCCATATGAATTAATTGTAATGTTATATAGGTACTCACTTTATTTTTAGATTTGAAGCTACTTTTTATTTGTTTTCCTAGTTGACATACATCACAAATTTTATCTTTGACAAATTTAATTCTAGTCATTCATCTTACAAGTTCTTTGTTCCAATTTGTGAGATCAATGTCATATTTGCATGACCTTATTCTTATGCTACAACCATATTAAACTAAAAAATAAGTTTCATCATAAAATTCATCAAGATCAATAGTTTAAAAATTATTGTTCCTTAAGGTAATTATAGATTTATTCTCATGTGGTATATCTATGATGCAAGCATTAGATTCAAATTTAATATTATATCTTTATCACATAATTGACTAATAATTAATAAGTTATGTTTTAAACCATCTACCATTAGAATATCTTCAATCAAAAGAATAGATTTATTACCAATTTTTTCAATACTGATAATCTTTTCTTTGTCATTGTCTCTGAAGGTGACATATCCTCCATCTCGACTAATGAACTCTGAGAATTATATTAGATCTCCGGTCATATGTCTTGAGCATCCACTATCAAGATACCCTCTTTTGCTCCTAGCTCTTGTTTAGAGACATGCTTATTAGAAAGATGAGTTTACTTTAGGTACCTATTTAACTTTGGATCCTTCATGGTTAGGTCTACCTTTCTTTACTTTTAGCATCTAATCATTTATTGTTCCTTTAGGAACCCAAACCAATTTATGAGAGTTATCTTTGCTAAAATAGCATGTATAAGCATAATGACCAGATCTTATAAAGCTGATTCCTTCCTTTCTATATACACAACCTTGGTTAAGAATTATGTTTAATAATTTATTTTTAATTTTAAACATTATAAATATTTATTGTAATAATATATATATATTTTTTGAGTAAGTCTAACTCTTCACATTTAGAGCAAGGAGTATAAGATGATGATGTTGTTAGGATCGAGTTGGCACCGGTGGGGAGGTGGCGGAGGGTTTTGGGGGTGAGGTGGGGTGAATTAGTGCCAATGATAAAAACTCAATTCGAAAAAATTTCACTTGAAGTAAAATCAAAATCAAAAGCACTTTTGTTGGAACTCGTTAAGAGCAAATAAATTAGAGAGCAATTTTAAAGATAAAACCAAATAGAGAAGCTAAAGCTTTTCTTAGAACTAGTTATGAGCTACTAACATCAACAATAAATTTAAAGGAAGACAAGTAAGAGAAGCTCATAGAATTTTTATAGCGGTTCGGTTAATCTTGACCTACATTCACTCCCAAGTCCTCCTTCGTCGAGGTCTACTGATGTTCACTAATGATCTTCTTTGAAGGGCGAAGATCAACTATCCCTTACACACTTTTCTTCTTTTCACAGATTCAGGAGAACAAACTTTACAATCTTTCACCGTTTCCCTTAAACTCACTTTGCACTTAAAAGACACAAGAGAAGCTCTCAATCAATTTTTATAGAATTTTCCTATAAATTTCATTCACTTTCTTGCAATCTCAAATAAGAATACATGGGGTATTTATAGACTCCAATTTGACTTCAAAAATTGGATCCAAAATTCAAGCATTGTTGGAAATCCAGGGTATGGGCAGTAGTACAGTCGATGCCTGTGGTACTACTACTGAACAGAGCCTGGGATTCTAGGCGGTGGTAGTACTACTACCAAAATTAGTGGTACTATTGCAAACCACCGATGGTATCACCGCCCAAGTATCCTAGAATAGTATTGTTCAGTACTATTTCGTACTTGAACTATATCTCATTTTGATATAATGAGCTCTATCATGAGCTTAAATCAAACCCAAAGTGGACTCGGTTGGCCTATAATTGAGTTAGTTGGATCTCTCTAAAACTGACTCTAATCAAGATGCTATCAACCTAAAGATAAATAATTACAATCAGTCTTTGTTTAGTATGTCAATCGATCTTTTGGCGAACTCTTGGTGAGCTCCCGGTCATCTTTCGACGAACTCCTGGTGTACTTCTAGTGAGCTCCTAATTACCTTTGATGAACTCCCGATGAGCTCTCACTGCATCATCTAAAGCCTCGGCTCGATGCTCGATCTTGACTCTGGCCCAACAATAGATTGTTTTGTGTTTTTATAGCCATAGTTAATCCTACATCACTTATCTCCAACACATAGGTTAGATCATAAATCCATCAATTGATTTCATCTTTAAAATCTGAGATTTAATAATTTTATTCTTTTTATGATGACAACCAACTGATGATAGAGTTAACCTTAACTCTCCCTATCTATGTTCCATATTTGAAATAGAGCAGACTTAAATTTAAAAGAAATAATCACCTTTGAATTTAAGATAGTATTTTTTATCATTGTGCAACATGTCATTTAATACATTGTCTATCCTCATATATTCAAATCATAACATACATAATTTATTTCAATGTTACTTCATGCATGATACCAACACAAGTCAACATTACTTTGAGTATTGCATGCAAGAACTAAAACATTAATTTTTTTTAACCATTCATCATCATGATAACATACATGATATAATTTTCAAAACAAATATTTATCATTTTGGTATCACATGATAAAATTTCAAATAAAACATTTATCAATATGCCAAACGTCATCAATATATCATTTCTCCCCCTTTATCATCAATAAAAAAAAGAAATGTTCAACACATATTTTAACATTTATCATAAGCATTCATCACATAAAGAGAGGAATTTATTCCATTTCTCTTCCTTTATAAAATAAGAAGAAGAATAAAAAGAGAATTTTATTCATCACAAATGCCATATTAAATTTTTTTTTCCCTCTTTGTAAATAAAATATAAGAAGAAGAACAAGAGAGGCGTCAAGTATATCAAAGAGTCCAAGAATCAAATATCAGGTATCCAAAAAAAAAATCAAATATCAAGAGGAGGGATACGTTTGAAAGCATTGGATCAAAGATCAAGTAGATAAAAGATTCATAAATCCAAGAATCCAAATATTTTTTCTTAAGAGGGAGGATTTGAAAGAGAGCTCATGAATTCAAGAATCCAAGTATCAAATATTAAGAAGGAGGATTCGAAATAGAGCTCATGAATCCGAGAATCCAAGAATCAAATATTAAGAAGGAGGATTCGAAATAGAGCTCATGAATCACATATCAAGCATCACAATAAATTCATGAATCATTTTATTTTTTATAAATTTCAAGAGAAAAAAGTGATATGAAATCATCTCAAGTAATCCAAAAAAATATAAGAGCAATGAGAAGATTTAAAATCATCTCGTATAAATTTCAAGAAGAAGATCTAGAAATATGAAAAAATAATGTGATAGCAAATCATGTATTTCGATGATTTTAACATTCCTAATTTACTTCTAATAAAATCAAATTATTCTTCATTTAATGGCTTTATGAAAATATTAGTTAATTAAAAGTTTTGTATCAATAAATTCCAAAGAAATATCATAATTATTCACATGATCTCTAATAAAGTGATACCTAATATTAATATGTTTAGTTCTTAAGTGTTGAATGAGATTTTTTGTTAAATATATTATACCAATATCATCGCATTTAATAGGAATATTTTTTAAGTAACTTTCATAATCTTCTAAGGTGTTTTTCATCTAAATAACTTGTGCACAACATGCACATACTGCTATATAGGTTGAATCTCGGATTTTGATGATAAAATCAATTAATGAGTTATTGATCTAATAGGATTATTGGAAGTTGATTGATGCAGAATTAACTATGACAGAGAGAATGTGACAATCAGGTTTAACCAGAGTCAAGTTCATGTATTGGGTCAGGGTTCAGATGGTGCGGTTGGGAACTCTCCAGGAGTGCGTTGGAAGCTTGCCGAGGGTATTGGGAACTTGCTTGGATAGCGCAAGAGAGTTCACCAGAAAAAGATCAAAACTCGTCAGAAGATTGTCGGGGATAGCCGAAAGACTTGCCGAGAGTTGGAAGGTCTTGAAGTGGACTTGTGGCTATTATAATTGAAATTAATTAAGTAACAGTTAGCATCATGCAGGTTTAACCATGACAAGAGAAAGAGTTACAGATTAGACATGGACCCAATATCAAGCTTAGGCATCGGGCCAAGGATTAGATAATGCGGTAGGAGCTTGTCGGGAGTTCGCTACGAGACTCGCCGAAGGGATTGAAAAGCTCGCTAGGAATATGCTGGGAGATCGTCGGAGAAAGACTGTGAGACTCGCCACTGGAGATTTGGAAGGTTGTCAGAATGTGGGAGTGAGGTCATTAAGCTTAGTGGTCATATTTTATTGTAATCTTTAAGTCGTAGGTTAAGAGTGAGTCTAATTTAAGTATAATTTTAAAAACAACTCAAAGAGTAATCAGGTCCACTATGAGACTTAATTAAGCTCAGGTTGAGCTTAATTAGTTGACCAAAGAATTGATCAACATCAGGTTCAAGCTGGAATTCAAAAAGTGGAGGGAACCACTTTTGCGGAGATTCCAGTAGGTAAACCGATGGTAAGCAATGGTTGTATCATTGTACCTAGGATTCTAGGCAGCTGTCAACGGTTGAACTACCCAGGCTGAGCGGCTGAACAACCCATACCTAAGAATTTAGGCACTTTCGATGGTTGACCCACCTAGGCCGACAAGTGAACCGCTCATACTCGAATTTTTCGAATATGGTTGGATTTTGGCTCCGGTTTTAAAGCCAAATTGGGGCCTATAAATATCCTAAGTTTTCTTATATTTCATACAATAATTTTGGAGATTATATTTTGAGAAAATATTTTATGAGAATTGTAAGAAAAAGAAAATGGATAAGGGAGTGATCAAAGAGTGTAATCTTGTCTTGCTTGTAAGCAAAGTGTAAGGGTTTGGTCTTCACCCAAAGAAGATCAGTAGTGGATGTTGGTATGCTTCAAAAAGCAGGACTCGGGAGTGGACGTAGGTCGTTAATGCCAAACCACTATAGAAATTGTGAGTGTTTCCTTGCTTTCATTGCTTACATATTTTTGTATTGACGCTTCTGATTTAACTTAACTCTTTGAAAGTAAAGTTTTCACAATAAGTTTTTTCCTTCAAATGTTGCTTATCTTTCCAGTTTGCTTATTAACTTAGCAACTTTCTTTTAACCACTCATTCGTTTCACTAAGAACGAAAAGCTTTAGATTTCCTATCTTGGTTTAATGAAAAGATTTTATCTAAACTGAAAATTTACACTTGCACTAATTCAAAACCCCACCACCACCAACCCCCCCCCCCCCCCTCCTCCTAGTGCCAATTGATGTTAACAATATACTCATTTCAAAATCTTCTAAGGTGTTTTTTTTGTAGTTCTAAGATAAAAGTTAATTCACCCATTAATCTCATTTCAAACTCTTGGCTCATACTCTTGGTGAAAGATTCACATAAGGATTTATTAGAAGAACAAACAATAATATCATCCAAATAACTTTGAATAATAAGAAAATTATTTTTAAAATAATTAATAAATAATGTGGTATCAACCTTGCCTTTCAAAAAATTGTTTTGAGTAAGAAATGAGCTAAATCTCTTATACTAAGCCCTAGGGGCTTGTTTTAAATCATAAAGAGCCTTAGATAAATTAAAAATATGATTTAGAAGAAAACTATTTTCAAAACCAAGAGGTTGTTCAATATACACTTCTTTGAAAATAAAACCATTAATAAAAGTACTTTTAACATCCATTTGAAATAACTTAAAATCTTTAAAAGATGTAAAGGCAAGGAGCATCCTTATGACTTCAAGTGTAGCCACAGGAGTGAATGTTTCTTCATAATTGATTCCTTCTTCTTGGTTGAAACCTTTGGCCACTAATATAGCCTTGTTTCGAACCATGATGTCATTTTCATCTTAGTTGTTTCTAAAGACCCATTTAGTACCAATCACTAAATGGTCACTAATACTAGGAATAAGCTTTCACACCTCACACCTTATTTCTCTAAAACTGATTTAAATTCTCATGTATTGTAACAACCCAAGAATCATCTTTTAGGGCCTCATCAATGCATTTTGGTTTAATTTGAGATAAAAATATAGTGTTAGCATAAAAACTTTTAAAAGACGAACGAGTTTGAACACCTTTGATGTATCTCCAATTGTAAACTCCTTAGGATGAGCTTTTATGTACTTCCTATCCTTAGGTAAGGATTTGAAAGTAGATTTATTCAAGTTGCTTTTACAAGAATTTTCATTCAAATTTAAAGTGTCAAAATCAAAATTATCATCAAAATCAATTTTTTATTTAAAATTTTATTAAAAATAATATGTATAGATTATTCAATAATTAATGTTTTTATTAAAAACACTACAAGTTTTTGAAGTTGAAGAATAACCAAGAAATATGCCTTCATTGGATTTTGCATCAAACTTTCATAAGACATCTTTTTCATTTAAAATTAAGCATTTATAACTAAAAAAATTAAAATAGAAAATTTAAGGAGTTTTAGAGAGTAATGGTCTTACCAGAACCCTATTCATAACATAGCATATTGTGTTAATAGTTTCGGCCTAAAAATATTTGGGTAGGCTATGTTCGTTTAAAAATCATGATTTTGAAACTCATTACCATGATCACTACGTATAAATGAAATTATAAAACCCTTTTCGTTTTGAATAAGTTTATAAAATTTTAAAAAATATTTAAAAGAATCACTTCTATATATCACAAAATAAGTCAAAGTATATCTACTATAGTCATCTACAATAATAAACACGTATTTGCTACCTCATAAGCTTGTAAAATCAATTGGTCCAAATAAGTTTATATGGATTAATTGTAGTGACCTAGAGGTGATTATTTGATTTTTTTACTTTAAAATTACTTTCTATTTGTTTTCTTATTTGGCATGCATCACAAACTTTATATTTGACAAACTTAATGCTAGACAATCCTCTCACTAAATCTTTAGTTGATATTTGATTTAATAGTTTCATGCTAGCATGACCTAGTCTCCTATGCCAAATCCAAGCATCATCATTCAAGGTCAAAAAGCACATTTCATCATAAAAATCATCAATGTCAATAGTATACACGTTATAACTCATTAAGGTAATCATCTATTTTTGTGTGATATTTCAATTATACAAGCGTTAGATTCAAGTTTGATAATATATCCTTTATCATATAATTGGCTATTACTTAATAGATAATGTTTTAAACTATCAACTAATAACATATTTTTAATCAAGAGGTTTTATTTGTTACCTATGGTTCCTTTCCTAATGATTTCTCCCTTGTTGTTGTCTCCGAAGATAACAAATCATTCATCTAGGCTAGTGAGCTTAGATAAATGAGTTGGATCTCCGATCATGTGTCTTAAGCATCTACTATTAAGAACCATTTTGTGCTCCTATCATTTGTTTGGAGATATACTTATAAAAAAAGGAGGTTTTGGTTTAGGTACTCATTTGACTTTGGGTCCTTATGAAAAGTTCTACCTAATTTTACAAAAGGCATTGAATTATTTATGGTTCCTTTAGAAACCAAATTAATTTATGTGGACTATACTTTCTAAATAAGCATTTATAAACAAAATGTCCAAGTCTACCATAAAAATTATATTTATTTTGGAGTGAAGAATGTAACATGGATCTTTTAATGAAGATAGTTGGCTTTTGTTGAGTGTTACCCATAAAGTTAATACCTTCCTTTCTATGAATATAATAAGTAAGGATCATGTTTAAAGATTTATTGTCTATTTTAAACTTTTCTAATATTGATTATAGTATGATATTTTTCTTTTTAATTATATCTAGTGTCTCATATTTAGAGCAAGAAATACATGGTATTGATGCTTTATACATGATTTCAAGTTTACTAGCAAGTATTGCATGTTCTTTCTTAAGTAATTTATAAGTTTTGCTAATCTTTTTAAATTCATCAAATAATTCATAAAATACATTTAACAACTCATCAATTGAGTTTATTTTTATTTTTAATACCTTGTTTTATTTTGTTATTTTTCATGAATTGTTTAGGTTCTTTTGTTATAAGTTCAATGTCATAGTCCTCAACACTCGAGGAGTTTTCTTTTATTCCTTATGTCCTAACTGTTCTTTGGAATATAATTTTCATATATTCTTAGTGTTAAATCTTTCTTGTTCTTTGGAAAGTTGTTCTCATATTCTTCTTTACAAGTTATTTATTTATTTTTTATTCTTTTAATTTACTTATGCTTTCGTGTGTGACTTCTAATGTCTGTCATATATCGAAAGTCGAAACATAAGTAGAAACCTAATTAAATTCATTTTTTTCTAAAGCACAAAACAAAGTATTTATAACTTTAGCATTTAAAAAAGACATCTTTCTTTTATGATCATTCCAATCATTTATAGGATTGTATGACTTCTGAAATTTATTTTCGATAATATTCCATAATTCAAAATCCATCAAAATCAGGAAAATATGCATTCTAGTTTTTCAATAGGTGTAGTCTGTCCTATTGAATATAGGAGGATATGTGATGGAATGACCCTCGTTAATGCCAAAAATAGTCATTAAACTCGCTTAGGTATTAATCCAATTGAGTCGAACATGGCTCTGATACCAACTATTAAGATCGTGTAGGCACTAAGAGTAAGTGTGAATTAGTGCAAGTGTGAGAAAACTCAGTTCTTGAACTAAAATAGAAATCAAAAGCGCTTTTAGTTAGAATTCATTAAGAGCAAATTGGAGAGTGATTTAAAACTGAATGAAGAAGCTTGAGCTTTTCTTAGAACTAATTATGAACTACTAAAATCAAGAGCAAATTAAAAACAGGACAAGGAAGAGATACTCATAGTATTTTATAGTGAATCAGTCTAAACTTTGACCTATATTTACTCTCGAGTCCTCCTTTGTTGAGGTCCACCATTGTCCACTAATGATCTTCTTTCAAGGGCGAAGATCAACTATCCCTTATATACCTTTCTCCTTTTCAAAGGCTCAGGAGAACAACCTTTACACTCTCCTTTTCTTAGGCTCAGGAGATTAATCTTTACACTCTCCTTTTCTCAGGTGCAGGAGATCAATATTTACAACTCGTTTTAACTCTTTCCTTAACCACATTTTACACTTGAAAGATAAAGGGAAGCTCTCAATCAATTTTCATAGAGTTTACCCAAGTATTTTTTTTCACTTTCTTACTATCCCATAAAAGAATTCTTGGGGTATTTATAGACCTCAATTGGCTTCAAAAATTAGAGCCAAATTTTAACCTTACTAGAAAACCTGGCTACAGGCGATACTACTGCCAGCACCGATGGTATTACCATCGACAGCTGCCATAAAACTTGGGCGGTGGTAGTACTACCACCATCTGTGAAGTACCATTGCCACCCACTCGGAATGCTACTATAGAGAAATTCAAAAATAGTACTTTTTAGTACCATTTTATACCCGAGTTGTACCTCATGATGACTCCTTTCTGTATCAACGAAATGAGCTCTATCATGAGCTCAAATCAAATCTAAAGTAGACCTGATTGGCCCTTAATTGAGTTAGTAAAACTAACTCCAATCAATCAAGATGCTAACTATGAGACTTAAGACAAATAATTACAACATGCAATCTTCGTTGTCCGGCACATCAATCGATCTTTCGACGAACTCCTAGTATACTTCCAATGAACTCCCGACGAGCTCCCGATCTCCTTTCGATGAACTCCCTGGATCCTTCCGGCGAGCTCCCAACAACATGTCAGTGAACTCTCGGCAAACCTCCAGCGAGCTCCTTTTGCATCGTCCGAACCCCAAACGATGCCTGATCTTGACTCCGACCCAATAACAGATTCTTCCTTAATTGTTTTATCTTTTCCCAGTCATAGTTAATCCTGCATCACTTATCTCCAACACATATGTTAGATCATAAACTCACCAATTGGTTTCATCATCAAAATTCGAGATTCAACAATCTCTCCCTTTTTGATGATAATAACCAATTCATGACATAATTAACCTTAACTTCCCCTATCTATATGTCATATTTGAAATATGATAAACTTGAATTCAAAAGAATTCAATGTAGTATTTTTGTCCATTATGTAACATGTCATTTATACATTATGTATCCTTATAGTTTAAAATCATAACATGCATAATTTTAAAATATTTTGGCTTTACTTCATGCATGATACCAATAACAAATCAACATTGCTTTGAGCATTGCATGCATGAAACTAAAATATTAAAAAATTTAACCATTTAACTATTCATCATCATGATACCAAGACTAACATTATTTTAGGCATACCAAGTTTGCTCCAAATCAAACGTCATCAACATACCATTTCTCACCCTTTGTCATCAACAAAAAAGAGAAATGTTCAACTCATATTCGAATATTTATCACAAATATTCATCATTTATCATCATATTCCTTTTCTCCCCCTTTGTCATTAACAAAAAGGAGAAATATTCAACATACTATTTCTAAACAAATATTCAAAACAAATGTTCATCACATGATAAATAGAACATTTAGCATTATATCATTATGTCATCAATCATGTTATTTTTTTCACATTATTATCAACAAAAAAGAGAAATATTCACCACATATTTGAATATTTATCACAAACATTCATCATATGTTATCATATCATCTCTCCCCCTTTGTAAAATAAGAAGACGAAAATAAGATAAGTTTATTCATCACAAAGAGATTCAAATCATACGTACCACATCAAATTTCTTTCTCCCCTTTTGTAAAAAATAGAAGAAGAAGAAGAAGAAGAAGAAGAAGAAGAAGAAGAAGAAGAAGAAGAAGAAGGGAGGAGTCAAGCATATCAAAAAGTCCAAGAATCAAAGATCAAGTATCCTAAAAAAGTATTTTAGATCTCAAGTCATGTGCCTTGAGCATCCACTATTAAGATACTATTTTGTGCTCCTAGCCTTTGTGTGGATACAAACCTACAATAGAGGGAGTATCGGTTTAGGTACCCATTTAACATTGGGTCCCTCTTGAAAGGCTCTTCCTAATTTTACTAATAGCATTTGGTTGTTTATGATTCATTTAGGAACTCAAACCAACTTGTGTAGACTATACCTTCTAAATGAGTATCTATACGTAAAACGTCTAAGTCTACCACAAAAATTATATTTGTTTTCGGGTGAAGAATGTAATATGGGTCCTTTAACAAAGATAATTGACTTTTGTTGAATATTACCCACAAAGCCAATATCTAGCTTTCTATGAACATGACCCTTATTGGCAAGGATCATGTTTAGATATTTATTACCTATTTTAAATTTTTCTAAGTTTTGTTGTAGTATGATATTTTTTATTTTTATTCCATATAGTGTCTCACATTTAGAGCAAGAAATACATGGTGTTGATGTTTTATGCATGGTTTCAAATTTACTAGCAAGTAATGCATGATCCATTTTGACTCATTTATAAGATATACTAATCTTTTTATACTCATCAAATAATTCATGAAAGGTAATAAGCAACTCATCAAATGTAAAAGAGGCTTCGAGAGAGTCACTTACCTCATCATTAATGGCCATAAGTACATAGTTCGCCACTTCTTCTTGGTTGTCCTCTTGATCTTCGGAATATCCCGACTTCTTACATTGATAGCAAAAGGTCATGTCTTCTCTGAGTTTATTTTTGTTTTCAATATGTTGTTTTGTTTTATTAATTTTTAAAAAAAATTTAAGTTTTTTTGTCATAAGTTCAATGTCATAGTCCTCGTCACTCGAGGCTTCATGCGACGAGTTATCTTTTATTTTGAATTAAAAGTCCTTCCTATTTTTTGGAAAGTATTCTTCTTGTGTTCTCAGAGTCAAATCTTTCTTATTCTGTAGAAGGTTCTTCTCATGTTCTTATTTGCAAGTTATTTTATTTATTTTTTATTATTTTAATTTACTTGTACTTTCATGTGTGGCTTTTAATTTGTGACATATATTAAAAGTCGAAACATAAGTAGAAACCTGATTAAATTTGTTTTTATCTAAAGTATAAAATAAAGCATTCATAGCTTTGGCATTTAAAGAGAATATCTTTCTTTCATTATCATTCCAATCAGGATTGGATGACTTCTAAAATCTATTTTCAATAATGTTTCATAATTCAAAATCCATCAAAATTAAGAAAATTTGCATTCTAGTTTTCGAATAGGTGTAGTCTATCACATTGAACATAGGAGGAGGTGTGATGGAATGACCCTCATTAATACCAAAAATAACTATTAAACTCGCTTAGGTGTTAATCTAATTGAGTCGAACGTGGCTCTGACACCAACTATTAAGATCGAGTTGGCACTAAGAGGGGGGTGAATTAGTTCAAGTGTCAAAAATCTCAATTCAAAAAATTTTGCTTAAACTAAAACTGAAATCAAAATAGCTTTTCGTTAGAATTCGTTAAGAGCAAATTAGAGACCGATTTAAAACCGAATAGAGAAGCTTGAGCTTTTCTTAGAACTAATTATGATCTACTAAAATCAAGAGAAAATCGGAAGAAGGACAAGGAAGAGATACTCATAGTATTTTATAATAGCTCGGTCAAAACTTTGACCTATGTCCACTCTTGAGTCCTCCTTTATCGAGGCCCACTGGTGTCTATTAATGATCTTCTTTTAAGAGTAAAGATCAACTACCCCTTATACACATTTCTCCTTTTCACAGGCTCAGGAGAATAACCTTTACACTCTCTTTTTCTCAGGCTCAGGAGATCAACCTTTACAACTCTTTTTAATTCTTCTCTTAACCACAATTTACACTTGAAGGATAAAGAGAAGCTCTCAATCAATTTTTACATAATTTACCTAATTATTTTCTTACTTTCTTGCTATCGACCCCAATTGGTTTCAAAAATTAGAGTCAAAATTTAAACATTGTTGAAAAACCTAGGTACGGGCAATACTATCGTCGGCACCAGTAGTACCACCACTAAAAGTTGCTAGAAAACCTAGGCAGTAGTGGTACTATTACAACCTAAGTGATACCACCGTCACTAACCAATGGTACTATCATCGACCATCGATTATACTATGGCTAAAAAACTCAAAAATAATACTTTTTAGTATTAGTTTATACCTGAATCATACCTCATATTGACCTCTTTCCATGTTAACGAAATGAGTTATATCACAAGCTTAAATCAAACCTAAAGTAGACTAGTTGGCCCTTAATTGAGTTAGTAAAACTAACTCTAATCAAGATGCTAACTACAATACTTAAGATAAATAATTATAACATACAATCTTCATTATCTAGCACGTCAATCAATCTTTCAACGAACTCTCAACGAACTCTTAGCATCCTTCCGGTGAACCCCCAACGAGCTCTTGATCTCCTTCTAGTGAACTCCGAGCATCCTTCTAGTGAACTCCCAGCGAGCTCCCGCCACATCATTCGAACCCTAGCCTGATACCTGATCTTGACTCCAGCCCAATGATAAATTCTTCCTTAATTGTTTTACCTTTTCCCAATTGTAATTAATCATGCATCACTTATCTCCAACACATATATTAGATCATAAGCACACCGGTTAGTTTCATCATCAAAATTCGAATTTAACACTTACATGAGGCCCAATTATAGGCTAATTAAGATTATTGGATAAGATTATTGGGTAGTTGGATGGAGATCTAATACCCACTAAGGTAGGATCTATTACGATTTTTTATATCTCTCTATAAATAGAATAGGGAGCACAAATTGTGATAGATTATAATTTTGGCCACCCCCTCCTATTCTCCTCCCTCCCTCATCTTCTACGCAAGAGTTGTGAGATCTTGACTGCAATTGGAGGAGCATTTGCAACGATCCATCGTGTGGATACCGTTAGAGAGGAGGATGTTTGACCTTCTTCATCTTCTCTATCTGGATCTAGATTTTTAAGAATATATAATCGTCCTAGGTAATCAATCTCTCACGAACTATATTTTTTTATTTTTACAAATTTCTGCATACCAATTTTTGCACGACGATTTAATCTATGTGAAAATTTTATTTTATTTTATTTCTTTCACTATGCATGCAATATTCCCATTAGGTTTCCAAACAGTCCTTAGACTTGAGACACCAAGAATGCTGGTTATAGGTTTTACAAGCCAATCATATAAGTGATGCCATGTGTGACACACAACATAGTCTTTTTGTATTCTTATTATTAGCATATTCTCATATTATATTATATATTGAATATATATATAGTGATGTCCTTAATTCTGTGCAATAGGAATCGGATAATGATGAGATCACAATAATGAGACTGATTCACCTTTAATCATAAATCCTAAATAATCCTGATCATAGGTCACTCGAGAGGGACATTAGGATAATCGAATAGACCGATGTATTGTATACCTATCCAGACGATGGAGGTGGCTAGTTTTATAGCCACTTGTGTGGGGACACTAAGGGCACAATACAAGTGCTCATTAGAGAAGGAGTTCACTTATTGATACACTTATAAAATGTTGGATGGTTAATGATATCTATCGTTAGATAATGATTTTATAGTCTCAGTTGTGTATTTGGTCTTTAGACTGGAGACACCAATCATGCTTTATTTGAGTACTCCTTTCTTTGATGTCGGACTTACAAGTTTGAAAAATTCTTGATCTAATACAATCAATTATCGGGATTGGTAGCCAATGTTATGAAGAAAATTGAGTGTCAATAGAGGATCATTAACTCTCGGTATCATGAGAGGAATGTTCTGTGTATTATCGCTCAAACAAATATTTGTCCAGGGTCGCTTAGATAGAGAGAGTTCTCAGGGAGAATCTGATTAGAGCAAGACTCAGATGGATTCCATATGAGGCCTTATAATACCTTACCTAATATATTATCTTTATGATATTAGATGGTGATGGACTATAGATATATAATAACTAATGATCCAAAGGATAAGATCCCTATACTATTTGGTAACTATGGTATAGTGGCCTAGTACATCCATAGTTGTTGAGTCCAGTGAATTATGATGAGATAATAACTCACTGAGTCAAAAGGAGTTCTGATAGGTAGGACTCATGACCAGCTCGGTATTGAGCCTAGAGGGTCACACACATATGGTGAATATTTCAGTGAGTAGAGGGTTGGATATGAGTTATCCAATTAGCCCTTGTTCTCATTGGATAAGACCCGATATTAATGGGCTCCTTGCATGATGTCCAATTAAGAAAGTAACCGGACTTTAATTCATATTATGGATAACCTAAAAAAACTTTATTTATATTCCAAAATAAGGATCTAATAATCCAAAATTTGTAGATAATCGAATAGAGATCCAATGCACACTAAGGTGGGATCTATTAGGGTTATTAGTGGCTCTCTATAAATAGGAGACAGGGGTGGCACAGATGATGATATGTTGTACTTTTGGCCCCGTCCTCCTATTCTCCTCCTTTCCTAATCTTCTCAATTGACCTGCCTTTCTTGCTACCAAAGGGTAGCAAAGAAGATACAAGATCTATTAGAATCCTTGTGGATTCTAAGCTTGGGATTGATAAAAGATAGGATTTAGTCAGGATTTAGATATGATTCCCCAACTGAATGAGGAAATCTCGTTTGTTAGTTGAGGAAAATCCTCTTTCTTATTATGTATAAATAAACGATGAATCAATGAATCAATTGGGCATTTTCATTACTTCTTCTTATTTTCAACATGGTATCAGAGCCCCTCTCTCTATAAGAGAGATTACCTTTCTTTTTTTTATTCACTGTCAAACGACAGCTTCTATCATCATTTATTCGTGGACAACTCCGCTGTGAAATCACATATACCCGGGGGTCATCCATCGCCATCCTCTCGGATATCCTTTGCTTCCTTTGCTCCGAAGGTAACTCTCTCCTCATCGGTGCAGATCTATCTCTTCTTACTGTCAAACGACAGTCTCTTGTCGATGTCGAAGCTGGAGATTTCTAGTGCATCGACTTTCTCTTCCTCTGTTGGACCTTGTTGGCTTTCTCAATTCCTCTACCGAGACATTCTTCTACACGAGGTCATCTTCCTTGTGCACCACCACTGTCGCACCAGCTCCAACAAACAGCAACACATTGCCTATCCTGCAGTAGACGATGGCTTATACACCTGCTCGTCGACGCCATCCCTCCTGCAGCCTCTGTTGCTCTGTTCTCTTTGCTGAGAGTACCTGTACGGGTCATCGCTTATCGTCTCTCAGTGCTCTACAAAGAGGGCACAACAAGTTCTTTCTCGCTATCAAACGACAGTAAATCTACGATCGTAGCGCTTCTCTCGCTGCCACCACTGCTGCCACGCAGCCGCGTTCGTCGTCCTTTGCTACAACCCTTGCTCTTTGCCATTGACATCACCGTCAAAGTCAACTATCATCAAAGTCAACCACCATCAGGTCTTTACCGCGGTTGACAACACAACAGCTTCCTTCCTTCAGTTTCATTGACATTGATTCAAGATCAACATCCTTACTTCAAGATCGGTGTCCTTACAGGAGCTCGATCTTGCGGGGGCATGATAAAAGATAGGATTTAGTCAGGATTTAGATATGATTTCCCCAACTGAATGAGGAAATCTCGTATGTTAGTTGAGGGAAATCCTCTTTCTCATTATGTATAAATAAACGATGAATCAATGAATCAATTGGGCATTTTCATTACTTCTTCCTATTTCCAACAGGGATAATCTCTATAGGGGATTGGCCTCCTTGGAACTCTCTAGAGGTTCCTCCCTCCAAGTTATTGCTCAAAGGCTACAGAAAATATTAATCTATTCATAAAGAAAAGTGAATAATTACAAGGCTATTTATAGGCCTTATAAACGGTAACTCCTAATATGACTCATACTCCTAACAACTCCTAATGTAACTCATAATACTTCTCTAAGAAGCAACCTTCAACTGGCCCATCTAGGGTTAGTCGGTTGCTTATTGATTCTTAATCCTACTCTAACTTAACCCCACCTCAACCAACCCCTCTTTCACTAGGATAAGGGGTGGCTAACTGGGGTTACATGTGCCTCAAAATATCTTTCCTCAATAAATATCCTAACCTAGTCGACCTATTCTTTTCCTTAATAGGGGTCAGCTAGATAGGATTTATATATATGCCTTTTTCAATGAAGCTAAACTAAGACTCCCCTAGCTAGAGTCCTAACAGACCTGCCCTCTTCAAATCAACCTTGTCCTCAAGGCTGACGCGCCATGAATTCTGGGAATTTGATCTTCAAATCATCATAGTTCTCTTAAGTGGCATCTTATGCTGGTAAGTTCATCCAATGTATTAGCACTTCAGTAGTGGGTCGTCGTGACGAGTCACGAGCTATCGATCAATAATGGCAGTCGGTTGGGTCTGGAGCTCTCCTTGAGCAGTCATATATGGTAGGTGGCTTTGGGCTATCTCGTTTTGTTCCAACTTAGGGTTTCAAGCACGATATATAGAAGACCGGGTGGATTCGGGAGCTGGCGGGTAAGTCCAATCTGTATGCTATTGCTCTGAGACGCTCCAAAATCTGGAATGGTCTATAGAACTAAGGTGAAAGCTTAATGGATGCTCTAGTCTGGATCGATGTTTGCTTATATGGTTGGAGCCGTAGAAAAATCCAATCTCCCACTAAAAATCATCTTTCATTTTTGTGTTGATCATATTGTTGTTTCATCCTTGCTTGAGCTGCAGTGAGATTATCTTTTAGCAACTTCAACATTTTATCCCTATCTTGTAGTTTCCTGTCTACTTGTTCTAATTTAGATGTGCCCAATACATATTTTGGGATTACAGGGGAAGGTCAGCCATACATAGCCTTATAGGGAGTACATTTTGTGGATGAATGATAAGTTGTATTATACTTTTTTCTTGTGATGAGGATAGCCCTTCGATGAAGTCCAAAGATATATCAATCAATATCGAGTCTGGGATGGGTAAAGGTTGCAGCTTTTCGGGACTTGCCACTATTTCGCCTTTATGTCGTTGACATACATCATATTGTGCTATAAATTTAGTAATAATATTTTTCATCCCTACCCAATAAAAATTTTACATAATTCTCTTATAGGTTCTAAGGAACCCAGAGTGCCCTGTCGCTGGAGCGGAATGCATCTCTTGAAGGATAGTCTTTATGCATGTTGAATTTGGTGCAAGCACAATGCGGCTCTTATAATGCAAGTCTTTTGAATCCCAACTGTAGTGAGCCATGAGGCTTGGATCTTCCTCTAATTTTTTATGATCTTATTGATATCTAGATCATCTCTCCACTCCTTCCTAATATTCTTGAGGAAGTCATTGATTGGAATGGAGACGGTCGAAAGTTCAGCTTGCTCAGGTAGTCATGAAAGTGTATCTACAATAACATTTTCTTTCCCTTTTGTATTCATTGCATAATCATACTCAAGAAGCTTTGTTACCTGATTTTGTTGTTCAAGGAAGGATATCTTCTACTCCAAAAAAATATTTTAGGCCCTTGTGATCAATGTACATTCGTTATGTTCTGTCCTTCTTTCGTACGAGGAGCACCGATGAAGAGTAGGGTTTGCAACTTGGCCAAATGACTCGTTTCAAGCATCTCTTTTATAATCCTTTCTATTTCATCTTTCTGGAGATGAAGATACTGATATGGTCAAGTATTTGTTGGAGGTTTGCCCGAAAGGATCGGGATACAATGATTATGTCGACAGGTAGGAGGTAGGCCGAGCAGTTCATAAAATATTTCTGAAAATTCAGCAAGCAAGGGAAGTAGTTTTGGGTCTTCAAATTTGGTAGGCTCCCTTATAGATTGCTACTCATGTTGTATTAAGAAGTCGCTGCATGTCTTGTGCAAAACTTTCCCCATTCGTCATGTGCAAATCGTTGATACGTCACTCCCCCGTTTACCACGCAGCACCACTTGTTTTCCTTTGCTGCAAAATTTTATAATTAATTTAAAAAAATTCAGGAAGCATTATCTAATGTTGTCAGCCATTCAATGTTGTTCATATGTCGCTCCCCCATTTGTCGCGTAGCACCACTTGTTTTCCTTTGCTATAAAATTTCATAATTAATTTCAAAAAATTTCATAATTAATTTCAAAAAATTTCAAGAAACATTACCTAATGTAGTTAGCCATTTGATACCAAGCATGGCCTCACAATCATCAAGAGGTAGGAGAAAAAAATCTGTAATTATCTCTTGATCCTACAGTAATAGTTTCACCCACGGGCACCTGCGATCAAACCTGCTATAATACTCAATAAGTAAGGTCATCCAGATAGCAACCTTGTTGTTTATAAAATTATTAGTGCTCCCAGTGTCAGTAAGGATGATAATTGGTTGTTGCTTCAGAAGTCCTCCCACTTTCATCATTTGTGGGTTTGCGTAGCCGGCAAGAGCATGCATCGTAATATCAATTGGCTATTGTTCTTCATCTGCGACCTCTATCTCATGCTCCCGGACTTTCTCCTCCACATCTTTAAGAGGTTCAATCAGTAGGAGGTGGCCCTTTTTACAGCAATGACCGCGACTCCATGGTTCATCGCAATGCCAACAAAGACTCTTTGTCGATCGGTCACGTAGTTCTTCTTTTATCAATTTTTTTGGTAGTGAAGGATGGCTAGGAGCAGAAGGAGGTTTATATGTCATGGGCCTAGGATGGTTCTCATCCTCTGAGTATCTTGGTTGAGCCATTCTTCTTGTAATTGGGCGAAAGAAATTACAGCCATCATGGTACGGGGCTACCGCGTCTTAACCTCCCCTTTTATCTCCGGCTTGAGTCCTTCGATGAACATTTCTAATAATTGTTAGTCAGTCCAATCATGAGCAAGGTAAGATAGCTTCTTAAACCTGGTTTGGTACTCTGAATTGTAGAGGTTTGTTGAATCTTTACGAGTTGGTCGTCAATATTTTTATACTTCATAGGTCCGAAGCGGTTCAGCAGTGCATTCTTAAATTGATTCCACATAGGAGCCCCATGATTATGTTCCAGCCAATTGTACCATTGAATAGAATCTCCTTCAAGATGGATTACAGTGATGTCCATCATAGAATCATTCGAGGTTCGGTAGTAGCAAAAATAGCATTCGACGTGCGAAATCCATCCCACCGGGTCTCCTTATTTCCATCGAGGGAAGTCCACCCTTATATGTGGCTGTAGTATATCCAAGAGCTATCCCTCCTTCTCGATAAGCTTCTTTTAGCTCTCCCCTTGCTAAAATTTGGTTGAGCTTGGTGGCTGTCCAATTTTGAATTTTGTGAATAAAGCGCGCAGTTTGTCCTCCAAGCGTAATTCAAGCCACGATTCAAGCTGAGATTCCAACACCTCAAATTTGATATCAATTAGATCTTGAGAAGCCATGGCATATACCTGTAGATTAGTGATGTCTTTGTCTTTTTATTGTTGATGGGTCAATAGCATGGGGTGGTGGAAGGTACGGATGAAAGATCGATGGTAGAAGATTATGGCTGCAAGGTTTTACTATTTTGGGCTGTGGTTTTGGGTGTTGTTAAGTTATAAAAATAGGTTATAATAGTTGCATCTTAAGGCTAGAGGGATGCTCAAAAGACATCTTGGTTGGTGGTAGCAAGATGGTTAGGTTTTGATAGGTTAAGGAGAAGAAGAAAGACGAAGATGCAGCAGTAGATTTTTCATCAAAAAAATTCCAACAATAAAGATGTAATTTTTCCCAGCAATTTACAACAAAGATTCAAGTAAAACTTAAGGAGAATCTACTAGTAAGGGGGAGGTAATGTGTCAAAAATTTCATGGAAGAAAATAGCAGCAAAAGGTTTGGCAAAATCAAAGATCACAGAAAGGTACTATGATAGATTTTTATGTCTAAAGTGCAGCGGATTGGACATAAAAGATCAGCAGGTTATATTGATAATTTTTCAACGAAACCAAAGGAAAATCAGAAGTTAGAAGTGGTAAAGCCATCATAAAAATTTCATAGAGATTTGATTAGTAAAAATGCAGCAGCAAGATCAATTAGGTAAAGTTATGTGGCTAAAACTCTACAATGTAACTTTCATTGTAAAGATGAAAAGTTTACAACGAAAAGTTTATACAATAAATAGGAACAATTTTTTTTGGATTTTTTAAATAGAGATAACTAAATTATAGCAATAGTAAGGTAGAAAACTAGAACCTGTTACAATTCACAGGGAGATCAGAGATGACGAAATTTGGTGACGATCTTTAAGCAATTGTGGAAATTATTTTGGATAGTTATGGGGGGCTGATGGATGGCTGTGGAAGGGCAACGAGATGCCAACAATACTGCTCTAATACTAAGTGTTAGAACCCTTGTGAATTCTAAGCTTAGAGTGATCTCTATAGGGGATCGGCCTCCTTGGAACTTTATAGGGGTTCCTGCCTCCAAGTTGTTACTCAAAGGCTGTAGAAAATATTTATCTATTCCTAATAGGCCTTATACTCTAACTTAACCCTATCTTAATCAATTCCTCTTTAACTAGGATAAGGGGTGGCTAACTAGGGTTACATATGCCTCCAAATATCTTCCCTCAATAATATTCTAACCTAGTCGGCCTCTTCTTTTCCTTAATAGGGGTCGGCTAGATAGGATTTACATATATGCTTTCAATGAAGCTCAACTATGACTCCTCTAGCTATAGTCCTAACAAGATCTTCTTCCACAAGTGCTGCGAAAGGTGCACATGAGTTGCAAGTGATTGGGCCACGATTGGAGGAGTATCACTGCAACAATCTATCATGTAGATACTACTAGAGAGGAGGATGTTTAACCTTCTTTATCCTCTCTGTCTAGATCTGAAATTTCAAGGATATACGATCTCCCTTATTAAACAATCTATCATATATCACAGTTTTTTGGTTTTACGATTTTTTATGCACTAATATTTGCATGATGATTTAATCTACATGGGAAACCATTTTTGTTTTCTTCTTTCACTGAGCATGTCATGTTCCTGTTGGGTTTCTCAACAAGGGATGTTTTGTATGAGTGCTCCTTTATTTGATGCTAGACTTATAAGTTTGAAAGTTTTAGATCTGGTACAACCAGTTATCGAGATTAGAAGTCAAACTTAACAAAGTCAATTGAGCATTAACACAGGATCATTCACTCTAAATATTACGAGAGGAATATCTCATGTATATTTGCTCAAACAAATATTTGGCCAAGGTCATTCAGATTGAGAGAGAATGAGTTCTCTGAAAGAATTTGATTATAGTAAGACTCGAATTAATGTTATATAGAGCCTAATAATACCATACTCGATATACAACCTCTGGCATATTAGATAAATTAGGGACTATAAATACATGGTAATTATGGATAGACATGCTCGATGGATTAGATCTCCTTGTACTATCTAGGGACTATAGCATAGTGGCCTAGTACATCCGTAGTTGATAAGTCGAGTGAATTATTATTATGATAATAATTAACTATATTAGAAGGAGTTCTAATAGGAGTGACTCACGACCAACTCAATATCAGGCCTAAAGGGTCACACACATATTATGGATTTTGCGATGAGTAGGGGAGCGGATATGAGATATCTGAAGCCCCTAGTTTGAATTATATGGATAAGATCTAATGGGATTAGGTAATTAGATAGAGATCTAATATCTAATAAGGATATGATCCATTAAGGGATAAGCTGCATGCACCTTTATAAATAGGAGGGACTTCAGGATTCATAGGCTAGAACTTCTTATGGTTGCCCTCCTATTCTCCTCAGCCTTCTCTCCTCCTCTGTGGCCTGATAGCCTTATAGTGTGCGTGGAGAGGTAGATCTCACAGCGATCTAAGGAGCATCATCTATGTAGATCACTATTAGAGTGGAGCACGTGAGTTCTCCTTCATCCTCTTTATCGAATCTAGAAATTTAAAAGATATATGATCTCCTTAGGTAACACATCTTATATGATATTTGTATTTTTTGTTTTACAATTTTTTTGCATATCAATCATCACACAACGACTAAGTACTTGATTTTAGAAAATCTTGTTTTTGTTTTTGATTTCCATTACGCATAAGATGCTGATTGAAAATTTTTCAACAGTGATATTAGGGGCAGGTTCATCATATGATGATTGGCTTATAAACTGCATGTGATGTATTCAATTATATACAATTGATTTACACATTCTTTATGCATTTTTGAAGTAGTTTTTAAATCTGGAAAGAGCCTTATTAATTTGGTTGAAATGTGCTTTGGAGCAGTTCTTCGACGTCGGAGTTATTGACACGAAAGGGGTGACAAATTGGTTGAAAGCTGCTTGTGGCGTTAGTCGAGAGCCCTGTTTGAAGCTCTTGGTTTGGCCGAAATTAGCAAGGCCAAGAATGCACCTCGCTGCGGAGGAAGCACCTACGATGGCCAGTTGCAAAGAGTTGGCTCACACGTAAGGGCTACGAAGGAGCCGCTTGCTCGTGGCCAAAACTGCTTGTGGACAAGGATGTCGTCGACACAGTCATCTGCCCACAAGGTGCTCGCAGAGGCGACGCCCGCGTGCAGGCCACCTGTGCGCAAAGGCAGTGACCACCTGCGGAGTGGGCGACCACCTATGCGCCAGTAGAGGTAGTACCGCACTAGCGCCTGCCACATGAGGTTGTGGGCCGATTGCGCGTGAGGTGATGCTGCACTGGTGGTCACCTCTGCCATGCAACGCGTCACCTGCTGCACGAGGCGATGGGCTGCCTATGCGCGAAGCGATGCTGCACAAGTGATCACCTGTGCGCAAGGCGGCACGACTGGTGGTCACCTCTTCCGCGCACGGCGACGCCTGCCGCAAAGGCGGTGGCTGCCGATGGGAGGCAGCGGTCGCCTACAAGAAGGCGACTACTTGAAGCAAAGGGGACTAAGGCTTTTTAGGCAAAAGGATGATTTTTTCCTTTTGTAGAAATTTGGAGGTCTATCTCCTATTCGAATTGCTTAAATACCCTTTACAAATCAGAAAAATCTATATATATCTCAAAGTTCGGAAAAATATTAGTTAAATAAATTATTTAATTAACTCTATGATGATGATCTATACATATGATGTATGATATATGATAACTTTGAATTAAACTATATAGATGTGAAATAATTTTTTTTTTGAATGAGGATCTAAATTTATATGGGTTAATATAAATAATTCATAAAAACAAATAAAATATAAAATTTGATAAACAAATTTTTAAAAAATATTTATGATCTTAAACACGCTTCTAGATAATGGTATTTAAAGTTTCTAGACAATGGTATATAAAGTTTCTTGATTGTTAATTCCTTTAGATTTAAGAAAAATATTAGCGATCGGTATTTATATCTAAATATCAATAGGAGCAAGTTATTATATTAGTATTATATATAGATAATATTTTGTTTACCTATGGTGATCTTAGCTTATTGTACTAAACTAAAAAAAAATTACTAAGAATTTTAAAATGGTTGATATGAATATGCCATTTTATATTATTAGCATTGAGATATTCATAAATAAATCTCAAGAATTGCTATAACTAACTCAGAAAGGATATATTAGTAGAGTCTTAGAGAAATTTAGTATACGGCTTTATTTATCAAATACTAAAAGTAAAAAATTTTAGTCAAATTTAGTATTTTTTAAATAACTTGGAATATATTTTCATATATATGAAATTAGATCAGTCTAAAATGATGGTATTTTTTAGGTACTGATTTTGTCAACTGTCTTGATAACAAGAAATCTACTTTATGGTTTATAACTATATTAGTTGAAGAGATAATTTATAAGAAGTAAAATATAAAGTAATATACTATTATATTATTAATAATAGAAATTAATTTTATAACATACTTTGAGACCACTAATGAATCTTTACAAATGTTAAATTTTATGTTATGTCTTGATGTGGTAAGACTTAATTATCAAGTCGTTATAGATACTTTGTGACATATCATAATGACTTTATTATTTAAAAATAATAAGTATTATTATAGCTCTATATATTATGATATAAAGTACTTGATGATTAGCAAAAAAAATTCAAAAATAACTAACATCATTTAATAATTTGAGTCTTATTATATTGATTGCTAATCCATTTAGTTAAGACTTACAATTTAAATTATTTAAAAAAATATGTTCTTATGATTAGGTTTGTGTGCAAACCATAAAAGATATGATAACAAATGTTTGAGTAGATATCATAATAGTTTAAGGTTTATTTTAGCCTTTGCGATTTTGATCATGGACACTTAAGCCGTTATGATTTACTCGTGTCTAAAATAACTCCTACAATTTAAAAAATATAACATATAAGCATCTCCCATCAAGTTTTAAGTTAATAGATGTTAGAGTTTGCTTATGAGGAATATTAACTCATAATAAATCAATGATATAATGATACAAATAATTTAAATTTAAAAAATGATTAAGGTCTATCTTGTCAAGGACGAGGAAGCGACGGATGCCATGGCATCGAACAAAGGCGTAGAGGCAGAGATAAAAGAGGCTAGAGGCAAAGGTGAGAGAGAGCTGGACCACCATGTCATAGGCATGGTGGGTGGGGGCACTAGGAATGTCACGTCCCTTGAATATTTATATTTGAAAGGTGTGAACCCATCATAAATCAGAAGTACATTATAATTCATCAACAATCCGAACCCAAGATCTAAACTAAATTTGAGGACATTGAAAAACATTCAAAGATCATTCACATTCATTTATAAAAGCTATGTAGTTTATAAATCTTACACCACATCACTCGATAATCCACAAAACTTAAAGTTAACAAACATATTAACCAGACTTATAAAACCACCGGTCTTAGAAATCTATACGAATGCAAAATCAACCATTTTTCATCACTTTATATGATTGTAAAATTTAACATTCAAAGATTTCACACTGAGAGGTATTCTAACTATTTTACAAGATATATCAGTTCATATTTATCTACAATATTTCATTGCATGTAAAATATTCTTATATAATATTTTCCAATAAGATTTGTCCAAAATCTACACAGCATTCTACTACCTTAACTTAGTTCTAACTTTTTTTTGTAAGAAAAGCTAACCTGTAAAATTTATATAACAATAAAGTGAGCATATAAAGCTCAGCAAGCTACTAACATATCCAAAACAAAGAATAATAGTTTCTTAAAACGAACTTGATATCAAATAGCAAGGTTAGGGTATAAGAATCCATAGATAGCATCTTATTAGATACATAATCATAAATCATTTTATTTGAAATATACTTTAATCATAACAGTATAGAAAGAGTGGTTGGAGCATATCATTGGTGTGAAATATCTTAAAACATGTCAATGTCATATGAAATATCTTGAAGCATATTAACAGAATGTGAAATGATTCAGAGCATATCAAAGGTATAAGAATGTTAAGTAGCATATCAATTACAAACGAAATATTTCAGAGCATATCAATGAGAATATGAAATATTTCAAAGTACATCTAAGATGTATAAAGTATTTCAGAACATATTAAGGGCATATGAAACATTTTGAAGTATATCAAATATGTATATAACATTTAGAAACATATCAATGTCGTGTGAAATGCTTCGAAATATATCGATGGCAAATAAAATATTTCAGAACATAACAATGGCATTCGAAATATTTAGGAGTATGTCAAAGATATATAAAATATTTTAGAATATATCAATGATAAATAAAATATTTTGGAGCATATCAAAGATGCATAGGACATTTCAGAATATATCAATGGTGTATGAACAATCTTAGAGCTTATCAAATAAACAATTAAGGAACAGAAGCTCAAATATCATATCAGACATAACATTCATTTTATTCCTATCCAAAGTGCACAAATAAACTTATAAGTAATACTTTGGATATCATATCAGACATAAAGGGTGAAGTGGGATCAAATGGAATATAGTATATTCATTTCTGGATGACTAACAAACAAAAGTCTCCCACGTTTGGGAGCTCCATCCACCCACATCTCGGTGAAGTCAATAGGGACCAATAGAGTATTGCGGGCTCTAATCACAATACATTTTTTCATTTCTAGCAAAGATCCAGAATATCCCACAAACACTAGAGTACAAAATGATATGAGCAATAAAATTGACATATATCGAAATCACATGTGAAACCATAAATCATACATGTGCCTAATCGAAATAATATAGTGTAACATCAATTAATGCATAATATATTCAGATATATAATGAAATCAAATGCAAGAGCATTAGAGAATTCAGTTTTAAAATGGATGAAGCAAGAATAGGCAAAATTGATACAATCACTATGCTGATAGAATTCAGAAGGCATATCTCAAAATTTATTTTGAATAATCAAATATGCTCTAAATTACTCAAAAGGGTATCTCTGAAAAACTCAATCAATCTAGGTTTAGAGAAAATAAGTTTCATATAAATTAAATATTTTTACAAAGAGTTACAAATGATTTGGTAACCAAAGGTTATAGAACAAAAGCTCTATTATGTAGAATTTATAGGATCGAATTCAATTGGAGACTGGGTAAGTATTTGTATTCCAAATATTTTAATCTATGTATCAAATGAAATATACATGTGTCTAATTTCTAACAAAATATGTTTCGCTTAAATTAGATTTTTTCCAACAAGAAGTTTTATAAGCAGTTTAGTATCAAAAGGTCAAAAATTACGATCCCTGTTTTGTAGAATTTATATGGTCAATCAAAATAGAGATATGAGTAGTCATTTGGAATCCAAATCTTTAATCAAGTATCATTCTAGAAAGACATATAAATCTAGTTTCTAATAAAATAGGTTTTGCCATAATTCGATTTTTCAATAGAAAGTTACAAGAAATTTAGTATCAAAAGGTCTGAGAATACAAAGTATATTTTACAGATTCTTCAAGGTCAATTGAAACAAGAGTTTAGATAAGCATATGAACTCCAAAATTCTCAATTTTGGCATCAAATGAAAGATCTACCAATCTAGTTTTGGATAACAAAGGTTTTGCCTTAATAAGAGTTAATACAGAAAGTTCGGATAAAAATAAGATAGAAAGGTCAGAATTCTTAAATTTCACATATTCATACATTTACAGCTGAATGGGAGAGATATCATGTTCTAAACTATAAATCTTTCAAAATTATATCAAATGAGATGTAATCAAAGATAAGGATATTATATAGGTTAGGGTTAGAATACTTGCCTTTGAAAATTTTGATCCCAAATGTATAGATTTGATCAAAATCTCAAAACCGCCAAGTCTATTCATCTCCTCTTCCATCTCTTCTTCTTCTTCTCCTTCTCAAGTTTACATTGCAGTAATCTCTTTCTTCTCTAATTGCTATTTGTTTTAGCTAACATATGGGTTGCTAGGTGTTAAGCATGCACGTAAGGTGCTTATGTGTCACTTATGCAATATAATATACATAAGTGGCATCACTTTAACTAGGTAATGACACATATCTTCCCCCTTTTCTCTTTTTTTTTAAACTTAATGTGAATCTTATATAATTTATATCAAACTTTTAAATTTTATATTTAGATCCCTATAATAATCTTTTAAACAAATCCTCATATTTATAAATAAGTCCTTACAAATAATCCATTATTAAATAAATTCTCATTAACAATTTAAAATAGATCATTATAAATATTTTGAAAATGAGGGATATTATAAGGAGAGAATGAAGTGGGAGGCTGTGGGGACAAAGACATTCAAAAGGAAGAAGAGAGACTATGAGACCACTGCATGTCTACCATTAGATAGTTGGCACACAACCACCTAAGATAAAATCGGAAGCTCCTAAGCTCATCGTTAATGCGAGAGAGGCTACATGCGTACAATGTCCTGTTAGACAATAGCAGCTCAATGCTATTATTGGTGATCACTTTTACGATAATGCCTCCTCCCATCATTTATGGTCTGTCTTATTTTTTAACTTAAATTACATATGTTATTATATTAATAGTTATTGTGAATAAGCATGTTACATAAGCAGACTTTAATATATGTTAATTCGGACATGACAGAAGGGACTTATATACTATGTTTTTAAAAATATAGAGGTTATTTAATATATGAGTAAACTATAAAAACATAAGAAGTAAGAAATAAAATGGATCTCAACTTAAATTATATGTATCATCATATTGATAACTTATTACGTAAGTAGATTCTAGTATTTATTAATTTAGAATTGATGGAAGAAATTTATATACTATATTTTAAAATATATAAAAATTATTTTACATATGAATAAATTATAAAAATTTAAGAGATAGATATATCTTAACCCTATAATACATTACTACATATCGAGTTCTCCCGTCGCAGCTCTTTAACCTGAGCATAAGAAGCTTCAAAGTTGAAAAAAAAAAACGTTCACAGGTTCGTGCTCGGTTGTGGCTGAATATTTTATGAGAAAAATCAACGTAGAACGCAACAATTCTAAACATGTGCTCCGAAGTCAACGGTGGACAGCCACTAATTAAATGACTATCATGTATGGCAATCACCCATAGTGGAGGTTTATAATCGAGGAGAAGAGAACTGATGATCAGGTGTAGCATTGAAACTTTATAGCATTATATGTCACAGATAAACCAATTTAGCAAATCTAATATTTGGAGAAATAAAAACCCTAAGATTTTTAAAGTAGAAGCTATCTAATGGCCAATATTTGTTGAAGAAAGATGTTTAAATTTCGAACAGTTTCCACGATATATAGAGGATAATATGAAACAAACATGAAAAGGGAATGTGTAAATTGCATGTGGTTGAACTCTTCGTATGGATTGATCTCCTGAGTAGGGTGATGGAGAAGTGAAAGCTCAAGATTAATAGTAGCTTATATGTAGATTAGAGATGGAGTGCAAGATTAAAAACTTGTTATGAGCTATGGTATAACTCTAAGCTTCAAAGTTTTAATTCTATTCCTAATTGTTAGAGACGATCTAACTTTGTCACCTTTGACAAGGGAGGAAGAAGAGCCAGTGGGATGATTCTATCGTTTGGAAGCCTCCATTCCAGTAATAAAAGACTATCGTCAAAATCAACCTGATTCGGTCCTTTGACATACAAGTTGGAGAACTTCCCAGAAGAATACAGAGAGTGGGAAGGGGAAAGACATCCCTATTCATAGCTGAGGGCACCTAATCGAAGTGATTCAGAGAACATGTCAGGTCGGCATTCACGTGTCAAGTTTTTGTTGGATGGATAATTTTATCATATTACTAGTAATATCGGACAACACTTGAGATGAAATCAATGCCTATATCCATAAAGGTTTGACTATATATGTATCGTCCTTGTGTTCGTTCTACTGTATTTGGTATCAGATTTCCTGTAAAAATTTCGCATGTAACATTGAACATCAACTGGAATTGCTTTTTGTTATCCAATAGAACATTTCTAGTTCACATTTTTGGTTGGTATATGAATAGAGACATAAATGGTTTCATCATCATTATGATCAAGCTCGAACCTGTGATAGGTCATACTTCTCGGATCATTGCAACAGCAGGTCTCTTCTTTGCAAAAGCATCTTCTTTTTTTTTTTTTTTTTTTCTTCTACAGAGGAAGGAGGATAGGGTTTGTGAACTGGGTCATCTTCATCCAGTTGGTCATTTGGGGAGAGAAATAAATATTCATGTTATAGTTACATAACAACAATAAAATCACAAGTATTAATTATTTACGATCAATACATAATTTTTTTACCATCATTGAAATATATAAAAGATTATATTTTTAATTAAATTATAATATTTAAATTTTTATTATAATTTCTATTACATCTTTTGTAAATCTTCGTCTATCTACTCTTATACCACTAATATTAATTATTTCATCTCTTCTAAATATTTATCCATAAACCATCTCTTCTAACTATTTGCGCTTGAATCGGACCGAACTAAATATTTGTCGCTATTGTTCTCTTGTTCCCTCGAACCTATGGAGTAAGACATCGATTTCTCAATACGATCAATTATGTTCATTACATAAACGAGGTGCTCTACCAACTGAGCTATAGCCCTTGTCATAGACATCTTAACATATAGATAATATCCATAAACCTTCTTAATAATTCCTGAACACGTCTATACCTTCTTAATAATTCCTTCTTATTTTATCCTTATTTTATCCTTTACAGAAAGAACCTAATTATTTTTTATATTCATACAAATTTATTATAACATGTAATGATATTTATTGTGATAAATGATATTTTATGAAACAAGGAATAAATGATTAGGCGACCTCTCATCTTTAGCTTATGATGGATGTGATTTGTCATCCATCCAGAGTTTGCCATTATAGTACAGATGCCATGCCAAAAATTCACAACAAAAAGAAAACATTACTTCATTAAGAGCAAATATATATAGTACACAATTTAGGAGAATAGGGGGAGAAGGGAAACACCAGAATCCTTTACTGTTGGTGTTGGTTGAGAATGCATATGTGATGACGGCAAACTCCACTCCACTCAGTTTTGATACTGTTTGAATCAAGATTAGATGGGTTTCCTACAATGATGTTCTGTTTGACACGGCAAACTGGATTCTAGCGATGAACTCGTCGATAGTCATCATTCCAAGTTCACCTCCAAACCTTGATCTGACAGTAACCATCTGAGTCTCAACTTCTTTTGGCCCAACAACCGCCATGAGAGGCACCTTCTGCTTTTCTGCATTTCTAATGAGCTTCGGTAGGCGCTCGCCATAGCAAAGCTCAGCTCGGACGCCCATGGAATTTAGTTTTGATACCACCTCCGTGCAGTACTTGACCTGAATAATTCATAATGAAATTATGAGCTTAGAAGTTTTCACAATAATGTATGTAATAGCAGCACCTCAATAGCTACATAGCATACAAAAGAAACATTTCCCTTGATACTGAGCTATTATTAGGACTGGTTGCAAAACTCATCACTAGAAAACATGTATATGTGAACATGAAAAGTGAAAGTCCTCTATTTGTTTTCATTAGATCCTTGGGTTATATTTCACAAGCATCACATTCTGGCATTTAATTAGGTATACAGCAAACACATAACAACATCCTGATTAAGGGTAAATTAGAAATGTATGAGAAGCATTTTAGCCATTTAGCCATTGTAACTATATATTTAGATTGATATCAATGAGTGCATTGAGATACAAAATGCCTTGATTGTTTCACATGGAAGAAACTGCATGCATGACTGTACAAGTAGCAGCCCCAACACCACACAATTTATTGATCATCAGTGTTCACCAGCTGAAAAGCCAACATTGACCTACAATTTATTCTGTTTGCAGACATACTTCTTTCATGAAATATCAATATGCATCTCTTGACTCCAATGACACTGAGGACCCGGGAAAAATATTATGATATAAGCTAATAGCTTATATTTTTAGAAGTCTCAAATGTATATATAACTTTGTTCTACAGATGTATGTTTGAGTGGGTTGGGCCTGCAGATGTGTTTCGTCAAGTTGGCACCCTCATTAGATGAAAAACAGCAGTAATCATTATAAAGATGTGGGTTTAAAAAAGGAACTAGATAAAGAAGAGAAACTACAACAAAAAAAAAAGAACCAACAAAATGCAAGCAAGGATTCAAGACCAATGAAAAGGACATCAACTCCAGTTAACAAAATCCTAAATTTCAACTAGAATGATTAAGCATCACAATACACCAACCAATAAAGGATAACCCCTAAACTCATACTATATGGTAAAGTTGAAAGGAAATCTTTTGCAAAAGTGTATGTGTGTGTGTGTGTCTATATATATATATATATATATATATATATATAATCAATAAATAATCTCCAACACTCTTGGCATACCAAAAGATCCATGGGCTTCAAGAGAAATAGAGGAAAAGAAAGAAAGGGAGTGCCAAGGACGAAAGAGCACCATCGATGTCAACACAAAGAAGAGGGAGTTAGGAGGAAATTTTGAAGGAGCATATTGTATTTCAAATCTATTTTGATATAAAAGCACCATTGATATCAACAAAAAGGAGAGGGAAATATGCACATGATGTACATAATTTTGATATACATAGACCATGTCATATTGGGTTGGGTAGCCAGACACTTGAGCAAAATCAAGTTAGGTATTACAGCCCAAGCCTAATGATCTCCAACAAGCCTGCATACTGAGAGTTGACAACAATGTAGAAAGATAAATCCCTTAGGAAAACAAATATCAATGCATTTGGGATCAAAAGCCTAACAACAAAATCATGATAAATGGAGAAGCATACCTCAGTATCAGTCACAGGTAAAACACGAGCTTGGATCGGGGAAATCCACAGTGGAAAGTCGCCAGCATAATGTTCTATAAGGACACCAAAAAATCTCTCCAAAGATCCAAGAACAGCTCTGTGGATCATAATAGGGCGTCTTTTCCCGGCATCTGAATCCACATAGGATATGTCAAACCGCTCAGGCAAGTTGAAATCAACCTAAAATAATGTCATATAATGGCCTAGTTAGCCTATATGCACATTCCAAAGCTCATTTTGAATGCCCAACCGAATCGAAAGGAATGCTAAACAACTTGCCTGCACCGTTGAGCACTGCCATTTCCTTCCTAGTGCATCTTCAATTTTTAAATCAATTTTTGGACCATAGAAAGCACCACCACCTTCATCAATCTGGTACGCCCAACCTTTGTCATCTAAAGCATCTCTCAAGGCAGCAGTCGCTTTTTCCCATATATCATCAGTGCCCACGAACTTCTCTGGCCGCGTTGAAAGGTTCACCTCATACTTATTGAAACCAAATTGAAGCAGTATCTCCTCAGTCAGATCAAGGACACCCCTAATCTCATATTTGATTTGATCATCCAAACAGAATATGTGTGCATCATCCTACATCATAGTGAAGCCAATCTCAAATCATCAGCATTTTGTGCATTAGTATACAATCATGAATGCTTGGAACTATATTCTCAAGCAATATTAATGAAACTAAAACTATTTGTTTAACTTTGTTCGGTATGGTCCAAGAACCTTCAGAGAAAGTACAATCAAATATCATTAGGTGACTAGTGAATGTTAAGAACACAGTTTGGTAAGCATCATAATAACTTTCAGAGAGTAGGCCTGTTGTATATTTTGTAAATTGAGAAATCAGACTAAAGTGAATGCTGCAATCTGAAACGACCCAATACTAATATCTCACCACTAAAAGAGTTAGATTCTTTTACCAAATGTGAATTTATTCAACAATAAATATAACTAGGAACACAGATAAACAATAGTATTAAAATAAGACTAACAGTAATGTCTTTTAACTTGACCGTTGTAAAGCAAATCCCCATAAGCCACCTACCCATGATAAATAAAGATCATGATTAATATTTCGACAGCAAAAAGTCGAGGTACACTACCAAAACAGGGTTTGTTGTTTTCAAGTTTCTCAAATAATAGCATCCAAAAGGATGACAAAATAGTCAAACACAAGAACATTTTCGCTCGTGCAAACAACCAATGTAACAGGCATCCAAACGAGTGACAATTTGTATAAAACTACTAGCAAAATCACTCTATTTCTTTGCCAGACATACAACACCTGAGACCCTTGAGGGCATTAGCTAGTTTAACTGATAAGGACCTTGACAGTATATTGCAAGGTCCTAGGCTCGAGTCCCACCTTCGCCACTTACCCTATGCATAAAAAAAAAAAAACACACAGGAGACCCTTTACCCCATCGGTTGTAGAGATTAAACAGAAAAAAAAATCTCTACAACAAAAAAGGTCTTTACATACAATGAGGATCATTGGTCTTGTAGACAGAACCTTATAAATTTCTCATGGCTAGATTGACAGGATAACAGCTACTGATCAAGGTTCCTTTTGACTGAATTAGAAGTGGGGATAAGCACATGGTATATCACAGAATGCCATGTGTTTGTTACACAATATATCAGGTACTGTGCCTCTCGAGTCAATGCTTCGCAATCATCCACACAACAATTTATCTTTCAAATCATAAGTCTATTGATTGATACGACAAAAATCACATCCATTCAACTTCATCTCAAATCTACTATTAGCATTTTACCACAAAGTAGCATGTCATCACTGGATGTCTATAGATGACATCAACTATTGCACTCCTTCATTAGCAAAGATTCATAATAATCCATCAAGCTAAGCATTATATCATCACTTCCCTAAGGAGTAACAGTTACTGGCATGCATAACATGTGCAAGTGCATGACGGCGATACTCTGCACATGTCAGATACATGCCTGGAGTTAAATTCCGAATTTGCATCTCAGGATGTGACCATGCCCAGTGTTAGTACCTCACTGACACGGATAACATAGGGACGCATGACTAGCACATGAAATCCATGCATCAAACGCCTAATTCTTATGTCAACCATCTTCATTGCTTTGCCAATTGACATCACAAATATATGAAATCCCAGTCATGCTATAATACACATGCATTATCATCATATGTGTCAGATGAACCAAATGCTAGTAATTTTCTTCAAAAAAGAAAAAGACAAGAATGACCAGAAAACCCTGGCTTAAACTGATTTGTAAAAGTGGAAAAGTGAACACATGTGAAACAGTGAAACAATAACCAAGAATACACCAAAGTAGGATTTGGCACGAAAACATAACAAACTGTGCTACTAGAAAATATTAAACATGATTAATTGGCCAAGATGCTCTAGAGGCCATCATCCATTTGTACCTGGGTGAACCCTCTCACACGAAATAGTCCATGCAAGCTACCAGACAATTCATATCTGTATACAGTTCCCAACTCTGCCACTCTCACAGGAAGATCTCTATATGAATGCAGCTTCCTCTTGTATACCAATATGTGATAAGGACAATTCATTGGACGAAGCTGATAGAGTTCATCTTCTATATTCATCTGGTCATACATATTTTCCTTGTAAAAGTCCAAGTGACCACTGATTTTCCAAAGAGCAGCCTTTGCAACATGGGGAGTGTAGAGCAAGTCATAACCATGTTGCAGATGAATTTTTTTCCATGAGTCTTCAATAATGTGCCTAACCGTTGCACCTTTTGGATGCCAAAATACCAATCCTCCACCTGCATCTTCCTGCAAAAGAAAAGAAGGAATATTAGAATATTCCTCGGGAATCGTAGTTCTAATGTACAGGCTGAAAGTTTAGCATAGTATATGCAAATTAATATAGAAATGCAAACTTGTTGTACATGCATGGAACATGTGAACGCCAGGCATTGATTGGTCTCACAGAAATTATAGGGAAGAAGTAATCTCAATGTTAAAACCCACATATAAATATTTCTGAAACCCTAACAAGAAAGCAGTAGAACTTCCTAAGATGAAAAAGTGCAAACGAATTCTCACAAGTTTTCACATGTTATACTTCCATATATCCCTCTCATCTGATGGAAAGATAGAAGTTGTAGCATGAATAAACCAATTCTTAAAGAACATTTTTTACTAAACAATTATGGTCTAGCTGATAATATGGTTGAGATAGTTGTTGTACCTGTATAGAGAATAGATCAAGATCCTGACCAAGACGCCTATGATCCCGTCGCTTTGCCTCTTCCTTTAGATGAAGGTAAGCTTTTAGCTGGTCTTCGGTCTCCCATGCTGTTCCATATATCCTTTGCAACATGGGTTTATTTACATCACCTCTCCAATAGGCCCCAGCAACAGATTCAAGTTCAACAGCCTTCTTATCTATATGTCCAGTCGAATCCACATGGGGTCCAGCACAAAGATCCCACCATTCATTTCCTGTATGATAGAAAGATAAGTGAGGAGCAAGTTTTTCCAATAGATGCGGCAGGTTAACTATGTTTCATAAAATGGTTGACCAAGACACTAGAAGAAGAAGCAAACTTACCTATATGATAAATTGTAATAGGTTCTTCCTCTATACTTTCCAAAATTTTTAACTTGTATGGTTCATTTAGGGCCATAATTCGTGTTTGAGCCTCTTCCCTTGATACCTCTTCTCTTATTAAAGGCAGATTTCGGTTGATGATACGATCCTACAGATGATGCAAGAAATAAATTCTGTACCCTGAAACAATAAGCTAATGAATATTCTTGCATAACTACAGCTATGTCATGACCTTAATTTAGAAAGCTATTTAAGCTTTTGAAGATGAAGTCAGGCTTACCATTTCTTTCTTTATTCTCTTCAGATCCTTGTCCGTCAAAGGCTCCATATCAAAGTCATAATAAAAACCATTGTCTATCCATGGACCTATGGTCACTTTAGAGCCAGGGAACAATCTCTGAACAGCCATTGCCATGACATGTGCGCACTGCAAAAAGAGATACTAGCATCATGTAATGGCAATGCTGAATACAAGCAGCGATGTTCATCATTTTCACCCTTTCTTCTTTATAAATATACAGTAAATGTTTACAAATGTTAATGAATAAGATACAAATATGAATTTCATGATGACATTTCACTAGTTCTTTGTTTTACTTTCCTCTCCTTTAGCAGCTTTGTGAAAACAAGGAACTTGACAAAGTTCATTATAACAAAAGAGAGCACTTAAGTCTGTAAAACGTAATTTTATTTATCAATGGCGATGGATATCAAAATTTATGATGGAGATACACTTCTTCGCACACACAGAATAAATAAATATGCAAGTTATTTCTGACTACATTTTTGTATTGAATATTCATGGTTCATCCCATATCATCAATGCTTGATATCTGGTATATGTAAAAACAAATCGTTTGTACCGTATGTTATATACTGACCGAGGTGCAGAAAGTTGATAAACAGAATTCTTCTTTTTAATGAGCAAAGCATTTGAAAATAAATATCATCTTTCTCAGTCACATGCTTAAAGACACTGATCCATCTTTCCATCTTTTTTTTCTTCCCTAATTGGAACAGTCCAAGACTATCATCCCTTCTTCCCAAAAAATTCCATTACTTGCATAATTTTTCATCAAGAACGTCAGAGAAGATCCAAGGCATACAAAAGCCCAAAATAAGTACTTAAAGGCTTGCTATAGATCTTACCAACGACTGCAAAGCATCAAGGTTTAAACGTTAATGGCTTATATCTAAAGAAGAAGGATAGTTCGACAGTCAATATAACCAAAAAAAAATTTATCTTTTTTCCCCTCCGTCTGAGAAAGGAAAGAAACAAGGGTTCGGTTAGGAGGAAGAGCAGTACAGTGTGGCGAATCCTGAGTAATTTCTCGGAGGATTCATTGGTGGGGAGAACGACCCTCAAACCCTTCTCCTTGTCCTTGGCACTTCTCCCCCCAGTTTCGCCATCCAGCTTAGGTTTCACCTCCACAGCTCCGGGGGCAGGCGAGGAAGAGGCAGCGAACCTGCGGGGGTCTCGCGTCGGAGACCAGAAGGGGAGGGATGGGGCCCTCCGGGTAGCGGGAGGCGAGTGGAGGCGCCGGTTCAAGAGAAGACGAGATAGGGTTTGAGGTCTGGGGAGGAGAAGCGACGAGGGTGAGGCTGCCGCCATGGCGGAGGCGAAGTTCATCTCCGCCTCCCCTCTTTCCTCTCCAACTACGCGGCTTGTGAGGACTGCGGACGTGAGCTTCTGTGGTCGAACATTTCTCTTCTTTTTTTTCTTTTTATTTTAGATAAACTAAAAAAAATGCGGGATATTTCTTGTTCATCTTTAATTATTTTAAATAATCTAAATTTATTTCATTTTTTTTATTGTGGTTATTATTTTTTTCCCTGAACTCTCTATTGTTTACTGCCGTCGTGGATTGGAAATTTTGCCCTCCGATCCCATCATAAGTCACACAAAAAAAAGGTGTTGGCCTCTTCTGTTTTTTTTTTTTTTTCCTTAAAGTCAACATGAAGAATAATTTCTTTCAAAATTTGCCGCTCTGTGTGCAATCGGGTGGGTATATTTATATACATACAAAAAGTTTACTATAAAGATCAATGATTTCTCATAGAAGATCACGCTGAGATCAATTGAAGAAGAAGAAGAAGAAGAAGAAGAAGAAGAAGAGAATCCGAGAAATAGGAAGTCAAAAAACCAGTCAATTTTTCACAAAAATAATTTAATCATAGGAACAACCCTCGAAATGTCAGTCCCACTTTTCAACTACATCAAATCTCTTTCTCAGCCTGACCATGTGTGCCCTAAGGTGATGGCAAGCAATTTTAACAGTCAACAATTAGGATTTTAAACTAAAATCGCAAGAGCCCCTCGCCGAATTAATTCTTAGGGTCCAAAGACTAGCGAGATCTTATCCGTATTCCAACTGCAACCCATCATGAAATCAAATATTTTATTGACATTCCACTCATGTTGACATAAGTGGGCCAAAGGAGATATTACAATCATTACTTGTAACTACCCAAAGGCCATTATTAAAATTAAATAAGAAATTAAAAATATTTCTAAGGTCCAGGAAATATATTTGGTCTTACAATTCCCATACTTCGCTTTATTTAACAACAATGACATATCATATTTATTAAGAAAAAAAAATCTTTCGACACAAAAATGATCCTTTTTTAAGTGTTGAAATCTCTCAGCTCAGGCTCCCTTTCATCCTTAGCCTTATCGATTGTGTCTTAACTAATCGATCGGATGTATTCTTTTAGATTCATTCTAGAAAAGACTTAACAATTATGGATAACTTATTAAAAATCTTATTCAAAACCTAGCTATCCATCAAAACATTAATGTGAATAAAGTTTTGATAACAGCAGTTGGCATGATCAATTTACTAGCTTATGACAAGACAAGACATAATATTGTATTTTGTTAATAATTTCTTCATGAGTTTATCATAGTCTAAATTTTTTTTAGGTAATCTTACAAAATTAATATAGGCGCCTAAATAACTAAAAGATCATAACCTTCTTTTGGTGTCAAATTAACCACTGATGTTTATCCTTCACCTCACACTTCCTAGGAAAGTAAATAGTTGACTTAGCTATTACCTAACTCTAAGATTGGTTAGATCCTCAAATAGATGAAGAATGCTCTTCATGGAATCAATAGATTTTTTAATAACCCAAAAGCCCAAAATAGGGTCATCCCCCTTATAAATATAAACGGGGTGATGAACTTTCTATTAATAGGTTCATTAATAAGGCGATACTTATCACACAAAAATAAAAAATATAAGAAGAGATAGGGTCACCTTGCCTAGTACTCTTTAGACTAGATAGGAATTAAGTTTGATATAAGATCCACTAGTAACAATAACTCCATACCAGTAAATAAATTAGAGAGGTTTATGTCAAGATAAAATTTTCTAAAAAAAATTAGAAAATTCCATAAACGACAGCATAACTCGAAGTTGATGATACTCAAACGTGAGTCAGCAAATATATTCCTATTTGTGTACTAAAATCTCATTCAATGGAACATGCAGAACAATTTCTACCTCCAAAAATTATTATCAAGATAGGAATAAAAAAACTTGTGACATCTAATGAAACTGAAACCGAATCAAGTATTGGTTTGCACATTCTAGTGCAACATAATTTATTTATGAGTGTAGGATCATGGAGTTTATCAAACACGCCTTAAAATTTTAGGACGGAAGAGAATATGATATGAATAGTTTATTATACTGATTTTTTAATATTTTTCTTAATTTATGGATTTTATAATTTAGTTTGAAATATTTTCATCTTAAATTTACAATTGAAAACGTAACAGAGTTTAGTTACGAGTATAGCACATAAAGTTTACATATATCCTTTAAACCATCAGGATGGAAGGATAATATGATAGATATAGTTACTCTATCAAATTTTTTTTATTTTGTTATTTTCTTAGTCTAATTTGGTAGAAGATGAAGGATGGATTTTCTGGATAAATTGGTCAATAAATAAATATAATCAAATACTTCTTTTAATTTTTAATTAAATCTTATATTATTTATTAGGTTCAGTAATTAATCCATTAATTGGATAGACCTATATAACTAGTTCAAAATGTTTGAGCCCATGTTAATGATATTATACTTCATCTCACTCAAAGCATCAAATCGAATATTTCCTAAACTCGGGTTGTAGAACATATCATTCTAAAATTGTTTAGTTTTTGAACTAATCCATCGAATTATGGAGCTTGCTTAAATCATTGACACAAAATAGCTAAGCCTAAATCGATGGTAGGAGACTTATCAATATCTTATAAATCGATTTAGATCATCATTCACTTTCATTCACATTGTAAGCTTCCTTACTCCAGTATTTGATATCTTTGTCGACGAATAATATATCCTAAAATCCAATTGTAATACGGTACGCGTAAGGTTTAGTCTAATAATGTTTTGTTCCACGTCATGACATCTTCTCTGCTCCTTTCGGTGGGTAGACAATGAATTGCGCACCCTTTGCCTAATATTAGATTGATTCTAATACGTCTTCTAACGACATTGATGTTAAGTTGGTGTACTATGAACTTTGGCCTTATAAGTCATATTTAGGTCAAAACGAGGTAAGCCCAAGACATAGCAGACCGAATTAACCCATTAGCTGCTATGCTAGAGGAAGCTCTTCACACCTTTTTTTTTTTTTAATTTTCTTTTTCTGGACAATTAACTTATGGCACTCCTTAAATCCAATGTTAATCTTCAACTCAGAGAGGATCTGAACCCTAACATGTCTCCCTCCAACAATCTAATTAGTGTCAGGCTGATATGGAGAAAAAAAAATACATTACGAGAAGAAAGAAGAGAAAGGATAACCCTAAAAACCCTCTTTTATTTCCAGATGAGATCATCTTTATCTAGTCATCCTCTTATACAGTGATGATCTTCTGAACACAGGAAGACAAACAGAAGAGAACTTGCAGCTTTTGATGATGGTTGATGGATTCAAGTGAATTGCTAAATGTGTGATTTCACGTATGCGAAGAACAACACATCCAAACCAATCAATTCACTTATTTTCCTCTTCGTGGTACCTTGTGCAGCTCTTCTTATCTTTCTTTTCAGCAGAAGAACATGCTGATGAAGCCTGCACCCTATTCATTGTCATGATCAGACTTCCAACAGGAATTCTCTTTTTTACCTTAGGTATCATTCAATTTAGCTTACACCAGCCTCCTCTCCTGCATCTTCCTGGTGCCAAAGACGAGCAGTTCAGGTGAAGAAAGACGAGTCATTCAGAAAAGAAAAGAATTCTGGGTCACACACCTTGTCCTTCTGCTCCAATGTCGTTATCAGATGAAATCAGACGATTGTTCTGATGGCTGAGTCACACAGCACATCGTGTGATATGAACTGTGTCCAAAATAGTGGTGGTCTTCTTCCAGCCAAGAAGCTGGTTCTGCCTGCAGGTTCATGGACGCCACAGTACTGTGAGAGGTGAATCTTTTGCTTGTGCACTTTATGGTGATCGGATTGAGATGAGTGAGCTGTCATGGACCTCAAAAGAAATAAATGGCTGTGAGCAGACGGTGAGCTCGATAATAGCCACTGGAGTTTAGTGGTCAAGCTCCCCAGCACAGTATCACTTTTGGGTCGTCTCTCAGCTTCCACTGTGCGTGGGACGGTCGGGTACATCAGAAAGAGAGATGATGTTGCGACGGTCGTGTCTCATGCACGCAGGTCTACCCGTGCATTGTGAACTGCCAAGTGATGGAATAGTGTTGTTACTATTAGAGCAGCACAACAATTTTTCAGAGACAAAGATGTCTACCGGCGTTTGATGATTCATTGAAGCTGGAAAGAGTAAAAACCTGAACATGTAAGCAAGCCACTTTGGAGGCAGGTGGAAAAGGCTGAGTCATCATTTTTTTTTTGTTTTGTCAGAGGGTAAGATTTATTTATATAAGGATAGATAATATCTCACCTTAAACTTTCGATGGAGTAAGGAAAGATAAAAAAAAAAGAGATCTACTCAATAATTTATTGGACAGATGGCCAGATTTAATTGATGAATTTTAGAAGTTCATAACCTAGAATTTTATTCATATTAATCTAAACCCTAGATCAGATAGTTACGGGTTGAGATTAAGAACACTGAAAACGTGAGAGAAAAAAAGAAGACTAAAGATTGATAATAGAGGCCAGAAAACAAGAAATCCAGAAAAGAGAAGAAGACAAAGACAGGAAAAGATTATTCTCAATCATTCATACGTTAGATCAGTTTATAGTGGATTCTTACTGTGATCTCTTGGGAAGGTATTTGATATCATATTTGGTATTATAGTCCTTGTATCCCTGTGATTCTCTTGTGACTGTTACTTTATGCTTGGGCAAAAAGCCTTGAGATCCGTATATTCATTACTTTAATAGTGGATTTTCTCTGGCTTGTCCCATGATTTTTACATTTGAGTTGAAGGGATTTTCTACATAAATCTTAGTGTTCATCTAACTGTGATTTTTGTTTGATTCTACTGTGTGTGACGGTTTGCTAGGATTTGTTCATATACAAAGTTTATTTCTATTCTATCCTCATCAACTGGTATCAGAGCAAGGTTTTGGTAGCATTTAATCTTTTGTATTTGAACATGGAGGTCGGTATTTCTCATATGATTAGTTTAAACTGAAATAATTGGATAATATGGAAACCAAGAATGGAAGATCTCTTGTATGTTGTATAGACCTTTGCAAGGAGATAGTGCAAAGCCCACAACTATGATGGATGATGAGTGGAAGAGGTTAGATTGAAAAACTATTAGCTTTATTCATCAGTGGCTTGATGATAATGTCTTTCACCATGTTTCTACTGAAGGTTCTGCTTACTCTCTTTGGAAAAAGTTAGAAGGTCTTTATGAAAGAAAAACGGCTGGCAACAAAGCTTTTCTGATTAGAAAACTTGTGAACTTGAAATATAAAGAGGGTACTTCTATTCCTGAGCATTTGAATGAAATGAAGAGTATTACTAATCAGTTATTCTTATGAAAATGTCTCTTGATGATGAGTTGCAGGCATTGTTACTTCTCAGTTCTTTGCTAGAAAGTTAAAAGATACTGGTGGTTTCCCTTAGTAATTCTATACCAGATGGTATTGTCACCATGAGTCAAGTAACAAGCAGTTTGTTCAATAAGGAGTTGAGGAGAAAAAATTCAGCTAATTCTCAGATTGATTCACATGCACTTGTCTCAGAGAATAAAGGAAGGTCAAATCAAAGGATAAAAGTGGTTCACGCATAGGTAGAAGCAAGTCAAGATTAAGGAAAGATATTGTTTGCTACAATTGTAGTGAGAAAATACATTACAAGAATCAGTGCAAGTAATCTAAGAAGAACAAGAAAAAGGGAAAAGAAGTGGAGCATACAAAATCAAAAGAGAATATCACAGCTATAGTGCAAGGTAATGATTATTTGATTTTATCTACTTCTGATGATATTTTTTCTTGTGTATGCTAGGATCTCGAGTGGATAATTAACACAAGTACTTCTTATCATGCTACATCACAGAGGGAGTTCTTTGCTACTTATAGGTCTGAAAATTTTGGTGTTGTCAAGATAGACAACTATGGCACAACAAACATTATTGGCATGGGAGATATCCATATAAAGACCAACCTTGGCTACAAGTTGGTACTTAAGGATATAAGGCATGTGGTTAACTTAAGACTAAATTTAATTTCAATTGGAAGGCTGGATGATGAAGACTTTGATGTCAAATTTCATAGAGGACAATAGAAGCTCAATAAGGGTTCTCTTATTGTAGTTAATGGAAAGAAATGTCATACATTGTACAGATTGTAGGCTAAAGCTTGTGGTAAGCAGTTGAATGCTACAGAGAAAGACTTTAGCATGGAGTTGTGGCATAGGCGATTGGGACACATGAGCGAGAAGGGGCTGCAAGAACTTTCCAAGAGAGAGTTATTGCCAGACCTCAAAGGTACACATGTGAACCCTTGTATTGATTGTTTGGTTAGTAAACAACATAGAGTTTTCTTTGTTAGTCCTGCCTTATTTAGAAAAATGCATGCCTTAGACCGTGTCTATACAGACGTGTGTAGTCCTTTGAGGATAAAAACTCCTAGTAGATCTATTAATGCTCCTAGTATCAATGGTGCACTTTATTTTGTTACTTTTATATATGACTTTTCTAGGAAAGTTTGGGCCTATACTTTGAAGACCAAAGATTAGGTTATTAATGTCTTCAAGGAGTTCCATGCTAAAGTTGAAAGGGAGACAGAAAGGCAATTGAAATACATAAGATTAGATAATGGTGGTGAGTACATAGAATTATTTAATGATTATTGTAGGTCATATGGTATTCAACATGAGTTGATAGTTCCTGGTACACCTCAGCATAATGCAATTACGGAGAGGATGAACCACACCATCATGGAAAAAATCAGATGTATGCTTTCACAGGCTAAGCTACCTAAAAGGTTTTGGGATGAGGCTTTAAGGACTGCAGTTGATGTAATCAACTTATTACCATGTACAGCTCTAGATGGTGATATTGCATAGCATGTATGATCAGGGAAAGATGCCTCCTATAGGCATTTTCAGAGTGTTTGGTTGTCATACATTTGCACATGTTCTAGACAATGAGAGGTCCAAGCTGGATGGTAAGACAAAAGAATGTATTTTTCTTAGTTACTCACATGATCAATTTGGTTACAGGCTTTGGGATCCAGAAAAGCAGAAGGTATTCAAAAGCAGAGATGTTGTCTTCTTTGAGGATCAAACCATTGAGGATTTGACGAAGGCAGCACCAGCTAAGACTTCTGTAGAGGGATTTGTAGACTGTGACCTAGCTATTCCTTCAGTATAACAGGGTGATGGGGGAGATGTGCAGGAAGATGGTGTAGAGCCAGATGTTGATCTACTTACAGGATATGTTGAGCATGAAGAAAAAGAGAGCAAGTTCCCATAGAACCTCAGTTAAGAAGATCTTCTAGACCATGCCAACCTTCTAAAAGATACTCTACAGATGAGCTTGTAATGTTTACTTATGGAGGTGAACCAGAGAGTTACTAAGAAGCAGTTTAAAGTGAGCAGAAAAAGAAGTGGTTTATTACTATGCCAGAAGAGATGGATTCTCTGCAGATGAACCACACATATGATTTAGTGCAACTACCAGATGAAAGTAAAGCTTTAAAGAAAAAGTGGGTTTTCAGGTTGAAGACTCAAGAATATTATTCTCAACTAAAGTACAAAGCTAGATTGGTTGTGAAAGGCTTTGGTCAAAAGAAAGGTATTGATTTTGAAGAAATTTTTTCTCCTGTTGTTAAAATATCTTCTATTCATGTTACTCTTAGTATTGCTACTAACCTAGACTAGAGATTGAGCAGTTAGATGTGAAAATAGCTTTCCTTCATGGTGATTTGGATGAGAAAATTTATATGGAGCAACCAGAAGGATTCAAAGTCAAAGGTAAAGAAAATCTTATCTGCAAGTTGAAGAAGAGCTTGTATGGGCTAAAGCAAGCTCCTTGACAATGGTATAAAAAGTTTGAGTCATTTATGATTGAAAATAAATATAAAAGAACAGCTTTAGATTATTGTGTGTATATCAAACAGTTTGGTGAGAATTTTATTATTCTCTTACTTTATGTTGATGACATGCTTATCCTTGGGAAAGATATATCTATGATTGATAGGTTGGAGAAATAACTGAGTGAGTCTTTTGAAATGAAAGACATAGGGCCAGCAAAACAAATACTGGGCATGTAGATTTCTCATGACAAAAGAAAGAGAAAGATTTGGTTGTCACAGGAGAAATACATCGAAAAAGTATTAGATAGGTTTAGTATAAGTAATGCAAAGCCAGTTGGTTCTCCTCTTGCAGGTCACTTCAAGTTCTGCTCAGATCAGAGTCCGTCAAGTGATGAGGAGAAGGAGAAAATACAAAAGGTTTCATATGTTTTAGCAGTTGGAAGTTTAATGTATGCGATGGTATGTACGATGCCAAATATTGCATATGTAGTGGGTGTTGCTAGCAGATTTCTTGCAAATCCAGGTAAAGAACACCGGGCAGTAGTGAGGTGGATTTTTAGATATCTCAGAGGAAGTTCTAAAGTTTGTTTAAGCTTTAGAGGTGGACCACCTGTGTTGACAGGTTACACAGATGCAAATATGGTAAGAGATATTGACACAAGAAAGTCCACATCAGGTTTTGTACTTACTTTTGCAGGGGGAGTTATGTCATCGCAATCCAGATTGCAAAGGTGTATTCCTCTCTCCATTATAGAAGCATAATATATTGCTGCTATAGAGGTTTGCAAGAAAATGTTATGAATGAAAGGATTCTTACAAGAATTGGGACTAAAACAGAAAAACTATATAGTGTATTGTGATAGCCAGAGTGTCATCCATTTATGCAAAAACCCAACATTTCATTCCAAGCTAAAGCATATATATGTCAGATATCACTGGATCAGAAATGTACTTGAAGAGAAGCAATTATAGCTTCAGAAAATTCACACAGATAATAATGGGGCAAACATATTGACCAAGACTTCGCTGAAAGAAAGATAGGAGGTGCTGACAGCTGACCAGCATGACTTCACATTGAGGAGTCATGAGACAACCTCTCTTATAGGCTGAAAGGGGAGGTTGTTGGGCAGATGACCCAGATTCAGCCCATAATGGGCTTTAGTGAAGCCCATAGCTCATAACTTCACTTATATTAACCTAAACCCTAGATTAGGTGGCTAGGGGTTGAGATTAAAAAGACAACAACGACTGAAAATGTGGAGAGAGAAAGAAGACTACATATTGATAATAGAGACTAGAAAACAAGAAATCCAGGAAAGGAAAGAAGACAAGGACATGAAAATATTATTCTCAATCATTCATATCTCAGGTTAGATCAGTTTGCAATGGATTCTTACTGTGATATCTTGGAAAGGTTTTGGATATTGTGTTTGGTATTATAGTCTTTATATCCCTGTGATTCTCTTGTGGCTATTGCTTTGGGCTTGGGCAAAAAACATTGAGATCTATATATTCATTATTTTGATAGTGAATTTTCTCTAGCTTGTCCCGTGATTTTTAGCCTTCGAGTTGAAGGGGTTTTTCATATAAATCTTGGTGTTCATCTTATTGTGATTTCTATTTGATTCCGCTGTATATGACGGACGGTCTACTAGTATTTGTTCATATACAAAATTTATTTCTATTCTATCCACATCACAACTAAGATATAGTATTTACAATATAATTCTCTTGCAATGTTGTTATACCCCTTTTTTCTTTTTAACATATCTACTTCAATCAACTTTTACAAGTTGGATAAAAAATCAAATGACGATAATACTATTTTTCCGACATGTTCATAGTGAAGGAACATATCACTTGTTATAATCTCAGTCGAATCTGCTTGCTCAAGAATAATCCAACAATTTCATGAAGTCATATATCACTTATTTAGGGAGTCCATTGCAACTTTAGAATTATATAAAAAGGTGGATAGAATCAATATTTCTGTTATTGGCCCTCGAGAGATCGAGTAGTTTAGTAGTAACTCATGCAAATAGATGGGATCTTCTTTGGGTGTTCTCACTACCACTACAAGTATCGACATGATCATAAGATCTCTTCGTATCCTACCTGATCCAACCATGGCATCGAATAAAGAGATATCAGTATGTAGAGCAATGATGCCAACTGAAGGAGGGGCTATCAATGCCAAGTAGATTCAGGGAGCTTAAATATGGTGTATAAATTCTAATTTTCAACAATGGCTCGATCTGAAACATTATTTTCAATAATTTTGTGATAGCTCTGGAGTCTCCTACTGACATTATCAACTATTATAGAGATGATGAGGTCAAGAGATATCTGAGAATTTAATTTAAATCTAGTTTCTCTCAGCCCACACATGATATATGGTATAGACGAAAGATAAATTTTTGAGACAATGTAGGGGTGCATGGATCGGATTACATTCTTTAACATAGATCCAAACATATATTGAAAATGAGCACCCAAAAAATAGATATATGATATATATATAGAAAGTGTTGAATCCCTAATTTTGATGATAAAATTAATTGATAAATTTATGAACTAATATATTTTTAAAATAAATAATATAGATTAAACTTTGATCATTGACTTGAACCATCAGAGGACAATTTATCGAAATAGATGTTAGGCCAAAATATAGGATATATTCATCATTTTGGCCATATAGAAAGTGTTGAATCTTGAATTTTGATGATGAAATTAATTGATAAATTTATGAACTAATATACTTTCAAAATAAATAATGCAGATTAAACTTCGAGCATTGACTCGAACTATCAGAGGGCAATTTATCGAAATAGACATTGGGTTAAAAAATATCATGTCAAAGATTAGACATCAAGCTAGAGGATTGGTTGACGTGTGACAGGATGGACTTCATGCGGAGTTTGGGAATCGGGTCGGAAGATACATCGAAAGTTCGGACGAAGTGATCGTAATTGTTTAGAGTCAAATTAAGATAGTTTTGGACTGAAACCATGCCAACTTGATTTGAAGCCCATTGGGCCTAAACTATGATTGAATTGGGTCTGATGAAAAGCTAATTTACTAGCCTGAAGTTGACCTCCGCTAGAGAGGAGGGCATCTAACCTCATTAATCCTCTTTCATAAGACCTGAAAGTTTTAGGGATATACAATCTCCCTATGTAATATATCTCACACGACTCATATGTTTTAGTTTTTATGAGTTTTCATGCATCAATCGTTGCACAATGATATGAGAAATGTGAGAAATTATTTTTTTATTTTTTTGCTGTACATATGGTGCTCTCATGATTTTCCAAAATCTATCCATGTTGTTTTTAATGAGTTTCGCGAAGTTAAGAAAAATAATTTTGATGATTATTCTAAATTTAATATTTGAGTTTGAATGAGAATTATTCTCTCTAAAGCAACTTAGATACATCTGTTTCCAAAGATATCTTACATAAGGAATAAAAGTATGTAGATATTTATCCTAAGGAGCTAATCATTGGAGATACATCAAAAGGTATTAAAACTTATTTTTTACTTAAAAATATTTATATAAATATTATTTTTTTATCTCAAATTGAACCTAAATGCATTTACAATGCTCTTAAAGATGACTTATAGGTCTCGACAATACATAAAGAATCAAATCTATTTAAAAGAAATAAAGTTTAAATTCTTGTCCCTAGACCTAGTTTATTATATTGTGATGACAATAAATGGGTCTTGAGGACGAATAAGCAAGATGAACAATGTATCATGGTTCAAAAATAAGATTAGATCAGTATGCAAAGATTTCAACTAAGAAGAAGGTCTAGACTATAAAAAAATCTTTGCTCCTATCACACGTCTTGAAGCTATAAGGATATTTCTTGCTTATGCTTCATTTAAAAATTTTAAATTATTTTAAATGGATATCAAAAGTATCTTTCTTACTAGTTTTATTTTTGAAAATATTTATGTTGAGCAATCACCCAAATTTAAAGATGATCTTTTTTCCAAATAATATTTATAAATTATTTAAGGCTTCCGATGGATTTAAGCAAGCTCCTAGGACTTGGGTATGAGACTTAGCTCTTTTCTAATTCAAAATAATTTTTTGAAAGGCAAGGTCAATACCATATTATTTATTAAATATTTTTAAAATAGTTTTTATTATTTAAATTTATATTAATGATATTATTTTTTGCTTTACTAATGAATTTTTATGTAAATCATTTAGTAAAAATATGAGCCAAGAATCATAAATGAGTTTGATGGGTGAATTGATATTTTTCTTAGATTATAAATTAAGCAACTAATGATGAAACTTTTATTAATCAAACTAAGTATGCTTTGGATTTATTAAAAAGATTTTACATGAATAGTGCTAAAGCCATCAATACACCCACGAGCATATCTACAAAATTAGGTATGGATAATTAAGAAAAAATATTTTCATCAGAAGAATTATTATAGTGGTATGATAGTAAGGTTATTATATCTTATTGCAATTAAACCTGATATAATGTTTAGTTTTAGATTTTGTGTAAGATTTAAATCTAATCATAAATAATCTCATTATAAAGTAATTAAAAAAATTTAGATACTTAAACAGAACTCCAAATCTAGGATTATGATATCCAAAATCTGAAATTTTTGATTTGATTGCATATGCTGATGTCGACTTTACAGGATGTAGAATAGATAAAAAAAATACCTCCAAAACATATCAATTATAATATTATGTACTTGTTTCTTATTTTTCCAAGAAACAAAACTATATAGCATTATCTACAATCGAGGTATAATATGTAGTGATAGGTGCATCGTGCACAAAAATCTAGATTAAGAGTACTTTAGAAGACTATAGACATTACTTGAAAAATATTTCTATAAAATATGATAATACAAGTATAATTTATTTAATAAAGAACCCTATTCAACATTATAGGACTAAACATATTGATATTAGATATCATTTTATTAGAAATTATGTTAATAATCATAATATATCTTTAGATTTCATTGGCATAAAACATCACTTGATAGATTTTTATACTAAGCTACTGAATGAAGAACAATTCAATTTTATTAGAAGAGAATTAGGCATGTTGAATCTTTCAAATACATGAATTATGATTCTTCTCTTTTTTTTAATTCAATTATTATCTTGACTTCAAATATATGAATGATGTGAGATTTATATCACATGACTTATTTGTGCTAATATCCTTCATTAGCACATTGATATAAATGAAGAATTTGTATAATGATAAAATGATATCATTATCTTCCTTTTGATAATAACAAATAGGGAGAGAAAAATAGTGGATTGCTCATCTCTTTTCTTTTTTCATTTTTTGTTGATGATAAAGGGGGAGAAGTAATGGTAACTTTTTGATGACATCCTTCATATGCATGTTGTATTTGATGATATCAACTTATAATTATGCATATGATTCTTGTAATAATCAATATTAAAAATTACTATTATTTATGGTTAAAATTATTTTAACTTGAATTTAAAGAGTTAAAAGCTTATCATGTTTCTTTAAAAAAATTAAGTTCATTATAGCATATAAATAGAGGAGTTTAGTTAAAACTCTATCATCAATTGGTTGTCATCATAAAAAATGGAGAGATTATTGAATCTCGAATTTTGATGATGAAATCAATTGATGATTTTATAAACTAATAAGCTTTCAAAGATAAGTAATTAGGAAAGACTTTGAACTTGAACTATCGGAGAGTAATTTATCAAGCAGACGTTGGGTCAAGAAGTGTCATGTCAAAGATTAGACGTTGGGCCAAAGAATTGATTGACAACAACATGATGGACTTTGTACAGAGTTCTGACATCGGGTCGGAAGATGTGTTGAAGGTTCAGATGAAGTGCTAGATGATCAGATGACATGTCAAAATAATGGATAACATGCTTCATGATTATAATTGAAGTGGTGAGGTCTTGATCGTGATCATTTAGAGTCAAATTAAGCTGGTATTAAGTCGAAACCATGTCAACTTAATTTAGAGCCATTGGGCCTAAACTAGAGTTGAATTAGGTCTGATGAAAGGCCAATTCACTGACTTGGAGTTGACCTAGATAGTGGTATTGCTAAGTCCAGGTAGTGGTACCGCCTAAACTATCGAAAAGCACTAGTTGTGCTTTTTCGAGCTTTCTGACAATGGTACCACCACCAGTTGGCAGTGGTACGACCCAACAACTATGGTACCACCTAGATTGGTGGTAGTATCACTAGAGCCCAAATTCTCATGCTTAGTTTGATGATAGTATTGTCTGGTGCCTGCGGTGGTACCGCTAGTACCTAAAAAATTAGAGATTTAAAATTTTGGCTCCAATTTTAAAGTTATTGGGAGTTTATAAAGACACCATCCATTCTTGCTTAATAAAGCATGAATAAGTGTGAAAAATAGGGTGAAAAGAAAAAAAATTCTCAAGGTTAACGTGTTGTAAACTCTTGAAAGTGTTTGAATCTCTTTCTCCTTGAGTTTGGTAGTTATTCTAAGGATGTGTGAGGCCTTGTGTGAAAGAGTTTGTAAAAGTTCTATCCTAAGTCTGGTAAAAGGAGAATGATTGTAATAAGAGTAGTTGATCTTTACCCATTAGAAAGAAGATCGATAGTGAAAGCCAATGGCCTCGAGAGAAGAGGAATTAGTAGTAGACATAGTTCGGGATGACACAACCACTATAAATCGATTTGCATTTCCTTTCTTGCTTTTACTTGATATTGCTACTGATTTTATTTTATTCACTACTTCTATTCACACTTCCATGTTCAAAGTATTTTTTATTCATATTCTTGTTTGAATTTTTTCAAATCGGATCTTTTTACGATAACACTAATTCACCCTCCTGTGTCATTACGATCTAGGTGGAGTTAGTGCATATCTCCTACTTAGACAAATTACCTATAGTACTCTACATGTTTAAATAAGTTCAACGTGTTTAAATAAGTTAGCCATAAGAAGAATAAAAATTATGGTATGTTTTCTTTGAATTATATAAGTTTATTCTATATAACTTCAGTATTTAACTTATCTAAAGCTTAATAAACTAATTTTAAAGTGAACTTTCTAAAATTTTAGGACCTCCAAACCACATAATCCCTTAGGAAGTTGAAAAAAGTACCAACTTTTTGAAGGTTATCTCAAACTAGAATAAGAGCTGAGGAATGAGGGTGGTCTACTACTCAAGTACCATAAGTTATGAATATTGTAAACTTATGCCAAAGGTCTAGGAGATATCTTATATTATATAAAATCTCAATCGAAATTTTTGTTGACCCCTAGTACGATACCTCAAAATCAAAATCACCCCCTATGCTTTAAAATTAGTATAAGTGACCCTTCGTACTATGATTTAGTATTAAAGTGGCTCCATATACTATTCTATAGATGTTAAACAAATCACTTATTAACGTGTAATGGTGCTTGTTTTTAAAATTAGAAGGGTCTAATTGATTTTCAATATAGCTAAATTATGTGATAAAAACTTAAAACATCAAAGACACCCCCTATACTATAATATGTTAATCAAATACACTCACATACTATCATTATTCATCAAATTGATCTCTTGAGCATTAATACATTGGTATTAAGTGATAGAAAAGTCATAAAAAATTTGCTAATAAAATGATTATGATTTATAATTTAAGCTTGATTGATGATGGTTTTTATTTATTATATAAGTAATTAAAAGTTGATCCCTAAAAATCTTAACGTGCATGATTGTTATGATTGTTTGATTCTTTTAAGTGTGACTAAATTTTGATAGTACCTCCCCTAAAACTCAAACATATCTCATTTACAATTAATCACATAACATATGAAGATATAACTAATTGATTGAACTACCATAAAGTCAGAGGTAAAGAGAGGCGGAGGTAATGGAAATTGGAGAAAAAGACAGAGATGGGAGAACGGCTTAGGGCTTGGGGACCATTTAGTTTTAATCCTCAAATAAAAAAATAACCCTTCAAATTATTTTACATAACGGTATAATCTTATTTCTAACAAAGGGGTCAATTTGATGTGAAATCATAGTACGAAGGGTCATGATATGACTCCAGCAGGGTTGAGTCCTAACCACTCTAGAAGTAATCAATAAAACCCTGTGAGATTGTAATAAAACCCCACCTAGCCACTTCTATCTTATAAAGAAGTGTGGCTAGGATTTAGATTGGGGCCTTAGGGCTTAGTGGCAGCTGTCCCCTTTACTGGGCTAGTCGGCTAGGGTTTCCCCCTACTTAGGTCAACTATAGGGCCAACCTAGATTCCCCATATTCCTACTATGGTAGGTCGATTATAGAAGGGGCAAAGAGATAATTTTACTTAGTCAAGCACCTCTTGGGATAGGGTTTAAAACCCTATATAATGATGTAGTTAGGTGCTCGCTTTTATCAAGTAAATATCATATTTTATTTAGCCTTGTGCCAAGTCAAGGAGGGAGCAACCCCTACAACATTCCAAGGGTTGATCCCCCTCAGCGATCAAAATCTATAAGGCTCTTTCTGGGGTTCTATCATCTGGTATCAGAGCCATGTTCCTGCTGCCCTGTAGCCATCTCTACCACCTCCACCTTCCCAAGTAATTTCCATAATTGTTGCAACACCCACCTCCACCTTCCACCCCAGTCGTAGATCAAATCAGTCTATAGTTGTCCCCTATGTTTGATATAGTAATCTGATATATTTTCATCACCCACGCCTCTTCAATAATGCAAAATCCTTTACCTTAAATGTTGAAGAATTTTTTCATATTTTATTCATTACAAATTTCATTCATTATCATTGTTGTGAAGGTGAAACGCTGCAGAAATTTTCAATTGCATATTTGCCTCTTGAAACCAGTTTATTGCCTCTCTTTTTTCACTAAAATTTTTACATAATTCCTTAGATCTATTTAGTTTTCATCTGAGATTGATCTTTAAGAAAAATTCTTTCTGGAACCAATTTTATTGTGTCTTCTTTTGTCATCACGCAGTGCTAAAATTTTATAATGAAGGATCTGCCTTTCATCTTTTAACTTATTTTCCTACAGTTACTCTATCGAAATTTTATCAAACTTTTTATTGATATTAACTATATCTAAACCGAGGATTTATGTATATTTTTCTTGAGTTTTTATCTAAAATTTATGTTAAGAATTCATCATTTCTTTGACATAAAATCTATTCGCCAGGATAACACATCGCAGTATGTTTCTTTATCGAATTCTATCGGATTTGAGTGCTATCTTTTGTGAGTTTTCATATTCTCTTTCTCTCATTTGCAAACCCTACCATCCTAATAAAAAATCCTTCCAAACTGCACCCTAAAATGATCCCAAATAGCCACCCAAATTAGCCCTAAACTGTAGCCTACTCTCATCTAAACCGATCCACCCATCCAACCGGTCGTCCTCTCTCTAAAAATTCTCATGCCACTAACCTAATAACAAAAGAAAGATCTCAATATTATAGATCTAGAGGCATACATCATGGCATCAAAGGAGGTCATCAATGCCAAGTTTGAAGCCTTTGAAGGTCGTATGGAGGAGAAGATACGATCCCCTTTTCGTCGAATTCAGTATGGGTCGACCACCTAACCAGAAACTTTAGATCAGTGAGATGATCCTCAAGAGCATGGCCATATTATCCCTGATCTAAACACTTACACATGAAGGTTGACTTCCCTAGATGGGAAGAAGGAGACCCAATAGGATAGATTGCACGCGTGAAATGCTATTTTCGGTTCTACCAAACCGTCGATGCTACAATGGTGGAGATTGTTACCATCCACCTCGAGAGAGATGCTATTCAGTGATTTAATTATTATAAGTACACCCATGAAGGTATCTCTTGGCAGTGATTCAAGGAAGGACTACTAAATCGCTTCGGACCAACCAATTTTGACAACATCGATGAACAATTGGCAAAGATTCGGTAAACCTCGATAATACACGAATATCAAATAAGATTTGAATATTTATCTAACTAAACTATGGATTAGTCTAAGAAATAACTTTTAGGGACTTTTATTGAGGGCATAAAGCCAGAGATTCGAGGAGAAGTACATGTGTGACAACTGTACACTCTTATGGTCGTGATTTCCTTCATGAGAATCCAAGAAAAACAATTGAACCACGAAGCACGAAGGACAAGGGTCACCCCCTGACCAGTCATGCTGAAGCCCTCAGCCCCCTCTATTGTCATATGAGCCCCTGCACTAAAAAAATTAACAAGAGATGAGCTTCGTGAATGATCGGCCAAGGGGTTGTGTTGGCACTATAATGAACTGTTGAGCCAAGAACATCACTGCAAAAAGGGTCGGCTCCTCATAATTGAACCAGTAGAGGATGAGGATAGTGAACCATCTTAAGAAAGCCTCGAACCTGAAGATGAAGCCATGGAGGAAGAGCCCCAACTGACCGACTACATAGTGCATGCGATGGCCGGCTACTCCAACCTGCAAACGATGAAAGTTGGAGGACTTCTTAAACAATAACCGATCACCATTCTCACCGATATAGGCAGCACAAATAACTTCCTCAACAACAAGATCATTGCACATATGGTACTTCAAATTGAAGGTTGCAACAAGTTTGACATAAAGGTCACCGACGATCGAATCCTCAATTGCGACCAACTATGCCCGTGGGTAAAATTGTTCTTACAAGACCAAGAAGTGGTAGCTGATTTTTTCCTCATACCCATTGATGATTATGAAGTCATGCTTGGGATTGAATGGCTCACAACATTAGATGATATCTTCTTGAATTTTTTTAAACTAATCATAAAGTTTTATTGTAAAGGGAGACAGGTTACATTATGAGGCAAGTGCGAGAGCGATATTTCCACCATTTCGACGCAACGAATGCAGAAGGTGCTACACAAAATAAATGCTGAATTTTTTATGCATATCTAGCAGCCATCCAAGGAGGAGAATGTATAAAATTTAGATCATAAGCTTGCCCTCTTGCTGGATGAATTCATAAATGTTTTTATGGAGCCATGTGGGCTTTTCCCTAATCGGCCACATGACCACTATATTCCTATTCTATCGGGCAAACCTCCAGCAAATTTGAGACTATACCACTATCCTCACTTGCAGAAGAATGAGATTGAAAACATCATTAAGGAGATGCTCGACACTGGAGTAATTTGACCAAGTTGCAGCCCTTAATCATCACTGGTATTGCCAGTACACAACAAGGACGATATGTGACAGATGTGCGTTGATTATCGAGCTTTGAATGTCATCATCGTCAAAGATAAATATCCTATACCAGTTGTAGATGAGCTCTTGGATGAATTAAAAGGAGCCCGAGTCTTAGATCTCCGTTCCGATTATCATCAAATTCGGGTATGCACTGAAGATGTTCCGAAAACTACATTCTGCACACATAATAGCCAATACGAGTTTTCTAATAATGCCTTTCGGACGTAAGAATGCTCTTTCCACTTTTCAAAGCATGATGAATGACATCTTCTGGAGTTTTCTATGCAAGTTCGTGTCATTATTTTTTGATGATATTCTCATTTATAGCCCTATGCTTGATATGCATTCTCAGCACTTATGAATTATTGTAATGATTCTTTGGGAGAACACCTTTTATATTAAACAGTCAAAGTGAAGCTTTTTAAGCATAAAGTAGAGTATCTATGGCACATTATAGTAGAGGATGGAGTGGCGGTAGACCCAAGGAAGATCGAGGTAATGCAAGGATGACTGAGACCTACGAACATAAAATTGCTACACGGCTTCCTTAGACTTACAGGCTACTACCAAAAATTTGTGAAAGATTATGGCAAGATCAGTACCCCACTCGCATCCCTACTAAACAAAGACTCATTCTTATGGTTGAATAAAGCCTCTGCAGCCTTTGAACGATTCAAGGCAGCCATGACGATGATGCCGATTCTAGAGCTACCCAATTTCAACCGTACCTTCATGAGTGAGGCCGATGCACCCAGGGTTAGAATTGGGATTGTTCTAATATAAGATGGCTGACCCCTTGCTTACACCAGCAAAGCCTTATCTCCCTCACATCTTAAAATGCTCGTGTATGATAAAGAAATGCTTTCCATCATACACGCGTCATGAAGTGGAAACCCTACCTGATCGACCGACGCTTTCAAACTAAGAATGACCACCGAAGTCTTAAATATTTTTTGGAGCACAAAATATCTTTCCTAGAGTAGCAATGATGGATAACTAAACTTCTTGGCTTTGATTATGAAATTACTTATTGAAAGGGGAAAGAGAATGTTGTTGTAGATGCTCTATCACAACTACTGGGATAAACCAAAATTTCAGCCATCTCCCTTCCCTCCATCGACTTCCTCAAGGACATTAGGGAGGAATGAAAGAATGACCTAGAGACCTGAAACATCATAGAAAAATTGGAGAAGGATCCAGATTCTATGGGTCAGTACACTTGGGATTTGAAGGACTTGCACTACAAAAGCCAAATTGTGATTGTTCTTTCTTCCTCTTACATTCAGATTATTTTGCATGAGAGGCACTCTTCACCTTTAGTATGACACTCTGGATTTTTAAGAACATACAAGAGGGTGAAGCAAAACTTCTTTTGGAAGGGCATGAAAAAATCAATTTATGATTATGTATCCAAATATGATGTATGCCAGTAGTAGAAGGGTGAAACAGTGGCAAATCCAGGAAAACTACAACCACTACCTATACCAGACTCAGCATGGATGGATATCTCTATGGATTTCATCGAAGGACTACCACCATCTCAAGGTAAAAGCATGATTTTTATGGTAGTAGATTGTTTAACCAAATATGCTCATGTCTGTGTTGTGAGACATCCCTATATCGCTACCAGTCTTGCTTAGCTTTTTGTGACAAATATTATAAAACTGCATGGGATGCCAAAGTCGAGTGTCAGTGACCGTGATAGGGTGTTTACAAGTAAATTATGGACTAAGCTCTTCCAACTACAAGGAACCCAACTGAAGATTAGCATAGCTTATCATCCATAGACGGACGACTAAACAGAAGTGGTGAACAGATGCCTTGAGACTTACCTATGGTGCTTCACCAATGACCGGCCCAAAGAGTGGACAAGGTGGCTTCCTTGGGCCAAATGATGATATAACACAATTTATCACTCATCAATTAAATATACCCTTATGAGGCATTATATGGTCGACCGCCCCCTGTAATACTGAAATATGTAATTGATGCAGCCAAAGTAGATCAGGTTGACCGAAATTTAACTGAGGGATAAGATTCTGTAGCTGTTGAAGGATAACCTAACTGCCGCTCAAGCCCGCATGAAGCAATAAGCAAACACTCACCGAAGCGAGCGAGAATTTTCAGTAGAGATTGGGTCTACCCTCGCTTACAACTATATAAGTAGCTATTAATTAACACCAGAGCATCGATGAAGTTATTTCCATAATTCTATGGACCATATCAGATTTTGAAGAATATTGGGGCCGTGACACACAAATTAAAGCTTCCAGATGACGCTAAGATTCATCCTGTCTTCCACGTATCATTACTAAAATTGAAATTGGGAGAACGGGAGTTAACACAAACTCAGCTGTCGAACACTACAAATGATGGCAAGATTGAAGCCCAACCTGAAGCTATACTTGATCAGAGGATTGTGATATATCGTCGATGCCCTTCAATTAAAGTATTCATGAAATGGAATAACTTACCATCCAAAGACGCGACATGGGAGTCTTACGATGAGCTGAAGACTCGCTTCCCAGAGTTTATGGACCCTCAGCCTTGAGAACAAGATTGATTTTAAAAGGACGAGCTTGGTAGGACTCCGACAGAGTTAAGTCCTAGTCACCCTAAAAGTAATCAATAAAACCCTATGGATTATAATAAAACCCCACCTAGCCACTTCTATCCTATAAAGAAGTGTGGCTTGGGTTTAGATTGGGGCCTTAGGGCTTAGTGGCCATCGGCCCCTTTACTGGCTAGTCGACCAGGGTTTCCCCCTACTTAGGTCGGCTATAGAGCTACCCTAGTCGCCCCCTATTCCTACTAAGGTAGGTCGACTATAAAAGGGGAAAGGGATAATTTTACTTAGACAAACATCCCTTGGGCTAAGATTTAGAATCCTATATAATGATGTAGCCACCCCCTCTATTTTATCAAGCAAATATCATCTTTTATTCAGCCTTGTGCTGAGTCTAAGAGGGAGGAACCCCTATAGCATTCCAAGGATTGATCCCCCTCAACGATCAAAATCTATAATGCTCCTTCTGAGGTTCTATTAGGTCGCTTATATGAGTTTTAAAATAGAGGGGTGACTTTAATCTTGAGGCATAGTACAAGGGGTCAACAAGAATTTAAATCATTATTTTACCTAACTATGTAACCATATTACTAACAGAAGGAATAATTTTAATGTGAAATCGTTATAGGAGGGTCATTTATATAAGTTTTAAAGTACATGACTAATTTTAATTTTGAGACATAATAGAAAGGTCAATAAAAATTTCAACTTAAAATCTCCCTTAGTAAATTTTAAAACTCCAAAAACATACCCTAAAAACAGAAGGTTCAATTGCCGATCGCCTACCTAAGAATTTTGTTTGAAGTCACTGCGCATATAAAACGTTGTGTAAGTAAGCCGAGGGTTTGAATCTTTTGCATGTAATGGTGTCCATAAAACTTGCCGAGCGGTCTTATGAAGTCAGTGAGAATCCTATCCCTTTTATAGGAATCATCTTGCTGTAACTGATGCATGATAGGTTGCAGTGAAGCACTTGTGGGTGCTCCTCCTCCAATACTACATTGTGATAATTTCTTGAGGAAAGCGTCGATCATATAAAAGTCGATGATGAGGGGCCATGTGGATTTTGTCTCGTATTGTGCCACCGAAGAAAATATAGTAGTATGGGGGGTCAAGATGGAGAGTCCATGTGTGTAAACCATGTGCATTTTAGAAACTTAGCAGTATCCAATGATAACTAATAATAACAATAAATTTGCATTCTATTTTAATTGAGTTCTAAAAGACCCCAAAGGCTTACTATTAAGAAGTACTTGATATATTTTAGATTTTAACATCTTGAAATGCAAGCCGGATGATGTCTAACATGTGAAACAAATCGAAACATATGGTGCAAATCTGAAGAATAACTATTATTAATTAAATACTAACCTAAATAACAAGGAATACATGCAAATCTCTGACTGAAGACCGACACGCACATGAATCCCATATTAATAACTGCATATGTTCTAACATAATGATTTAGTTCCACCTCAAAAGTGAATTAATCTTATAAGGTATGATGGCATATTATTTTAAATTTTAATTTAGTCAAACATTAAAAAAATCATAATTAAAGTTGATCTATAAGATTCGATGAGTTTTTTTTTTCCAAAGAAAATATACTAGGTGAGGCTTCGAATCCTCAATCTTTGATAAGAGCATCCGGTACATCATCATATGTGATGAATATGTTATTATTAATTTAGATTTAAGTATCTCGAGTCAATAGTTAAGACATAATGATATTAATGGATCAATTATTTGCATTCATTGATATTAATAAATCAATTATCCTATTGATCGTTATAAATACTAAACTTAAAATTAACATTAAACTATTATTATTAGCTTACATAGGAATCAAATACTTATTTTTTTATTTTAAATCTAGTAAAAAATATTTTATGATTCTATGAGATATATAACCTATTAACTTGATATGTTTGGGGGAGTATATGATCCAAAATATTTAAGCTCAGATTAAAGATTAATGATAAATACATTCATCAAACCTAAACCTTTTCACAATTCCAAGGAAAACTTAAAAATAATAAGGTTCAAAAATATAAATAATTACAATAATTTTCAATATTGATAATATTATATAATGATTTTTACACATAAAAAGAAGTCTTGATTTTTCTTTAAACCTCACATATATTAGTGTTGAATCTCGAATTTTTATGACAAAATCAATTGATGAGTGTTTAATCTAGCATATATGTTAGAGTAAGTAATACAGGTTTAACTACGACGGAGGAATTGAGTTACAACCAGATGATGGGCCAGAATCAAGTTTGGGCATCGGGCCAAAGTTCGGACGATGCTGTGGGAACTCGTCGGGAGTTTACTAGGAGTTCACCAAAGGGATCGGGAAGCTCGCTAGGAACATGCTAGGAGATCGCTAGAAGAAGACCGTAAAACTCATCGCAAGAATGCTCGAGGCTGTCGGATTGGCAGGAGTTAGGTCATTATTTGGCTTGATGGTCCTTATGGTTGTAATCAATGAGTTGTAGTTAGGGATTGAGTCCTAATTGAGTTTGATTTAGAAGGAATCCAAATTAATTCAATGTGAAGCAACCGGATCCATAAAGGGGTTGGATTAAGCTCAGGTCGAGCTCAATTAGTTGATCTGAGTATTGATCATTAGAAGGTACAAGTCGGGATTAAAAAAGTGAAGGGACTCACTTTTCCAATCCCAATTGTGGCGACGGTTGTACCACCGTAGCTTAGTATTCCGGGCTGCTTTTGGCGATAGTGTCGTTAGCGTTGATAGTTGTATCGCCCATACCCAATTTTTCGGATGTGTTTAAATTTTGGCTCCATTCTTCTAAAGCCAATTTAGGTCTATAAATACCTCAAGTTTTCTTGCATTTAATACAAGCATACACACAAGTCATTAGGCAAAAAAATCTATGAAAAAGTATCCTTAAAATGTGCAAGAAAAAGAAAATGGGCAAGGGAGTGAGTCAAGTGTTGTATTTCTTATAAGAGGTCTCCCTTTTGAGTTGAGATTGAAAAGCTTGTAAAGGTTTGGTCTTCACCTAAAGAAGATCGATAGTGAACACTGGTGGGGCTCGATGAAAATGACTTGGGAAGTGAACATAGGCCAAGATTACGATCGAACCACTATAAATTGTGAATACTCTTTAATTGTCTTGTTTACTACTTTCTATTACTCTTGATTAGTTCATAGAAAGATACGAGCATCATTCTTAATAACTTTTCTTAAATCGATTTCTTAATCATCTCCAATAAAGTATAAAAGATATTTTCGATTTTATTTCTTCATTTTCCACAAGCAAAAGTTTTCGAATCGAGCAATACCACTTTTGCACTAATTCAAACCCCCCCCCCCCCAACCCCCTCTTAGTGCAAATTGATCCTAATAATTGGTATCAGAACAAGGTTTTAATTATTTAATTAACACTCATTTAAGTAAATGACTTTATTTGGCATGAATGAAGAACATTCAATTTTACATCCTCTTATGTTCAATAGGACGGATTATACGTATTAGAAAATAAGGATGCATATTTTTCTTATTTATATGGATTTTGATTTATAGTATATTATTAAAAATGACTTAAAAAATCTTGAAAACCAATGAATGAAATGAATAATTTGGAAAGGAAGAATTTTTAATTAAATACAAAGGCTATAAATATCTTATTTTGTGCACTTGATAAGAGTGAATTTAATCGGGTTTCTGTTTGTAAAACTACATATAAAATTTGGCATACTCTTGAAATCACAACATGAAGGTACCCGTTGTGTTAAAGAGTCCAAAATTAATATTTTAATTCATAGTTAGGAATTGTTTCAAATAAAACCAAGTGAGTTCATTGGAGACATGTACACCTGTTTCATGGATGTCATCAATGGTCTTAAGGTTTTTAGTAAATGTTTTTCTAATTTTGAACTTGTTTGTAAGATATTAAGATCTCTTTCCGAAAATTGGGATCCTAAAGTAAGTCTTATACAAGAGGCCAAATATCTTAATAACTTGTCTTTTGAAGAACTTATTGGATCTTTTATGACATATGTCTTTTATGACATATGAACTAAACTATAAAGCTCATAATGAGCTTGATGAATTTCTTCTAAAGATCAGAAAGGATGTAGCACTAAGAAGTGTAGATGACTTCTCGAGTAAAACCTCGAGTGATAAGAACCATGACATTGCATTGTTATCTAGAAAATTTTAAAAATTCATAAAAAAATAAAAATCATAAAAATAAAAATGAACCAAAACGGGACAACATCATATGTTTTCAATGTAATAAACTTGGACATTTCAAAAATGAATATCCTCAATTAAGAAGAAGTCTCTTTTGATAACTTGGGATAACTTAAGCTCATCGGATTAAGAATGTCCCTCCAAGGAAGAAGTAGTCGACCATGCTCAAATGGCCATCCAAGATGAGATTAGTGAATGTTTAAGTACTACTTTTTCTAAATTATTAAATATATTTCATGAATTATTTGATGAATTTAGAAAAAATAGTAAATATTATAAGTCATTTAAAAAAGAATATGATTATTTAGTTAGTAGATTTGATCAAATGAATAATACTTTACCATTACATAATATTTTCTCTAAATGTGAAATGCTAGATGATGTTAAAGAGAAAAATATCATGCTTAAACAAACATTAAAAAATTTTAAAATAGGAAATAAATTCTTTAATATGATCCTTGCTAATAAGAGTCATGCTAATATAAGAAAGGATATAGGCTGTGTTGGTAACATTTAATAAAAATCAACCATTTTTGTTATGGGACCTATCTTAAATTTAATATCAAAAGTTAAATATAGTTTTTATGAAAAATTAGGACATAAAGCTAACAAATATTTATTTAAAAATTATAGTCCTCACAAATTAATTTGAATTCCCAAAACAACTACAGATAATAAAAAACCATCAGAAAATAAAGATAAAATTCTTCATCAAGGACCCAATGTAAAATGAGTATCTAACTTTAAAACTATCTTTCTTATAGGTTTGTCTCTAAACTAAAGCTAGGAGCACCAAATGACACTTTGATAGTGGATGCTCAAGGCACATAACCAGAAATCCAACTTATTTTTCTAAGCTCACTAACTTAAGTGAAGAAGTTATCATCTTCAAAGACAACAACAAGGGTAAAATCATTGAAAATGGAACCATAGGTAACACATCAAACCTTTTAATTAAAAATATATTATTAGTTGATGGCTTGAAACATAATTTGCTTAGCATTAGCCAATATAATAAACGTTATATAGTTAAATTCAGCCTAATGCATATATATTTGAATTATTACATAAAAATAAATCTTTAATTACCTTAAGAAACAACAATGTGTATACTATAGATATTGAAAAAGTTTGTAATGAAACTTATTTTTTGACATTAAATGATGATGCTTAGATTTGGCATAGAAAACTAGGTCATGTTAGCATGAAACTTCTAAACCAAAATTTAACTAAAAATTTAATAAGATATTATCTAGCTTAAAATTTATTAAAAATAAAGTATGTGATACTTATCAATTAGGAAAATAAATAAAGAGTAGCTTCAAGCTAAAAAATAAAATAATTACCTCTAGGCCACTTCAATTGATCCAGATGAATTTATTTGGATCAATTGAAATTACAAATTTAGGTGGAAGCAAATATGTATTCGTTATAGTAGATGATTATAGTAGATATACTTGGATATATTTATTAGCACACAAATGTGATACATTTAAATATTTTATAAAATTTTGTAAAATTATTCAAAATAAAAAAGGATTTATGATTTCATCAATACGTAGTGATCATAATGGTGGATTTCAAAACAATGACTTTCAAATTTTTGTGAATCAAATGGGTACATCCATAATTTCTCTACTCCTAGAAATCTACAACAAAATGGAGTAGTAGAAAAAGAAATAAAAGCTTACAAGAAATGGCTAGAACAATGTTGAACGAACATAGCATATCCAAATACTTATGGGCCAAAGCCGTTAATACGATATGCTATATTTTAAATAGGATTCTTGTAAGATTATTACCCACTAAAACTCCTTATAAATTATAAAATGGTAAAAAATCTAATATTTCTTATTTAAAAATATTTGGTTATAAATGTTTTATTTTGAATGAAAATGATACGTTAGGAAAATTTGATGTAAAATCGGATGAAGAAATTTTTCTAGATTATTCTTCTATTTCAAAAGGTTATCGTGTATTCAATAAAAGAACTTTAGTAATTGAAGAATCTATTCATATTATTTTTAATGAAAATTTTGAACCTAAGAAAATTGATTCTTGATGATGAATTTGATTTTGAAGGCAACTTGGATGATTCTACTTCCAAATCCGTACATAAGGAATAGAAGTATATAAATGTTCATCCTAATGAGATTATAATATGAGAAACATCAAGAGGTGTTCAACATGCTCATTTTTAAATTTTTTTATGCTAATGCCGCATTTCTTTCTGAAGTTGAACCAAAATCCATTTATGAAGCCCTAAGAGATGACTCTTGGGTTATTGCAATGCATGAAGAATTAAATCAATATGAGAGAAATGAAGTACGAGAGCTTATTCCTCGACCTAATAATCGTTTAGTGATTGGTACTAAATGGGTCTTTAGAAATAAGCAAGATGGAAATGGTGTTGTAGTTAGAAACAATGCTAGATTAATGGCCAAAGGTTTCAACCAAGAAGAAGGAATCAATTATGAAGAAACCTTCACTCATATGGCTAGACTTGAAGTCATAAGGATGCTTCTTGCCTTTACATCTTTTAAAGATTTTAAATTATTTCAAATAGATGTTAAAAGTGTTTTTCTTAATGGTTTCATTTCCGAAGAAGTGTATATTGAACAACCTCCTAGTTTTAAAAATAGTCTTCTCCCTAATCATATTTTCAAACTTCCTAGAGCTTTTAATAGATTAAAACAAGCCTCTTGGGCTTGGTATGAAAGACTTAGTTCTTTTCTTATTTCAAATAATTTTTTGAAATGTAAGGTTGATACCACTTTATTTTTTAAGTATTTTGAAAATAATTTTCTTGTTGTTCAAATTTATGTTGATGATATCATTTTTAGATCAACAAATAAATTATTATGCTAATCTTTTGCCAAAAATATAAGCCAAGAATTTGAAATAAGTCTAATAGGTGAGTTAACATTTTTTTTAGGACTACAAATAAAATAATTAAATGGTGGCATATTTATTAGTCAAACTAAATACATTTTAGACTTGTTAAAATGTTTTGGTATGGAAAATGCTAAAGCTATAAACACTCCCATTAGCACACCTATAAAGTTAAACTTAGACAATCAAGGAGAAAATTTTGACCAAAAATATTATAGAGGAATAGTAGGTAGTTTGTTATACTTAACTACTATTGAACCAGATATCATGTTTAGTATTGGATTATATACAAGATACAAGATTTTAATCTAACTCTAACATTTCTCACCTTAAAGTAGTTAAACGAATATTTAGATATTTAAGAGGAACTTAAAACCTAGGATTATGATATCCAAAATCTAAGAACTTTAACTTGTTTGCTTATTCATATGCTAATTTTAGAGGATGTAGATTAGATAGAAAAAGTACTACAGTGATCTATTAATTTTTAGGACATGCACTTGTTTCTTGGTCTTCTAAGAAATAAAATTTAATTGTTTTATCTACTATTGAAGTTGAATATATTAAAGTTAGTGCGTGTTATGCTCAAATCATTTGGATAAAAAATATATTAAAAGATTACGAAATTTATCTTAAAAATATCCCTATAAAATGTGATAATACAAATGTAATATGCTTAACCAAAAATCTCATTCAACACTTAAGAACTAAACATATTGATATTAGATATCACTTCATTAGGGATCATATGAATAGTCAAGATATTTCATTGAAATTCATTGATACTGAACATCAACTAGCGGATATTTTTACAAAACCATTAAACGAAGAGCAATTTGATTTTATTAGAAGAGAGCTAAGAATGTTAAACCATGAGAATGCATAATTTGTTTGATTTACTATTTTTGTTTGAAATATATAAATTTGCATGAAGATGATCTTTAAAATCATGATGTGCTATTTTTTGGATTTATTTGCTATTTTTGCTTGAAATTTTCATAAGATGAATTTAAATGCATGAGTAACTCTTAGATTTTTGAATCTTCTGGGGTTTTTTTAAATATTCTTTTCGAAATTCACTTTTATAAGATTAAGAATTATGTTTTACAACTTTTCCCTTGTTTGCTTTCCTTCTTTTTCGTAAAAGGAATAAATTTTTATGGCTCATAACCAATTTTACTAAGGGGGAGCAATGACACATGTGCCTTGAAATAATTAGCTCTATATTTCATCTTTTTGTTGATGATAAAGGGAGAGAAATAGATATTGATGACACATGTAAGAAAATTTTAAAATAGATATTTCTATTTATTTATTGATAAACAAATGGGAGAAATGATTAATGATTTATGGGGAGATTTTAAAATGTATGATTGATGCATAATATTTGAAATTGATGTTATATACTTTGATAATTTTTTATGAGTTGATGATTTGATATTTGAAATTGATGTTATATACTTTAAATTTTTTAAAAAAGTTGATGATTTAATATTTGAAATTGATGTTATATACTTTGAAAATTTTTCATGAGTTGATATTTGAAATTGATGTTGCATCTATAAATGAATATTGCTGAAATATCATATCATGATACTTGAATTCAATAGTATTTGGTTCTCTTGATTTAAGCTTATTTTATTTGAACTATGACATGGAAATAAGGGGAGTTAAGGTCAACTCCTGTCATCAATTAATTATCATCATCAAAAAGAGGGAGATTGTTGAATCTCGAATTTTGATGATGAAATCAATTGATGAGTATTTAATCTAACTTATGTGTTAGAGGAAGTAATGTAGGTCTAAAAGGAATGAGTTACAACCAGATGATAGATCAGAATAAAGTTTGGGCATCGGGCAAAGGTTCGGACAATGTTATGGGAGCTCGCCATGAGTTTGCTAAGAGTTCACCAAAGGGATCGGAAAGCTTACTAGGAACACGCCAGAAGATCGCTAGAAGAAGATCGTAAAACTCGTCGCAAGAATGTCGGAGGCCGCCAGATTAGCAGGAATTAAGTCATTGTTTAGCTTGATGGTCCTTATGGTTGTAATCAGTGAGTCATAGTTAAGGATTGAGTCATAATTTAGTTTGATTTGGAATAAATCTAAATCAACTCAATGTGAGACAACAAGGTCCAGGTTGAGATCAATTAGTTGACTTGAGAATTAGTCAATAGAAGGTATAAGCCGAGATTGGAAAAGTGAAGGGAATCATTTCTTCGAGATTCTTGATGGTTGTACCACCGATGGACGATGGTTGTACCCCCAGGTTGATGATTATACCACCATCGCCCAGTATTGCGAGCTACTTTCGGCGGCGGCACCGGTGATTGTACTGCCCGTACCTGATTTTTTCAGGTGCATTTGAATTTTCGCTTCATTCTTTTGAAGATAATTGGGGTCTATAAATATCTTAAGTTTTATTATATTTAGCACAAACATACACATAAATCATTGGGTAAAAAATCTATAAAAAAGTGTGCTAAAAGTGTATAAGAAAAAAAAAGGGCAAGAAAGTGAGTCTAAGTATTGTATTTCTTGTAAGAGGACTCTCTTATGAGTTGAGATTGAAAAGCTTATAAAAGTTTGGCCTTCATCCAAAGAAGATTGATATTGGACACCAGTAGACCTCGACGAAGAGGATTCGAAAAGTGGACATATGCTAAAATTACAATCGAACCACTATAAATTGTGAGTGCTCTTTACTTATATTGTCTATTACTTTCTATTGCTCTTGATTAGTTCATAGAAAGATATGAGCATCATTCTCAACTTCTCTTAAATCGATTTATTAATAGTTTCCAACAAAATACAAAAGACTTTTCTGATTTTATTTCTTTCTCAAGCAAATGTTTTCGAATGGAACACTACCAATTTTGCATTAATTCAAAATTCAATATAAACTGGATCTTCTAATTAAATTATTATCATGGTAGAAAAACAAATTATGAGTTCAAATGTCTGTTTCTTTCTATTTCAAGTATTGTTCAATTGATATCTGTGCAATGTTCTTTCCAAATAATTTGCATATGAGTTTAGTTTCAGTGTCAAGTACAATCTAACTCACATGTTAAATTAAACAATTTCTTGATAAAATTTAAAATTTCAATATATATTAAACACATTCATGATAGCTTAATCTTTTAGGATTAATAATCACCCAATCAAATTCTTTTTGTTTCATCAAATAGATGAGCTAACCATCCAAATTCTCTGCAGCCACAGGAAGTGCAACCCTTGAGCTAATGGAGAGCAAGATACAAATACTTTCTTCATCAGGGTAACCACAGGGAGACACACACCTCAGGGGTGTGGGCCTGCATCCAAAATAAAGCCTAGAAACATGGATAGCTGATAGCAAAAGCATAGAGAAAAGTAAAGCAAGGATTGGAAGCTTGCTACTATTCTTTCCCCAATGAAAGCATGAAGAATGGCATTGTCGATCCATGTACTTATGTTTTTTTTTTTACTTGAACCAATGTAAGTGTAATTTTGCTCCCAGCAAATATTGTTGTTGTTTGATGAAAAAGTGTATGTCAATCATGTGGTCTAAAGTTGATGAGATGATATGGTAGGAGAAGGAATCTACCTGGCTGCAGACACATTCCTTTCCACGGACCCACAACTCCATCTCTTTCTATGGTGTGCATGAGCCACTGTCCACTCCATTGTTCCTGATAGCTCCTGATGCATCCAGACATGGCAGCTTGGTTCCCCATCCTCCAACAACAGCACCTGTGACTTTACCCTGAGTTGTCTTTGGGCAAGGAGGACTGTGTCCAATGTGTAGAGGATGATCCAGAAATCTGGCTTCTGTCATGGAGCACACAAGCTTTGTCAGTTGTGCAGATCCAGCTGCATGACATGGATTTTAACCGAGGATCAGAGGAGGATTATTTGGAAGGATCTCTGAGAAGGACACCTATTTCTATGATAAGATATGTATGTATACATACCCATATATAACTTGTACAGAAAGAACCAAAAGTATTTTGATTCTTCAGTTAGCCAAGCACTAACCTGTTCAGTACTTCTTCGCTGCTCCCAAAATCATTTGGACAAGAATGAATCACACTCGATCTTTGATCTAATATGCAATCGTCTAGATAGTCGATAATTGCCATGCAATGGATAATAGTATACAAACAAACAGTAGATAATGTTGCATCGTTTAAACCTACATCAATCATTGCTCCTTCCAATATAACTTGGATACGACTGCTTTTGTCTAATGCTAATCAAGTGCTTTATGATAATGAACCAGATCACATGGCTCAAGCTTGCTTGCTCAGCTTTTCAACATATGTATGTATGTATGTGATATTACCCTGGAAAAAATCATTCTCTTCTCTAGCTCTCACAGTAGAAGACACCAACATAGTGTCAGCATTGAAGCTTTGACATATGGTGCAGAGCCCACTTGGTTGTATCAGAAGAAGTATTTGGCTGCTCATACAACACAAGGTACTGTCACTGGAAGAGCCAAATCTGGACTCTACTCAAGTCTCCACATCTGGAATATGTTATCAGAAATAGAGAGAGAGAGAGAGAGAGAGAGAGAGAGAGAGAGAGAGAGAGAGAGAGACCAAGCCCATGAGTTACAAGGTGGTCAGGTCTGGCTGGCTTTTCTTCACACACATATATGTGTACATTTGTTTGAGCAAATAATTGATTGGCTTTGTGATACTTATAGTACATTGATCTGTAATATTCTCTTTGCTGTGCACCGAGGACGACTCTGAGTTTTTGGAGAAGAAAACACATTCTAAATTGGACAGATGGGATCAGATCAATAAAGTTGAGATGGAGCTGAGACGACAAGGAGGACTCTACAGTTGCTCCTCAGAACTGTGGTTAACATAAAGGCATACTACAACATTCCAGGTCGCACGTCTCCACACCTTGATGGGCCATCTGGAGATCACATAATGATAGTATCTTCAATGATGATCATTGACAGATGATCGAGATTCAATCCATAATAAGTTTTTAGTGAAACAGATATTCTAGAACTTTATTTATATTAATCTAAATTCTATATTAGATAGGAGGGTTAAGATTAAGAGAGCAGCGACGGCTTAAAACGTGAGAAAGATAAAGAAGACTGTAGATTTACAATAGAGGGCAGAAAACAAGAGATCTAGGAAAGGGAAGAAGACAATGATATGAAAAGACCATTCTAAATCATTCATATCTCAGGTTAGATCAGTTTGTAATAGATTTTTACTATGATCTCTTGGAAAGGTTTTGGATATTGTGCTTAGAAATATAGTCCTTCTATCCTTATGATTCTCTTGTGACTATTGCTTGAGCTTGGGCAATAAGCCTTGAGATCTATATATTTATTATTTTGATAGTAGATTTTCTCTAGTTTGTCCCGTAGTTTTTACCCTTCGATTTGAAGGGATTTTTCACGTAAATCTTAGTGTTCATTTGATTGTGATTTCTGTTTGATTTCGCTGAGTGTGACGACCTACTATTATTTGTTCATATACAAAGTTTATTCCTATTTTATTCCCATCAACTAATATCATAGCAGGGTTTTGGTGGCATTTAATCTTTTGTATTTGAACATGGAGGCCGGTAATGTTTCTCGTATGATTAGTTTAAACATAAACAATTGGATGATATGGAAATCAAGAATGGAAGATCTCTTGTATTGTAAAAATTTGTATGGACCTTTGTAAGGGGATAGTACAAAGCCCACAACTATAATAGATGATGAGTGGAAAAGGTTAGATCGAAAAATTGTTGTGGCCTTATTCGTAAGTAGCTTGATAATAGTGTCTTTCATCATATTTTTGCTAAAAGTTTTACTTACTCTCTTTAGAAAAAGTTAGAAGGTCTTTATAAAAGAAAAACGCTTGGCAACAAGGCTTTCTTGATCAGAAAACTTATGAACTTTAAATATAAAGAGGGTACTTCTATTCCTGAGCATTTGAATGAAATGCAGAGTATTACTAACCAGTTATCCTCTATGAAAATATTTTTTGATGATGAGTTGCACGCATTGTTACTTCTCAGTTCTTTCCCTGAAAGTTAGGAGACATTGGTGGTTTCCCTCAGTAATTCTGTACCAGATGGTGTTGTTACTATGAGTCAAGTAACAAGCAGTTTATTAAATGAGGAGTTGAGAAAAAAGAATTCAGCAACTTCTCATATTGATTCACAGGCACTTGTCTCAGAGAACAAAGGAAGGTCAAAGTCAAAGGATAGAAGTGATTCACACATTATTATAAGCAAGTCAAGATCAAGAAAGGATATTGTTTGCTACAATTGTGGTGAGAAAGGACATTATAAGAATTAGTGCAAGCAACCTAACAAGAATAAAAAAAAGGGGAAAGAAGTGGAGCATACAAAGTCAAAAGAGAATATCACAGCTACACTAAGGTAATGATTATTTAATTTTATCTACTTCTGATAATATTTTTATTATGTGTGCCAGAATCTCGAGTGGATAATTGACACATGTGCTTCTTATCATGCTACACTATGGACGAAGTTCTTTGCTACTTACAGGTCTGAAAATTTTGGTCTTATCAAGATGAGCAACAATGGCACAACAGACATCATTGGCATGGGAGATATCCATATAAAGACAACATTAGCTACAAGTTGATGCTTAAGGATGTGAGACATGTTGTTGATTTAAGACTGAATTTAATTACAGTTGGAAAGCTAGATGATGAAGACTTTGATGTCAGATTTCACAGAGAGCAGTGAAAGCTCAGTAAGGGTTCTCTTATTGTAGCTAATAGGAAGAAATATCATACATTGTACAGATTGCAGGCTAAAGCCTGTGATGAGTAGTTGAATGCTACAGAGAAAGACTTTAACATAGAGTTGTGGTATAGGCGACTGAGACACATGAGTGAGAAGGGGCTGCAAGAACTTTCCAAGATAGAGGTATTGTCAGACCTGAGAAGTACATGTTTGAACCCTTGTATTGATTGTTAGGTTGGTAAATAGCATAGAGTTTCCTTTATTAGTCCTGCTTTATCTAGAAAAATACATGTCTTAGACCGTGTCTATACAGATGTGTGTAGTCCTTTGAGAACAAAAACTCTTAGTGGATCTATTAATGTTCATAGTATTAGTGGTGCACTTTATTTTATCACTTTTATAAATGACTTTTCCAGGAAAGTTTGGGCCTATACTTTGAAGATAAAAGATCAAGTTATTAATGTCTTTAAGGAGTTCTATGCTAGAGTTGAAAGGAAAACAGAAAGGCAATTGAAATGCATAAGATCATATAATGGTGGTGAGTATATATGATTGTTTAATGATTATTGCAGGTCACATGGCATACAGCAGGAGTTGACAGTTCCTGATATGCCTCAGCATAATGCAATTGCAGAGAGGATGAACCGTACCATCATAGAAAAGATCATATGTATGCTTTCACAGGCCAAGCTACCCAAAAGGTTTTGGGATAAGACTTTGAGAACTACAGTTGATATAATCAACTTATCATTATGTATACCTCTAGATGGTGATATTATAGAGCATGTATGGTTGAAAAAAATATCTCCTATAGGCATTTAAGAGTGTTTAGTTGTCGTGCATTTGTATATATCCCAGACAATAAGAGGTTCAAGCTGGATGGTAAGACAAAAGAGTGTATTTTTCTTGGTTACTCACATGATCAGTTTGATTACAGGCTTTGAGATCCAAAAAAGCAGAAGGGTGTTCAGAAGCAGAGATGTTGTCTTCTTTAAGGATCAAACCATTAAGGATTTGAAGGAGGCACCAGCTAAGACTTATGTAGAGGGATTTGTAGACTGTGACCCAATTATTCCTCCAGTATATCAAGGTGATGGGAGAGATGTGCAGGAAGATGGTGCAGTGTCAGATGTTGATCTACCTGCAAGACATATTGAACAAGAAAAAAAAAGAGAGCAAGTTCCCACAGAACCTTAGTTAAGAAGATCTTCTAGACTACGTCAATCTTCCAAAAGATACTTTACATATGAGTATGTAATGCTTACTAATGCAGATGAACCAGAGAATTACTAGGAAGCAGTTGAAAGTGAGCAAAAAAAGAAGTGATTTATTGTTATACATGAAGATATGGATTCTCTGCAAAAGAACCACACATATAATTTAGTGAAACTACTAGAGGGAAGTAAAGTCTTAAAGAACAAATGGGTTTTTAGGTTAAAGACTCAAGAATATTATTCTCAACGAAAGTATAAAGCTAGATTGGTTGTGAAAGGTTTTGGTCAAAAGAAAGGTATTGACTTTGAAGAGATTTTTTCTCCTGTTGTTAAAATGTCTTCTATCCGTATTGCTCTTGGTATTGCTGCTAACCTAGACTTGGAGATTGAGTAGTTAGATGTAAAAATGGCTTTCTTTCATGGTGATTTGGACGAGGAAATTTATATGGAGCAACCAGAAGGCTTCAAAGTCAAAGGTTAAGAAAATCTTGTCTGCAAGTTGAAGAAGAGCTTGTATAGGTTGAAGCAAGTTCCAAGATAGTGGTATAAAAAGTGTGATTCATTTATGATTGAAAATGGATACAAAAGAATAGCTTCAGATTATTATGTGTATATCAAACAGTTTGGTGAGGATTTTATTATTCTCTTACTTTATATTGATGATATGCTTATTCTTGGAAAAGATATATCTATGATTGACAGGTTAAAGAAGGAACTGAGTGAATCTTTTGTAATGAAAGACATGGGGCCGGCAAAGTAAATATTGGGCATGTAGTTTTCTCGTGACAGAAGAAAGATGAAGATTTGATTGTCACAGGAGAAATTCATTGAGAAGGTATTGGACAGGTTCATTATGAGCAATGCAAAGCTAGTTGGTTCTCCTCTTGCAGGTCACTTCAAGTTGTGCTTAGATCAGAGTCCATCAAATGATGAGGAGAAGGAGAAAATGCAAAATGTTTCTTATGCTTCAGTAGTTGGAAGTTTAATGTACGCGATAGTATGTATGAGGCCAGACATCATATATGTAGTGGGTGTTGCTAGCAGATTTCTTGCAAATCCAGGTAAAGACCATTAGGTAGCAGTGAAGTAGATTTTTAGATATCTCAGAGGAAGTTCTAAAATTTGTTTAAGCTTTGGAGGTGGACCACCTGTGTTGACAGGTTACACAGATGCAGATATGGCATGAGATATTGACATAAGGAAGTCCACATCAGGTTTTGTACTTACTTTTACAGGGGGAGCTATGTCATGGCAGTCCAGATTATAAAGGTGTATTGTTCTCTCCACCACAAAGGCAGAATATATTGCTACTACAGAGGTTTGCAAAGAAATGTTATGGATGAAAGGATTCTTACAAGAATTGGGGCTGAAACAAGAAACCTATGTGGTGTATTGTGACAGCCAAAGTATCATCCATTTAATGCAATAACCCAATATTTCATTCCGAGTCAAAGCATATAGATGTCATAGATCACTGGATCAGAAATATGTTTAAAGATAAGTAGTTACAGCTTCAGAAAATTGACACAGATGATAATGGGGCAGACATGTTGTCAAAGACTTTACCAAAAGAGAGACAGGAGATGTGCCGGCAGTTAGTCAATATGGCTTCATATTAAGGAGTCATGAGACAACCTCCCTTATGGGCTGAAGGGGGAGGTTGTTGGGCAGATGAGCAAATGGCTCATTCAGCCCATAATGGGCTTTAGTGAAGCCCACAACCTAGAACTTCACTTATATTAACCTAAACCCTAGATTAGGTGGGAGGGTTAAGATTAAGAGGGCAGCGGCAGCTAAAAATATGAGAGAGAGAGAGAGAAAGAAGACTGTAGATTGATAGTAGAGGTAAGAAAATAAAAGATCTAGGAAAGGAAAGAAGATAAGGACAGGAAAAGACTATTCTCAATCATTCATATCTCATGTTAAATCAGTTATAGTGGATTTTTACTGTGATCTCTTAGAAAAGTTTTAGATATTGTGTTTAGTAATATAGTCCTTGTATCCCTGTGATTTTCTTGTGGTTATCACTTGGGCTTGGCAATAAGCCTTAAGATCTATATATTTATTATTTTGATAATGGATTTTCTCTGATTTATTCCGTGGTTTTTATCCTTCGAGTTGAAGTGGTTTTCCATATAAATCTTAGTATTCATTTGATTGTGATTTCTGTTTGATTCGACTGTATGTGACGACCTGCTAGTATTTGTTCATATACAAAATTTATTCCTATTTTATTCTCATCATCGATTAATACCTCACTTATCACATCAATAAAATAGTAAAAAAAATATTTACTCGTTAAGTCATTTAATATTTTATAAATGACAATGATTACGATAATAATAATAATAATAATAATAATAATAATAATAATAATAATAATATAAATCATTCTTTATAGTCATTTTTCATTGCGGACCTATTAATCTTATCTGAACACTCGAGCTTATCACGGGATGATATATATTGCCATCTCAAACATCTACGTTGCCACTGAATCACTGAATTGAAACAGTCTAGGGATGATATCCCTCTTCCACGAGAATGTATTCAAGTGATTTAATATTGTTAGGAATCATTACTTCTGTACGTCTAACAATATTAAACATTTAGATTCTGCAATTGAAAGAGTAACCTTATTTTATGGTCACAAAGATCCCTAATTATGTACTAAATGTATACTTTAGCTATTTGATACACTCATTTAGATAGATTTGTTCAACATTTCAAACACCAATTTTATTAAATATAGCATTTAATATGTTTAATTTATAGAAAAGTCATGTGACCAAGGATGTGGACATAATAAATCATGCTCAAACATAGCTTTTGGTGCATTACTTGTTGATTCATAAGTTTCTGTATTATGAAGGCTTTTTAAAAACGTGTGACCGGAAGACAAGGTTGAGAAGAAATGTAAATTAAAATACTGAATATAATATTTATATAGTTTGACACTCCTTATTTACCTTTAGAAAGAAAATTTTAAGTTCTTTATCATGTGCGATAATACATATAATCGATTTTTTTTCTTTCTTAAGCTAATTCAAGTTTAAGTCAAAAACCTTGAACACCATCTAATATAAATCTTTGGTTAAAGTGTTTTTTTATGTCCACTTTTATATGTAGGGTGATTTTTCAGAAATTATTAGGATATTTTTCGATTGATAACCCCTCATTTTAATTTTTCTTAAATAGTATAACATAAGATTGATAGGTTGACAATTTTTTTGAACTAAACTATTAACTAAAATATTTAAGCTAAAGTTAATAACAATATATTGATAGCACCCCAAAGGAATTCTATGAAGATTGATCTTTGAGGGGATCAACCCTTGGAACACTATTGATGTTCCTCCCTTCTGATAGTCGATCAAATGACTGAATTATAGATTGATCTTGCTTATTCAAAAATGGTGGAAGCTATATACTTATATAGGGCTCTAAAACCCTAACCCTTAGGAGGCTGCTCCCTAAGATAAAATATCATCATTGCCCTCCACCCTAGCCGACTTGCCCTATAAGGGGCGGTGGCCTAGGGGTTGCAACAAGCTAGGTGCCCCTATTAAAAACCCTAACCGACCTGCCCAGTAAAGGGGACGGTGATTAGGAAGCTCTAAGGCCCTAGATATAAATCCTAGCTAACCTTCTTTATAGGATAGAGACGACTATATGAGGTTTATTATAATCTTACAAGGTCTTTTTATTAGTGGCTACCCATCCTCTTCAGATCAGCCTTGTCCTCAAGGCTTAGGTTTCATGAACTTAGGGAACCTGATCTTCAGCTTCTTATATGATTACCATGTGACATCTTCAAGTGACAAATTATTTTAATGCACTAGTAATTCAATAGAGGGATGTTGGTGATGTATCACAATCCTGCGGTCAAGTATGACTTGTGGTTGGGCTCTTATATCTCCATCATCAGTGGTATTGGGCAATTGAATTTGGGTTGACTTGTGTACTCCCAACTTGGGCTTCAAGCAGGACACGTGGAAGACAGGGTGAATTATGGCATCATCAGACAAGTTAAGTCTGTACACCATAGCTCTAATATGCTTCGTGATTTAATAGGGCCCATAAAAGCATTGAGATAGCTTCATAAAGGCTCATGTGTTGATGGATAATTGCTTATACGACTGCAAGCAAAGATAAACCCAATCTCCTACTGAGAATTCTCTTTCACTTCGATGTGTTAGCTTGCTGCTTCATTCTGGCTTGAGCAACAGAGAGATTATCCTTTAGCAGTTGTAAGAGTTTGTCCTTGTCACTTAGATCCTGGTCAACCTGATCTACTTTGGCTGAGCCAATTACATACTTTGGAATTACAAGGGCCAGTCGACCATATAGTGCTTCATATGGGGTATATTTTATAGATGAGTGATGTATAGTATTATACCACCATTCAGCCCAAGGGAGCCAATTCATCCACTCCTTTGGTCGTTCACTGGTGAACATCGAAGGTATGTCTCTAAACACCTATTTGCCACCTCAGTTTGGCCGTCAGTCTATGGAGGATATGTTGTGCTCATCTTAAGTTTGGTGCCCTATAGCTAAAATAACTCGGTCCAAAATTTATTGGTGAAGACCCTATCACTATCACTTACAATGGACCTTGGCATCCTATACAGTTTAATAATATTTTCTATGAAAATCTAAGCAACATTAGCAGCATTGTAAGGATTTTGCATAGCACGAAAATGAGCATATTTCGTAAGTTGATCAACCACCATGAGAATTGTGTTTTTACCTTGTGATGGTGGTAGTCCTTCGATGAAATTCATGGATATGTCAATCCATACCGAGTCCGATATGTGTAGTGGTTGTAGCTTCCCTGGACTTGCCACTGATTCACCCTTTTGTTGTTGACATACATCGCACTGTGCTATAAATTCAGAAATAATTTTTTTCATCCCTCTCTAATAAAAATTTTATTTTATTCTTTTGTAGATTCTTAGAAATCTAGAGTGCCCAGCTAAAAGTGTGGAGTACATCTCTTGCAGGATGGTTTTGATGCGAGGGAAGTCGGGTATAAGCATAATGCGATCTTTGTAGTGTAGATCCTTCGAATCCTAAGTATAGTGAGCTATTGCACTTGAATCCTCCTCTAATTTTTTTATAAAATTCCTGGTCTCTAGATCCTTCTTTCATTCCTCCCCAATGTCCTCGAGGAGGCCACTGGTAGGTAGGGAGATGGCTAAAAATTTGGCTTGCTCAAGTAGCCATGAGAGTGCATCTGCAACAATATTTTCTTTCCCCTTTTTGTAAATAATTTTATAATCAATTCTAAGAAGTTTGGTTATCCATTTTTGTTGCTCGGGGATGATATCTTATGCTCCAAAAAATATTTGAAGCTTTTATAGTCGGTTTTAATTTGAAAGCATCGGTTGATCAGGTAGGGTCTCTACTTTATTACTGTGTGCATAATGGCGAGCATCTTCTTATCATATATTGACATTTTTTTATGGGAGGGAGACAATGCTTTGCTGGTATATGTGAGTGGTCGATCATCTTGCATGAGAACGGCTCTAATTTTGACTCTAGATGTGTCGATCTCAATGATGAAGGTTCTTATCATCGGCGTCATCATCATGGCTGTCTTGAGTTTGTCGAAGGCAGCGGAGGCTTTGTCCGACCATTGAAAAGCATCCTTTTTCAGTAGGAAGGTGAGAGGTGCACTAATTTTCCTATAGTTTTTCACAAACTTTCAGTAGTAGCCCGTTAGTCCAGGGAAACTGTGCAGCGATTTTACGTTCTTAGGTTTCGGCCAGCCCTGCATTACTTCAATTTTTGTTGGGTTTACTGTCATTCCTTCTTCTGATATTATGTGCCCAAGATATTCTAATTTTTGCTAGAGAAACCTACACTTTGATTGCTTAATAAAAAGAGTATTCTCCCGAAGGATCGTTAAAATAAACTGTAAGTGCTGAAAGTGAGTCTCAACATAAAGGCTGTAAATGAGAATATCGTTGAAAAATACCAACACAAATTTGTGAAGAAGCTCCAAAAAAATATCATTCATGAGGCTTTGAAAGGTTGAAGGAGCATTACTAAATTCAAAAGGTATTACTAAGAATTCATAATGGCCATTATGAGTTTAAAATGTAGTTTTTGGAATGTCGTCTTCACATACCCGAATTTGGTAATACCCGGAAGAAGGTCCAACTTCGTGAAGACTCGAGCTCCTTTTTAACTCATCAAGAAGTTCATCCACCACTAGTATTGGGTACTTGTCCTTGATGGTGATGTCATTTAGAGCTCGGTAATCGATACACATCCATCAAGTTTCGTCCTTCTTTCGTACAAGTAACACCGGCGAAAAATATGGGTTGCAGCTTAGCCGAATCACCCCTACTTTAAGCATCTTTTTTATAATATTTTTAATTTCATCATTCTGGGGATGGGCGTAGCAGTACGATTGAGTGTTCACTGGTGGTTTGCCCGAAAGGATTGGGATACAATGGTCATGGTGTCAGGTAAGAGGAAGACCGCGCGGTTTGACGAAAATGTCGAGAAATTCAGCAAGCAAATGGATGACGTTTTGATCTTCAATTTTTATTTTCTTCTCCTCTAGTTGCTGCTAGGAGTTACATCAAAAAGCCACCATTTATCTTTTGTAGAACTTTCTCTATTCGTTGAGTTGAAACGATCGTTATGTTGCTTCTGCGCTTCCCATGTAGAATGACTTGTTTGCCTTTGCAGTAGAATTTCATAATTAATTTGGAAAAGTTCTAGGAGACATCACCTAGCATTGTTAGCCATTCTATGCTAAACACAGAATAATCATCAATTGGTAGGAGGAAGAAATTGACAATGATTTCTTGGTCTTGTAGCAATAGTTTTACTTGCGGGCATCTTTGGTCACACTTTAAGATTCGACCATTGGCAACCTTTACATCGAATTTGTTGCAGTCTTCAATGTGGAGCGTCATCTAAGTAGCAACTTTACTATTTAAGAATTATTAGTGTTGCTCGTGTTGATGAGAACAACGATCGGTTGTTGTTTGAGTAGGCCTCTAACTTTCATCGTTTGCGGATTTGTGTAGCCGGCTATCACGTGCACCATAAAATCGGCCGGTTGTGATTCTTCTTCTACATATTCTTCTTCCTGTTCAAGGCTCTCTTTTGTATGTTCAATGACCTCTTCTTTCGTGGGTTATGCACGTGGCTCCATGGCTCGTCGCAATGCCAACACAACTGCTTTACAGATCGCTCTCAAAGCTATTCTCTTATCAACTTTTTTAGCGCAGGGGTTCGATTGATAGTAGGGGGACTTAGGGCTTCAGTGTTGCTGGTCAGGGAGCAACCTTAGTCCTCCAAGCTTCATGGTTCAATTGCTCCTCTTAAATTCGTGTGAAGGAGATAACTGCCATAAATGTATACGGTTGTCGTACTTTAACTTCTCCCCGAATCTCTGGCTTCAAGCCCTTAATAAAAGTCCCCAATAGCTATTTTTGGTTATATAATCTTTTAAACCTGGTTTGGTACTCTTGGATGGTGGAGGTTTGACGGATCTTCGTGAGTTATCCATCAACATTCTCGTAATTGATCGGTTCAAAATGGATCAGCAGTCCTTCAATGAATTGTCTCTATGAGAGGACTTCATGAGTATGTTCAAACTAATCAAACCACTGTATGGTATCCCCTTTAAGATGTATAGCCATAATTTCCACCATAGATGCATATGTGGTTTTGTGATACCAAAAATATCGCTCCATGTGCGAGATCCAACCAATCAGGTCTCCTTCTTCCCATCTAGGGAAGTCTATCCTCATGCATGGATAGTAGGGATCGGTCATAAAGCCTTCCCTCTCTCGAAATTCATCTTTTCGATCCGAGCTTTCTCCTTGTTGTGATTTATTCGGGCTCGGTGATTAGCCCAAACTAAGTTTGGCAAAGAGAGTTTGTATCTTATTCTCCATCCGCGTCTCGAAGGCTTCGAATTTAACATTAATTGCCTCTTCATATGTCATAATATATGTCTCCAAATTTATAATGTTAAGATCTCTCCTTAGTTATTGGGTTAAAGGCATATATAAAAGAAGTGGTGGCCGAAAGGGTTGGTGGATTGGTGGATATAGGATGTGGTTTAAGCTTGTTTAGTGGCTATTTTGGGTGTGGTTTGGACTGCGGTTTGGTGGAGTTTTGGGGCTATGATAGTAGTAGATAGAGGTTAGAAAAAGGATTTTAGATCTGTAGTAGATGGCAGCAAAGGTTTGACAAAAATCAATGGAGGTTTGCTACAGATAGTTGTTGTCTCGTAGGAGCAGAATTATCATCAAAGAAACAACGGTTTCTCAACGAAATTTTCAGTAAAAACCGAGAGATTTATGGAGGAAATTAGTAACAAGATGTCATTTTAAATAACAGTAAAGATGACAAATTAGATCAAGGGAATTTTAGCAGCATAATAGCAAGGAAATGTTGCAAGTTGCAGTAGCAGAATCTTGTCGAAAAATTCAACGACTTACGATGAAAATTTACACCAACATAAGAATGTTTTTATAATGAATTCCATGATAGATCAACACAGATGAAAGCCAAGACGATCTGTGAAGCATGTAAGAAATTTTGTTCAAAAAGGATGGCAAATAGATCGACTGAAAGGCAACAATAGGCAGTTAAAATTTTTTACAGCAATCCTTCGTCCGCAAAGATGATAACTTTTACGATGAAAAGAATTCACAGTAAGGGATAGATAAAAGCTTCGTTTTGGTATCTTTTGGATAGAAAATTGCTACAGCAAAAGGTACTAGTGATAGGAAAATACCAAATCTTTGATGCAATTGATGGCAGCGGTAGTAGATTGATTTAATCTTCGAAAAGGAGATGGTAGTGGAGACGACATTGTCAAATGTAATTATGGGAATTGCTTGGCTGATGGTGGGCTGCATGGGTGACAACAAAAGCAGTAAGATTGCTGCTCTTATACCACATGATAGAACCCTAGAGGAATTTTGTACAGATTGATCTTTGAGGGGGATCAACATTTAGAACGTTATAGGGGTTCCTCCCTCCTAATAGTCGGTCAAATAGCTAAATTATATATTGTTTTGCTTATTCAAAAGTGGTGGAGGCTACATGCTTATATAAGGCTCTAAAACTCTAACCCTTGATTATTCTCTAAAGTAAAATATCATCCTTGTCCTCCACCCTAGCCAACTTGCCTTGTAAGGGGCGATGGCCTAGGGGGTTACAACAAGCTAGGCGCCCCTGTAGAACCCTAGCCGACATGTCTAGTAAAGGGAACGACAGCTATGAAACCTTAAGACCCCAGATATAAACCTTGGCCAACCTTCTTTATAGGATGGAGGTAGCTAGGTAGGGTTTATTACAATCTCATAGGATTTTTATTAGCGGCTACTTGGTTTAGTAGGACCAAACCCTGCCAGGGTCGTATCATATACTCATCAAACTCTTATAAGTCAATCTTAGCCTTGCTCACTTTCGATGTACGACTAATCTAGCGTGTTACAAATACTCCTAAAAAAAATTTTATTAATTTTTTTTACTCTTTTTTCTAGTTTTAAATTATTATACCATTTTCATTTGATCTATTATAATATTTTTCAATAGCATTTATAGTATTTATATTAACATACTGAAAACACTATAAATACTATTGAAAATATTTCAAGTGATATTATATTATTTTTGTTTGGTTGTCAATATTTGTAGACTACGATGATATCATATATTTAGTCTAGTAGTTGATTTAGCCGAGGTTAAGAATCCATTTAGATCATTTATGATGTAGGTTTATAATAAGCTATTTTTTATCTCTACTTAAGTTATATGTTCTTCGGATTATTGTATGAGAAAATATCTTCTTTTAAATTTTTTTTTCAGACGGTATCCCTCTTCTTATAATTCCCAAACAGTCACCCCTATTTTAAGGATCTCAAAAATATCCCCTAAAATCTATCATGTATTTTTTTTTTGTCTAAATCAAAAAAAAAAATTTCGACAATTATTCAAGGTGTTTTTATTTTGAAAACACTGTATAGTATTTTTAAAAACACTATGACATCAATATTTAGTTCAAAAACACTATATAGTGCTTTTGAACTAGCCGTACAATGTTTCTGTAGATAAAAACACTATAACACAAGTTCAAAAATATTATATAGTATTTTTGTTTTAAAAATTATGTATAGTATTTTTAAGACAAAATTCCTATATAGTCATTATACAATGTTTTGTGGATAAAAAGTAACCCACAAAATACCATAAATAGTTGGGGAGAATTTTTTTTAAGTTTTGGCAGAAAAAATAGTAGCTTTTTGAGTAGGCATTTTTGGAACATTAGGAATAGGGGGTGACTATTGGAAATTACAAAAAAGGAGTATCATCTGGACAAAAAACTCTAAAAGAGGATTTTTTTTTTAGACAATTGCCTTTGTTCTTATAATATTATAAATAGATATATCAAATAGTTTTATTTTTGTTTGACTCATTTATAGTGTATTTGTTATAGTGACCAAAATATTATGAAATATTTGAGGGACAGTTTGAGTATTTATCGAATTATGGCAATGTTTAAAAAACAAAAGGGGTACCAATCGAAAATGTAAATATTTTCTAAGAAGTCTTTTTATACTAAGCATCTTCCAATTAACTTAGCCTTTAGGTAACTTAAGAATCTAAAATTCCTTGCCAATCATTATACATATAACTAGTCACTCGCATCATCTTAGTTAAATTTTTTTTAAAAATAGATCAATATAATCCAAAATGATAAGAAGGCAGCATGCTACTAATTGGTCTTGATATATCTCAAGAAGTAAAAGAAATTCTTCTCTATTACAATCCAACTCTTAGAAGAAAAAAGGGAAGAAATTGATTGTAACAGTGATTTCTATTCATTCTCAATCAACACTAGTCAAAAATCTTGAATATTTCCCCTCCGTTTAGGAGTGTCAGCTAAATGCAGTAATTCATAGTATCGCTATGTTTGATGCATTTAAGACAATGATCATTTATATGAAGTCAGTGAATCATTTTTCTTTTGGAAATTTAGTTACTTGTAGAAAAAAGCGTATCAAAATAATTCAACTCCAAAATCCAGCAAAAAACATAAGAACAGCAAACGTTCCCCGAGTTATAGAAGTAGCAATAATTCTGTTGATCATCTTTTCGAGTATCTTCAGATCCAGAAGATGTATAATTGAAGTTAGTACTTTTAGCCATTGCCTCTTCTGCTGTCACTTATTACATGTAATTCCAATTCAAGTTGTAGTTATCTCGCATGTAAACTTCAACAAAAGTTCTATTAGATGCAATGGACCGATTTGCCTAACTTGTAGTAATCCCCATGACAACGAAGTGATAACTCATGGAAGTATCATTTCTCTCTCTCTCTCTCTCTCTCTCTCTCTCTCTCTCTCTCTCTCTCACGCACACAGAGAAAGGCATTTTTTCTCTAGTAACCACCATCCATAACCTAAACATCAGGATCATGTCCGAGGCCTTGTCATTCTCATAAATTAATTCCACCTTATAATTCCTATTGTTTTACAATTATAAGTTTTTTGTACGCTCCACATGCATTCAATGGTCTGTACGTGGTGATCACATCTTTGGTATGGAATGAGGCCAAGATCACATCTTGATTTGGTCCCAAGAAAAGGCGATGTTGATTGAGATAAGTCAAGATATCTGGTCAAGTCCAAGTCATGAGGTGAATGAAAACAACAAGCAAAACATGTGGGCGTGGTTGACGACAATGTAATGTCTCAAATTAGCCTCACACACTCCTCAAAAGTCTTCTCTTCTTTGTGTTGTTATGTATGGGTGTTTACATTATGGCACCATTGGTTTATGTAATATTCGTTTAGTCTTCAATTAGCCCATGCATCTCTTCTATCCATCTCTTTCCTTCCTTTGCTCCCTTTTTCTCCCTACTTTACCTACTCATGTAGTTCTTCTCTCTCTCTCTCTCTCTCTCTCTCTCTCTGCGCCTTTCTTTCTCTCTATAATAGTAAACCCTTACAAAGACTCAACAGCGGCCTCTCCTCTCTTCTTCCTCCTCTCCTACCATGGCAGATCCCTACACCAAGTTCTTTAAACTCTACAACCACTACCCTTTCCTTTCCGATCCATCTTCCACACCGACTGCCACTCAATCCTACAGCTTCAGCGCACACAGCTACTCCAACTCATTCCCTAGGCAGCTCCCATCGTCTCCCCTTAAAGAAGCTCTCCCTCTCCTCAGCCTCTGCGCCACGAGGCACCAAGATGAGGAGGAGGAGGAAGGCACCTCGTGCAGTGCCTCCATTGGAGGGGGGAAGAAGAAAGCTGCGCCTGTCGATGATGAAGCTGCAGATGAAGTGGACGCTGTGACTGTGGCTCTTCACATAGGCCTGCCGAGCCCTGGTGCAGTTGATCTGACACCGTCAAGGCTCGCCTCCACCTCGGAAGATAACGGAGAAAAGGAAGCAGAAGAAGGTGACGATGTCGTTACCTTAGGCTACGCTTCCGGTAATCATCCCCTAGGGAGGCTCAACAAAGGCCAGTACTGGATTCCCACACCTTCCCAGATCCTAATTGGACCGACCCAGTTCTCTTGCCCCGTCTGCTACAAGACTTTTAATAGATACAACAACATGCAGGTAATCCGTTTCTTCCCCTTTTTCTTCGGCTACTTCACATGTCTGTTGCTTCTCACCTCAAGCCTTCAAGATGATCAATGTCATGAAAGGTGATGTTATGCATGGTAAAGGTCTGGGGGAACTGTGTAGCACTTGTCTCATCTACTACTGCAGGGCACTGAGACGGATCCTGGGATTCATCCCAGGATCTTTTTTTATGTGATTGGACTTGACATAACGCTATGTTCCTCATACCTTGGTGGCTTTTGGAGCTGATGTATGTGCATGAAGAAGCATCGGTATTCGTGCGAATTCTGATGGACCTCTTTCTCTCGAAAAAAGTAGTGAAATTTCTGAAAAGATTTGGCCTGTTCTCAGGACGGCTCAGATGATCCGTGAAGCAACTCAGGTTCTTCAGATCGCTCAGTCCCAGTAACTCGAGTACTCCATATGAAGCCTCTCCTCTCTCTCTCTCTCTCTCTCTCTCTCTCTCTCTCTCTCTCTCTCTCTCTGCGTGTGTGTGAAACTCTGGAATTTCTTGTTATCCCTTTCTTCTCACAATTTCGAGGGTACCTTCTCAAGGAGTTTTTTGACTAACATACCTACTCGCAAGATTTCAGATCTTACAGCAGATCAGCAAGAAAGATGCAGTCTCGTATCAGTATAACTCTTGAATATAATCTTTATGTCATGAACGATAATTCTTTCTTGATGCATCAATGGCTACATTGTATCAAGCATATCTCGAGTATTAGTGACAAATGCATTCCTTTTATTATTCCTTGTCATTCTGGACATGATAACCTATTCTTTCTGAGGAGAATGTGACGAACATTTCTTGAGAACATCTGGGGATCTAATGGTTTTTTATCTAACTCTTGTTCCATTGTGTTGTGACAATATGTAGATGCACATGTGGGGGCATGGATCGCAGTATAGGAAGGGACCAGAGTCACTCCGAGGCATCCAACCGACGGCAATGCTGAGGCTTCCATGCTACTGCTGCGCGCCTGGTTGCAGGAATAATATAGACCATCCAAGATCAAAGCCATTGAAGGACTTCAGGACCCTCCAAGCTCACTACAAAAGGAAGCATGGCATCAAACCCTTCATGTGCCGGAAGTGCGGCAAGGCCTTCGCGGTGAAAGGCGACTGGAGAACCCATGAGAAGAACTGTGGTAAACTATGGTACTGCATCTGTGGCTCCGACTTCAAGCACAAGAGATCGCTGAAGGACCACATCAAATCCTTTGGACAAGGGCATGCTGCTTATGGCATCAACTGGTTCGAGAATGAAGACGATCCATCATCGGAGATCGAACAAGATTGCCATCAACGAAAAGAGCTAGAGAAGTTGACATGTTAATGAAGGTCGTTCGTAATGCTTTTTCATATCTTCTTGGTTCGTAATCTCCTAATACTTGATATGGTAATGAAGTAGATAAGAGTCTCAAGTTGCTACAATTTGAGTTACCTATGAACTGTCTCATTTCTTTTCCTTGTTTTCACTAGCATGTATGTATGTCCATCTGCTTTGCTTTATTTCTTGTTCTGATTTAGTTTTCAGTCTTTTCCTGGTCACCCGCTTCTTGCCCTAAAACTCAATGCTTGAGAGAAAGAAAGCAATCTTCTCAGGTGTTGATATTTTCTGTTCCTGTCAAACACTGTAGATTCTGTTCATTTTCCATTGTTTACTGCTCCATTATTTGTTCGCGGTTCCTTGGGATTCTACAGCGTAAGCCCATCATCAGAAGTAAATGCTCTCTTTATCTTATGGATGTTCCTTTCTTCTTCTTCTTCTTCATGTGTTCTGTTAATATGACTCGAGCATACATATGCACAATAGTTTATTGTTATCTTAAGATCCTTATGGATGTCTGTATCGCAATGGTCCACGTATAGTTCCCCCAGAGAGGTACAAGGGAAACTCCCATGCTTTTTAACTTCTATCAAGAGTGTCGAATGCAAGTACACACCAAATGTGGTGAGATTTAGAAATTAGTCTTGTTGATAGACGAACTTCCAATTGATTCATATTATTTTGCCTCATCTATGTGTCATGTCACGACTCGATCAAAGTTGAGGAAAACACTGACGTAATCAGATGTTGGCTTGTTGGAGAACATACATTTAGTCTTTGATACAGACATGGTGAGTGCCTATGTATCACTCATTTGGGCAATAATTGACACGCCAAAACAGTCCCTTTTTTTTTTTTTTCTTTTGGTGTATTTGTATCAGATGGGGATGCCTTAATATTATTAGTCATATCACTACCAATTCATGAATTTAAGGTAGACAACCCTTGTTGTTGACCCTTGGCGTCGGTGATCTTTGCCGAAGTGATAGATCAACCCGATTTAGTTCGAAATACGTGTCTTGACGAAGTGTGAGAGCCCCTCCAAAGATTGTTGGTGATGCTTCAAGGTATAACTTTTTTTTTTTTTAATGAAAATGAATCCGACGCATCGCTTCTCTTGAATAAGACATGTTAAGTGTGTCTCCCTGACTGTCAGATACCTTCTACTAAGTTAAGAAATCTTGATATATATTAGAGATAACGACGAAAAATAATCTTACATCATTCAGTGTGTTGACGTGCTCTTGTTATAGCTAAATTAGGGAAAATATTTTCTAATTATAAAATATTTAGATAATATTTTCCATGAACTTTCTCTGTTATAATTTGTGACAGTCACATGTCAAGCATTATATATGAATTTTTCCCCTCTCACGTATAGCAAGCACATTGATTTCACCTTTCTTTTCTTCCTCAAGTTCTTAGATTCCTTTCTCTCCTTTTATGTATCTCGACCTTTCAGAGGACACTACTCACTTCCTTCCCGACTCTTCCTTCGTCAGGAAATGACATAAGCTTCGATAATTCCGCCAAGAGTCCGGTGACATTTCATGGATCTATCAACCCACCTTCCTCCTCCATCTTTCTTGTCGTTCCTCCCAAAGCCAGGACTCAGGTGTCTGGAACCAATTCAACTTGTGGAGTGCATGTATGAGGATGCATTGTTCCTTGGGATGGTGAGTGGATCTTTTAGGATGGTTAGCCTATCCACCTGCCTAATCCCCTCAGGAGAGGAAGAAGCGAAAAAGATGCAGTAGTATGGTACGACAGTCATACCGCACATAGAGAACCACAGCCAATGCTCTGTTGGTCACTGCGTTGGATGACTGATGGATGTCTCTATTACAGTCTTGCAGATATATAATATATGTATCTATTATACACGCAAAGAGAGAGAGAAAGAGAGAGAGAGAGAGAGAGAAGTGAACCCGAGGCGTACCTCGAGAAGTCATATCAAGCCACAACGAGTCTATCGTCTGCGAACACTGCAGTAGATGGAACTGAGCCCACCAGGTGAGTTGGGCTCCACGCTTCCCACGACTTGATCCTTACGCTTCTTCCACTTGTCCTTTTCAATGGTCTGTCATAAAATTATTCTCTGCGCCCCATTTGGTCATCTTCTGAAGCCGCTGATATGAAATGGATATATATACTTATGTGACGCTATGATTGCATGTACTGCACATGCAAAAGGAGTAATAAGATGATAAGTCATGTCTTGCATACTATTCCACAGCTAATACGAAACTAATTAAGTTGAGGTATTACGATAACTTTGCTAATCATGATTAACGTATCTCCGTGTTCTCTTTCGGTAGACTTAGAGAAAGAGAGAGAGAAGGCAAATGGAAACAGTCGACAAGATGCACTGCGACATGGGGAGCTACAAGAGGACTGGCCACAGGAGATATGAGAATTTATTCTCTCGCCCTGTTTGGCAGTTGAGGTCTTAAAACCCCAAGCTTTACCCAACCCTCTCTGCTACAGGATCCCCATGGCACGTTCATGCTACTGAAATCTACTGTGCTTAGCCTTGACAAGAAGACACTCGATACCATCAGAAAGAACATATTTATTCCTTTTCCTGTTCACTTCCAGCACATGGAATTACGAGAGGACGAGGGACTCGAATGATGCATGCTGCCGATTTTTCTCTCAGGCATCTATTGTCTTACTTGAATGGCTCATGATATAATTCATTTAATGGAAAACGAGAAAAAGAGGAGAGTTAGCAGAATTTTAAGAAGAACGAGAAAAAAATAATGGAAAAAATAGGAATATTTCTAATCTAGAGTACTTTGAATTGATTCAAAAATATCTATTTATATTAATTTAAAAATAGAATATATTTTTAAATAATAAAAAATATATCATGTTCTAATAAATCTTTTCATCCTCATTTATTTATTTTTATTTTTATTTTTATCTTTTATTTTATCTAATCCTAATTATTTGAATTAATCTTATCATACTCTTTTAATTCAAAATAGTTATGATTTGAAGTTGTTTTTGAAAAAAAAAAATTTCTTTCATCAAAACTTTTGTAATCAGCTATCTTTCTTTGATGGTGTTACAAATTCCTGATACTTCTCTCGAGCTCTAAGATAGAATATATTATGACTATAAATACAATATGTCAAATAATTTGGCTTTGAATAATTCTAACATATTATTAAGACAAATAAGATAGACCAATTAAAATCGATTATGATAAGTCTACTATTACAATGATGAAGAATCTTGTCTTCCATAAGCGTACCAAACACATCAAAGTTTGTATCATTTCATTTGTGAACAGATTGATAAAGAAAAAAATTCAAATGGAATACTATTGTACCGAAGATTAGCTTGTCGATATCTTTACAAAAGTTTTGATCAAAAAAAATTATTTTTTAAAGATAATTTCAAGTTACAACTATTTTGAATTAAGAGGGTGTGATAAGATTACTTCAAATATTAAAGATTATATGAAATAAAAAAATAAGAACATATATTGAAATAAATAGATTAGAACGAAAAGATTTACTTGGATATGATAGATTTTTTTAATATTTAAAAACTTGTACTCTACCCTTTAGCTAATATAAATAGGTACTTCTGGATCAATCAAAAACATTGCAGATTAGAAGTACTCCTAGTTCCTTCTACTATTATCTTCCCCATATCTTTGAAAATCTATAGAAAAGCCAATAAGTGTAGTATCAGAGTATGGTTCAAAAAAGATCAACAGAAGTATATTGATTAAAAAAGAAGAGAAGAGTAGTGGACTTGAAAAAAATAAAAACATGATAGACATTAGAATAAGTGTTTCTAATTAACTTATTCCTATCTTCAAAGGTGATAATTATCAACTTTGGACCGTTAAAATGAAAAGTATATTTATTTCATAAGGATTATAGAATTTAGTAGAAGATGGTTTGTTGAGTATGATATATAGGATTCTAATATTATTGAAGATCAAAAAGATCAAATAAAATATAAATATATAAAATGATGTAAGAGCTCTTTACATGCTACAACAAGTAATATATGAGTCCCTGTTTCTAAAATCATAATGATATCAACATTAACATAAGTCTAAAAATATTAAAAAGTGTATTTGAAGGTATAAATAAGGTAAAAATTTTAAAACTTTAAATTCTTCAATGTAAATTTGAATCTTCTATGATGAAAGATTATGAATCTATAATTGATTTCTTCTTAAAAATTTCTTTCATCATGAATTATATGAGATCTTATGGTGAAAATCTAAAAGATCAAACTGTAGTAGAAAAATTTTTACAAAGTTTATCTATAAAATTTGATATAATTTCTACTACTATAGAAGAAGTTCAAAAATATAAGTACATTATTTATTGATGAATTAATAGGTTTGTTTTTAGTTCATGAACAAAAAAGTGAATATATCTTCAAAACATGTTTTTCAGGTGAAGAATGATAAAAAAAAATTTAAAAACTAAATCTCAAGGGAGAGATCAAAATGATAGAGGTTGTGATGGATCAAATAAAGGTCAAAAGAATTCTAATAAAGGTAACAAAGAAACTCATCAATGTTTTTATTGTAAAAGAATTGAATATATTGAAAAAGATTATTGGTACAAAAATAAAAATTCAGATATACCGCTTTACTCTTGTATAAAAAATATGACCATCTTAAAAAATATTGTTGGAATAAAACTCAAACAAATTATTATGAGAGAAATAATAAAAAAAATAAATAAAAAAATATTTATTTATAGCATAAGAATATTCTAGATCTATTTAATTTTTGGATAATGGATGTAATGATCATATAACAAGGGATAAAAGTTTATTACAGAAACTTAATAATTCAATCAAATCTATAGTGTAGATGAGATATGATAGTAAGGTTCAAACGGAAGTAAAAGGAATAAACACCAAATCTAATAAAAAATTTGTAGATGATGTTATACTATTTTTAGTTTAAAATAAAATCTCATTAGTATATAATAACTGATGTAAAAAGAATATTATGATATTTTTATGATAAAAATATTTGATTTATGATAAAATTTTAAAAAATGGATAGTAATTGTGAAGATGACAAAAATAAAATACTTTCCTTATTATTTTTGAATTTCTCCTTACATGCATTCACTACTATTGTTGCCAATGAGTTAATATTATGGCATAAAAGATATGATAATCTGAATTATGATGAATTAGAATTATTAAATAAAAAATATGATAATTGATTTATCTAAGATTAAAAATAAATGTACTGTTTGTGAAATTATATTTTTAAAAAATAACATAGAAAATTCTAATACTTATCATAAAGCTTGTTTTGCATGTCATATGCCTCCACAACAACTTCAGTTTCCTCCATCACTCTATGTTGAAGAGCCATTTAAAACCCTTTCTCCATAACCTTTTGTTTAGCTTGACCAAGTTGAAGATTGGTTGTATGAAGAAGGTGAAGATGAAAATCTACTAACAAGAAAGTCAATAAAATTAATGTGCCTGTGGTGGAGCTTGTGTATGGGGACATGTCGGTTGAAGAGTTGTAAAAGACTGTGGAGAAACAATTTGAAATGGCTCTTCAAGATAGAGTGATGGAGGAAACGAAAGACAAGAAAAATTCTGTGGAGGCATACGTTTATGACATGTGAAATAAGCTTTATGATAAGTATCAGGAATTTGTAATAAACTCATTTTTCTCTGATGGTGTTACAAATTCATGATACTTATCACAAAGCTTGTTTAGCATGTCATAAATCTATGACTTCACAGCATTTTTCTTATATTTGGTTTCCTCTGCTATTAAATGTCATGATCTAGTTTTAATGGACTAACTGATCCATTAATTTTATTTGACCTATACTATTGATTAAAAATATTTAAACTAATATTGATAATAGTATACTCATCAGATTGTTAAAAGTCAATCTTAGTCTTATCTACTTGTGATGCGGGACTAATCAAGGTGTTATAATTTTTTTCACTCAAGGGCTTAACATCTTCGTTAAGGCTCAGCATAGCCCAAATCAAACCCTAGCATAGTGCATATGAGGCGTAGCCCAATGGTAACTCTACGTCATAAAGAGTCCTCAAAATTTATCTAGGAGTAATCATTTCCTATTGAGTCTTCTCACCATGCTCAAATACTAGGGTGACTCTAATATCAAACTTATTGATTGTTTTGGCGAAAGTAAGAATGAGGATAGAATGGTAGAAGAAACTATGAGTACTTCTAATCTATAGTAACTTAGATTGATCCAAAAATACCTGTTTGTTTAGCTAAAAGATAAAGTATATATTTTTTAAATAATAAAAAATATTATATCGTAATAAATCTTCTCATCTTCATCTATTTATTTTAATCTAAATTTTTATTTTTTTATTTTATCTAGTTCTAATTATTTAAATTAATTTTATCATTATATATATCAAAGAACACCCAACACAGAAACGTCGTCGGAAGTTGGACACAAAACTCTCCGATTGAACTAATCCGGTCCACTGTAGACTGCTCGCTTTGCAGGTTGGCTATGGAGAGAGAATCTTTGAGAAATCGGCAGTTCGTGTTAGGTTAACTAGGGAACACACTGAACAGTGCTGAGAGGAAGAACTTAAAGAGAGAACAGGTGATCAACGTGTGATGTAAGCTTGAGTTGTGTCATCCCATGATGCGACTTTTTGACATAATATACAACACTGTAAACTACATAGATTACATACCTGAACAGGTAGACTTCTCTTATATACGTTATCCTGTTCTTCTTCTGTTCATCAATGTTCGTAAGGAGAGGGAGAGAGAGCGAGAGCACAAACTACAACAGTAGCGGCCACATGATCAATGATTGGTTGTTTTGCAGCTGACGTGACTGTTCCTCCTGCAGGTGGCCACATGAGTTCGATTGCCGATCGATGGCTGTCGTCCGATTTCACGTGCTCTCCAACTATACGGTCTTGATTTGTCAGGCTAAGATTCCGTGTGTGCTAGAGAGAACGGTCCCTCGCGACCCACCGGGACGATCCGACGGCTGAGATTGACGCACCACGACTCGTCCGACAGGGTGAAAGCGATGTGAAGAGTGGGTGGTATCGCGGCCACGAGGAGCTGCATTCTTTTATCACTGCAAAGCTAGACAGCATGAAACAGTCGTTAAAGTTTTGGTTCACCAGAAACATAAGCTTCGATCGGTTCACCCTGATCACAAATTTGTTGTTTGCAGTTCCAACTTCCCAAGTTCTTCAGTAGAGTGATGAGTTCTTCTTGCCCATCTCCAACTGCTGCATCTCACTATGTCTGCATGTTGGTTCTTTCTCTTTCTTTGTGTGCCATGATGCATTCAAGTTTGGCGTAAATGAAGGAAACGATCTTCCCTTCCCAATAAAGTAGACAGAATTGAGTGCTCCTTTGCCCTTTTGCTACATAAATGACTTTTGATCTCTTTTTCACTTCAGATGATAGCAACTTTGTCCTACTCCCATCAAGATGCAGTACCCTCTCCATAAAAGACTGCAAGGGTTGTTGAAGCTCGTAGGACACTGAAGGATTCAATCACATAGTAAAGGCTGTTATTATTTCCTAGGAGTAGCAAGAAGTGGAGCAGACCACTTTCAAGTTGATTGAACTTTATATGAAAACTATAACTAAACTGTAGTACTTGGGGAGTTACTGCTTTACCATACCTGAAGCTGTGAAGGAAGACACCAATCAATATGGTCATATGCGAAGCGAAAGAGAATTAAATGCTCCCTATGCAGGCCGCATGTGCCATGAGAGTGCGAGGTTGATGTAGCACAACACACGAAGCAAGCTGGAAGGAAGGCACTGTACGGCCATGGAAATGCGTAGTAATTTCCAAAGGCTTCTCCTTGTTTTAATTGATGTTTACATACTTATTCATTGTGGTAATTTGATGGACGAATTTCCTGAGAAAGTGGCTAGATTTGGCCCTTTTTTTTCTCAAGAAATACCGCATTTTCATTCCCTCCCCCCCCGCAGAATATTCTTTTACTTTCTAATTTTACCTTTAAAAAGGTCAGATATTTTTTCTGCCTTTTTCAACATTTAAATCTTCTTTCTTGGATCAGTGGTTCTGTTTTGAGTTTGGTTTAACGTATTATAAATCACTATAGATAAATATGAACCAGCTTCAATTTTTTTTTTTTGAATAGATAACTCTAAAAATTATTTAAAAGGTAAATTCGGATATTTATATTTTTTAAAAATATTTTAATTAAGTACCATATATATTTTTCAACTCCACTAAAAAATATTTTTATATTTATATATGCTTAAATATTATTTTAAAAAACGAGTACCATGGTTAAATATTTTTCTAATTTTTAACAGAATTTTAAATTTATTTTTAATTAGTAATTTGATTCAATTTAATTCATTAGACCGGTCTTTAATATATTAAACCCGACCAAGAAAGAAACGTTTCTAAAGAGATAAGCGGGAAAATATAAATAAAAATAGAAACTCTATACTATAAATAATAATAATATAGCACAATTTAGGTAAAAAATCAATTCAACAATTCGCCCGGTTTAATTTAGGTGTCTCATATTAAATTCTATGCTGATGAAGGTACATAAATGTATTTAGGCGGTACAAGACTGAGTACTTGTGGGTCAAAAGAATGACCAACTTCAATGACAGTATATATACATTATGTTGCCCGATAGTAGATAGTGGGTCAAAAGATTAGATATTGGAGATATTGCATCTATTTTCTGCTACATAGTTGGTCATTTCAACAAGCAGTGGATGCATTGTTGGGCAGCTAGCTGGTTTGACCTCTACTTGATGTTTAATCCTAACAGTAAAAAACACAAGTAAAACCCACATGTCCTGCTGGACTAGAAGTAGACACCGCCTCTGCAGGTCTTCTTCCGATTCAGAAACTTACATGATAAAAAACTATAAGCACTACCTCAAATTGCTTATCGAGAAGAAAAAGTTAGTTGGATTTTATTGATAGTGAATATAAATTTATATATATATATAATAATTATAATTATAATTTTTAAGTAATAATAAATATAATATATTTGTTAAATCATGATTTACAATATCACATTGAGATCATGATCTGTATTCATAGAATCATGATAATATATTATCATAAATTTTATGATCTAAAATTATGATAACATAATATCAAACTATTAAGAAGATCATGATAATTTTATTATGATTTAATTCTCATAATAATATCTTTTATACTATTCTCTCATAAGATGGTGCTCTCATTGGAGACATAGATCTTAAACCAAAATAGAAAGAATTAGTAGAGAAACAAAAAATTAGTAAGAGTATCTATAAGTTAATCAGAAGATATAATATGAGAAACATATAGTTTACCATGTTCAACCTTATCATGAACAAAATGAAAATGGATAGCTATGTACTTCATTCAAGGTGAAATACAATATTAGCACATAAATATGTTTTCCTGATATTATCATAATATATAGATAGAGGATTGAAAATAATTCATATAACAATTATTATATATAACAAAGCTCAGCAGTTATAGAAGCAACAATCCAAAATTCAACCTTTGTAGAAGATCATGCAATAGAGTGTTATTTATGGGAACTCCATAGATTGGATTATGACCAAGACATATGATATAAGCACTACTAAATGTCCTGTCATCCTTGTAACCTATCCAATCAACATCCAAAAATATATAAAACAACATAAGAAAGTCCTTTTAGACAAAGAAGCTATGATCACTTTAGGTAGTGAAGATGTTTAATAATTGTTCAATAATTAAAATTAGACTTATGTATAAATTAAAATAATTTATTCACTACATACGTAATATCTAGGTAAGTAAATGCCAAATACTATAGACTATCAACAACTTAATGATACTCAATATGGTCATTGAGATTGCGGGTTACATGTGTCTTGTAAGTGAATCACATGAGTGATGACACGTGTGACACGTTGTGCGATCTTTTTGCTTATGATTATTATTGGCATATTCTCATATTATATTATATATTACATATTATGATGTTCTTGGTTCTGCACAATGAGAATCAGATCGTGATGAGATCATGATAATGAGATCGATTCACCTTTAGATATAGATCCTGAATAATCTCGGTCATAGGTTACTCGAGAGAGACATCGAGATAACCGGACAGACCGGTGTACTATATACCCATCCATATGATGGAGGCGACTGATCTTATAGCCACTTGTGTGAAGATACTAAGGATATAGTATGAGTGCTCATTGAAAAATGAGTTTATTGATAGATCCGCTTATGGAATATTGTATAGTTAAAGATATCTAATGTAAGATAGTGATTCCATAATCCCAGTTATGTATCTGGTCCTTTGACTTGAGACACCAAAGATATTTTGTATGAGTACTCCTTTCTTTAATGTCAGATTTACAGGTTTGAAAAGTTTCAAATCTGGTACAACTGGTTATCGGGATTGGTAACCAATCTTACGAAGATAATTATGTGTCAATAGAGGATCATCCACTCTCAGTATCATGAGAGGAATAACCCATATGTGCTTGCTCAGATAAATCTCCGGCTAAGGTCATTCGGATTGAGAGAGAAAGAGTTCTCCTGTAGAATCCGATTAGAGTATGACAAACTGATTTCGTGTGTGACCTGACAATACCATGTCCAATATACGATCTATGAAATATTAGTTAGATGAGGAATTATAGATATATGATAACTGTGGATAGATAGGTTCGATGGATTTGATCTCTTTATACCGTCTGGAGACTATAACATAGTGGCCTAATACGTTCATAGTCGATGAATCGAGTAAATTATTATGAAGATAATAATTCACTATATCAGAAGGAGTTCTGATGGGAGCAACCCATGACCAACTCAGTATCGGGCCTAGAGGGTCACACATATATGGTGGATGCTTAAATACATAGAGGATTGATGGAGATCCAATTAGCCCTTATTCTCATTAGATTAGACTCTATACTTATGGGCTCCTTGATTGAAGCTCAATTAGAGGAAGAAGATTATTGGATAGAGATCCAATAATGCAAGGTTAGTGGATAATTAAATAAAGATCTAATACCCACTAAGGCAGGAGCCATAGGGTTTTGGTAGCTCTCTATAAATAGGAGGGGAGTGCCTTATCCTTCTCCTTCTACTCTCCTTCCTCCCTTTGTGTAAGAGTTGCGAGATCAAATTGGAGAAGTTTTGCTGCAAAGATCCATCGTGTGGATACCGTTAGAGAGGAGAATGCTTGACCTCCTTCATCCTCTCTATCTGGATCTAATATAGGGATATACGATCTCCCTAGGTAATCAATCTATTATATGATATAGTTTTATTGATTTTTACGACTTTCTCGTGACCCCAATCTTTTGCATGATGATTTGATCTATATGAGAAATCGATTATTTATTTTTTTTATTTTCACTGCGCATGTGATGCTCCTGCGGAAGTTTCTAAACAATGGTATCAGAGCCAATGTTTTCATATGAAAGATTAGTTTTAAACTACGTATAATAAGATTAAATCGTATAGAATCGTTTTACGTGTTCTTACTCTGTTTTTGCAGCAAACGCAGCAAGGAGGGGGCAACCGACCAAGCCATCTACAAGGGTGGCTAGCCACGGCACCCTTCAGGTGGTGGCGGCTGTGGCCGGCCACCCATTGCTGCACGCAAGGGCAACCGGGCCAAGGCCCCTATAAAGGCGATTGTATCGCCAGGGCTAGCCTCGTGGCAGAACCGCCCACGCCACCTTGTCGCCAGGTCGGCTGGGAAACGACCATGGAGGTCTGCCTGAGTGGCGCCCCGTAGGCGATCGCCTTGGTGGTGGTGGGCAAGGCGACCACTGCAAGGTGGCGGCCAGTGAGGGTGAGGGAAGAGGGCTAGGGCATCCTTTTGAGAAAAGAACGATCCTGTCCCTCATAATTTGAGAAATTCTGAGGTATGCCATATGCATAAAATTTTAAAAGCTCCCTCAACAATTTTAAAAATCTCGAAGACTATCCTCTTTCCCAAAATTCCAAAAATACCCTTGATAATTCTAGAAATTTTAAGTATATCCTGATTTCTAGAAAAATAATTAACTAATACTTTAATTAATTATTATATATCTAGTAACCAACATATAATGCAATGTATATATGTGATGTATGATGTGGATGGATGATCATGAGCCATGTGTTGTGATGTGTGTAATTATGATTATTATTATTATTATTGGGGCCTGCGAGCCTTTATTTTTCTCATTTATTATCGAGCCTGCGTACTTATGATTATTTGTAATTACATGGAGAGATGCGACGAAAGCGTAGAGGTGATAGCGGGACCCACGATGTCGTGGCAGGAGATCACGACGCATGGTGATGCGACAAGGATCCAATGGAACTGATGATGATGAGATCAACAATCACAAGGTATAAAGATTGACTGATGCACATATAGATCCTATTGTGAGTGATTAGGCCCATTGGCTCAGGCTTAATCATATTAGGTGACAACTCGGGATCATCCAGTGTGGCTTGCATATATGATGTGTTATACACCTACTATATATATGTATATATATTTGCATGTAATATTCATATATATTGTATGTGTGTGATACAACATATTAGGAGATTGTTACAGAATTAAAAAAACCCCTCGTACATTAATATTAACTTGGTAAGAATGAAGCAATAAGATTGACTTATGTGACTTTCCATTGTTATAGGAAGAAATTGAATTACGACATATGTTAAGTTGATTGAGTCACTCAAGGCTCACCTATCTACATAATCGAGTTCTTACCTATGACATATAGATGTCACCGGTGACCTGAGGACATAGTATGACTTGGTTGAGCAATCAAGAGCATATCCATCGTATCAAACTCATCTTGTAACGATGGTGATGACTTAACTGAACTTCATAGTTAGTCGAGCAGTCGAGACCATGATGATTCAGAGGTCGAACATGACAGGAATCATAAGGAGTTATGATTGGCAAGAGTTACCTACCTTTTGGGCTTAGTGTAATTGGTTGAGTCTCTCGAGGTTGCACTAAGATGCATATTGGATCTCGATCCTCACTAGGAGTTGGTCGGAGACTTCCGTCTCACGTATTGAGGGTGTCGCATGATTCGCTAGGAAAATAGTGGGAATACATTAAGATAGAAGTCCATATATTAATTAGTATTTTCTGTAAAGTCTGCATGTTATTTATTTACGTATATCTTGTTTGTCGCTTGCAAAACCCCCATGTGGCATACTTGATGTCATCCGCCTTATTGGTCCAAAGGCTTCACTATTTGAGAATTGTTCTCATGAAAGAAAAAAATCATATATGTCCTTAATACAATTGTGTCCATACTAGAGGAAAGGACAAGCGAGGATGAGATCACTTATTTTGTGAAGTATAAAGATAGTCATAAATGATAACATGTATGTTGATCTTATACTTCAGCCCCTACCAGATTCCTTTTCATAGTTTATTATTAACTTTAATATCAACAAGTTTGAGGTGACTCTACCTAACCTCCTCAATATATTGAGGGAAGTTGAGAGTACCATCAAGAAGAAGAAGTCAGTTCTCTATATTGGTGAGACCAAGAAGAAAAGGAAGGCCAGCAAGACCCTTAAGAAGGGCAAGGGCAAAGGAAGACCGGGTGAGACAAATGTTGCCAAGAAAAACCTAGCAAAGGATAAATGATAGTGATTCCACTATGGCCAAGATGAAAATTGGAAGAGGAACTTTAAAGACTACCTTGCAGATAAGGTAAAATAGAAGCTTCAAGTATATTCATGATCAGTCTTCACTTGTTAGATTTTTATGATAACATATAGATATTAGATACCGACAATGCTTATCATATCTGTAATTCATTGTAAGTTCTGGCAAGACTTGGGATATTGGCTAGAGGTGAGATAGAACTTAAGATGGGCAATGGAGCAAGAGTTGCTGTAGTTGCTGTTGGGGAGGTCACCTTACATCTGCCTGGTGGAGCAATTATTGCATTGGATGTATACTATTTTGTTCCCTCTATTATCAAAAATAGTATTTTCATCTCTTGTTTGATAATTAGTGGATATAAATTAGATTTTGAGAATAATAGTTGTTCAATAATTATGGATGATGAGATTATCACTAGGGACCATGATAAATGGCTTATATGTGTTAGACACTTCTTCACATATCATGAATATAAATATATCTAAGAGGAAAAGAGATGAGGTGAACAATACATACCTATGACATTATAGGCTAGGTCATATACATGAGGGAAAGATTCAAAAAGTTATTGAAAGATAGATATTTAGATTCATTTGACTATGAGTCGTATGCAACTTATGAACCTTGTCTTTATGGGAAGATGACCAACTCTCCTTTTAGTGGAACTAGAGAGAGCCACTAAGTTATTGGAACTCGTATATAGTGATGTATGTGGTCCTATATCGACTCAGTCTATAGGTGATTACTTATACTTCATTACATTCACTAATGATTTCTCTAGGTATAGACATATGTACTTGATAAAGTATAAATCTGAGGCCTTTGAGAAATTCAAGGTATATAAGAATAAAGTCGAGAACCAAATTGGAAAGAGTATGAAGACTATTCGATCAAATCGAGGATGAGAGTACTTGAGTACGGAGTTCACCTATTTCCTCAAGAACAATGAGATTCTATCCCAATGGACACCTCCTTATACACCTCAGCTCAATGGTGTATCAAAAAGGAGGAATCACACACTGTTAGACATGGTGCGATCCATAATGAGTTTTGCTGACCTACCCATCTCATTTTGGGGATACACTTAGAGGCCGCAGCTTACCTACTGAATAGAGTTCCATCAAAGTCGGTAGTGTCTATACCATATGAGATATGAAAAAGAAAGAAGCATGATCTTAAGATGGTTAAGATTTAGGGTTGTCTTGCCCACGTTAGAAGACATAACCCTGATAAGTTGGAATAAGGCTGGAACGGTGCACATTCGTGGGATACCCTAAGGAGACTTTAGGGTATTACTTCTATCATCCCGAGGACCAAAAGGTCTTTGTTGCCAAGAGAGCTATGTTCTTTGAGAAGGAACATATTCTTGGTGGAAACAGTGGGAGTAAGATAGAGTTGAGCAAGGTTAGAGAACCTAGCTCAAGCACCATTCCAGAATCCGAGTCTATTCAGGTACTTAGCACACAAGTTCAAACTTTGCATAGGTTTAGTAAAGTATCTCACCCTCCTGAAAGATATGATACTGGACGATATGCACAGTGTGTACCATCTAGTATTAAAATAGAATATAATTTTTTTTATAATATAATATTATATTATATAATATTAAAAATATTAAAATATTAAAAAAAGGAAAAGAGAGGCGACGTAGCCTCCTTTCATTACGATATTTCTAAATAAGTTCCTGAATAATAAGCCTAAAGATTATCTTATTGATGATATCTATTTTGATGATAGTGATAGTGATGATATGGATATTGATGATAGTGACGATATCGATATTGATGATAGTGACGATATTGATCATGACCTTGATACGGAGCTGCTAACTATGACGAATGTGCTAACTATATATATGATGCCGAAAATATACTGATTTGATATCACCTTTAAATTCGAATTAGCAAAAGCAATGTCTCCTTGCATAATATAGATTCCAAACATTCATGATCTGTATATGAATGAGTTGAATTACTTATCCTTTAGTCTATTAGAGAACGATATCTCCAGCGATCTATCTCCTCGCGCGGGGAGACGCTCTGTCTCCTCACGTGAGAGAAAAGCAGTCGCGGCCGACCCGCGGACGATGACGGTAGGCGGGCGAGGATGGCGCGCGGGCGAGGTATTATTTCTTCTCCTCTTCTTTGTTTTTTTCCTTTTCCTCTTCTTCTTCCCTTTTTCTTCTTCAATCGACCGTCGACGGTTGATTTCTCTCTCAATCGACCACCGGTGATCGATTTCTACTTCAATTGGTTGCCGACGATCGAAATCAACCACCGACGATCAATTTTTGATGGAACCGCCCGGTAGCGGGTGATCCGTATACCGGTAACCTAGCGGACCGGTATGTATCGCTCGTACCGGGCAGTACAGGTCGAAATTATAAACCTTGGTTATGAGTATATACTCCGGGAAGTGGTAAGAACCATGAATTCTGAGATGGATTCCATGTACTATAACAAGGTCTGGAACCTTGTGGATGCACCTAAGGGTATCGTATCCATTGGCTTCAAAAGGATCTTCAAAAAGAAGATTGGATAGATGGAAATGTGGAGACCTATGAGGCAAGACTGGTAGCTAAAGGATATCATCAAAGAAAAAGAGTTGACTATGACAAAACTTTTTCACCTGTAGCCATGCTTAAATCCATTAGGATTCTTCTGGCCATTGCAGCACACTATGACTATGAGATTTGACAGGGGATGTGAAAACGAGATTTCTCAATGGCAACCTTAAGGAGGAGGTGTATACGATACAACAAAAAAGATTCGTATCCAAAGAGAGTCTAGATAAAGTGTATAGGCTACTCAAGTCCATTTATGGATTAAAGCAAGCTTCCCGAAGTTGGAACATAAGATTTGATGAGATGATCAGATCTTATGACTTCGTTAAGAACGAAGATAAGCCTTGTGTGTACAGGAAGGTAAGTGGGGGTGTTATCACCTTCTTGGTATTTATATGTGGATGACATCCTAATCATTAGGGAATGATGTGGGAATGCTCTCCACAGTAAAGACTTGGCTATCCAAAAACTTCTCCATGAAATATTTAGGGGAATCATTTTATATTTTGGGGGTCCGAATCTATAGAGATAGATCTAAAATGATGCTTTGTCTCAATCTAGGTATATCGACTCCATTGTCAAAAGGTTTGGCATAGATAATTACAAAAAAAGTCTCATAGTGATGAGATATGGAATATCACTTTCTAGAAGTATGTCCCCAAAGACTCATAAAGAAAGTGCAGACATGGATAGGATATCTTATGCCTCAAGGATAGGGTCTATCATGTATGTTATGTTATGTACCAGGCCTGATATAGCACATGCTCTGAGTGTCATGAGCAGGTATCAGGCGGATCTAGGTTTAGAACACTAAAAGGCAATAAAGTATATCCTTAAGTATTTGAGAAGGACTAATGATCTTTTATTGGTATATGGAGGAGGTAGCCTCCAGGCTGAGGGCTACACAAATTCAAGTTTCTGGTCTGATATTAATAATAGCAAGCCAAACTCCAAGTATTTTTTTCACCCTAAATGGAGGAGCAGTAAGTTGGAAGTATTTCAAGCAAGATACTACTACTGACTTAACCACAGAGGCATAATACATTGCTATAACAGAAGCAGCAAAAGAAAGGGTATGGATGAAGAAGTTTATAATGATATAGGAGTCGTACCAAGTAGCGTAGAGCTTATTCCCATATATTACGACAGCGACAAGGTGATAGCTTTAGCAAGGGAACCCAAATCTCACCAGAATTATTCTGAGGAGGTTCCATCTGATTAGAATGATCATGACCAAAAAAGATATAGCAATAAAACGAGTTTTATCTGAAGATAACATTGTAGATCTACCAACGTAGCCATTGGCTCAGATTGTATTTGAGTGTCACAAGGGTCTGATGGGATCAGACACATAGGTAATTGACTTTAGGTCAAGTAGGAGATTGCTGGTTACAAGTGCCCTGCAAGCCAATCATGTGAGTGATGACATGTGTGACATACTGTGCGATCTTTTTTTATGATTATTATTAGCATATTCTTATATTATATTATCTGTTGCATATATATTGTGATGTCATTGGTTCTACGCAATGGGAATCAGATCATGATAAGATCATGATAATGAGATCGATTCATCTTTAGACATAAATATTGAATAATCTCGGTCATAGATTACACGAGAGAGACACCGAGATAATCGGATAGACGGGTGTACTATATACCCGTCCATATAATGGAGGCGACTGGTCTCATAGCCACTTGTGTGAAGACACTAAGAATATAGTATAGGTGCTCATTAGAGAATTAGTTTATTGATTGATCTACTTATGAAATGCTATATGGTTAAAGATACATAATGTCAGATATTGATTCTATAGTCCCAGTTATGTATCTGGTCCTTTGATTTAAGACACCAAGAATGTCTCGTATGAGTACTCTTTTCTTTGACACTAGACTTACAGGTTTAAAAAGTTTCAAATCTGGTACAATTGGTTATCGGGATTGGTAGCCAACCTTATTAAGGCAATTGAGTATCAATAAAGGATCATCCACTCTCGATATCATTGTAGGAATATCCCATATATGCTTGCTCAACCAAATCCCTGGCCAGGATCATTCAGATTGAGAGAGAAAGAGTTATACTGTAGAATCCGATTAGAGCAAGACAAACTAATTTTGTGTGTGACCTGACAATACCATGTCCAATATACGATCTTTGAAATATTAGTTGGATGAGGGATTATAGATACATGGTAACTGTGGATACATAGGTCCGATGGATTTGATCCCCCTATACCATTTAGGGACTATGACGTAGTGGCTTAGTATGTCCATAATCGATGAGTCAAGTGAATTATTATGGAGATAATAATTCACTATATCAGTAGGAGTTCTGATGGGAGTGACTCACGGCCAGCTCGGTATTGAGCCTAGAGGGCCACACACATATGGTGGATGCTTCAACGAATAGAGGATTGGATGAAGATCCAATTAGCCAATATCCTTATTAGATTAGACCCTATGCTGATGGACTCCTTGATTGAAGCCCAATTAGAGGCCTAAGAAAATTATTAGATAGAGATCCAATAATGCAAGGTTAGTGGGTAATTGGATGAAGATCCAATGTCTATTAAGGCATGAGCCCTAGGGTTTTGGTGGCTCTCTATAAATAGGAGAGGAGACTCATGGTTGATAGGCTACAGTCTTGGTCTCCCTCTTCTATTCTCCTCCCTATCTCTGCGCAAGAGTTGTGAGATCAGATTGGAGGAGTTTTGCTATAGAGATCTATCGTATGGATATCATTAGAGAAAAGGACGTTTGACCTCCTTCATTCTCTCCATCTAGATCTAGAAATACAGGGATATATGATCTCCCTAGGTAGTTAGTCTATCATATGATGTAATTTTATCGATTTTCATATCTTTCTCGTTATCGTAATCTTTTGCACGATAATTTGATCTGCATGAGAAATCAATTTTTTTGCTTTTTAATTTTCGCTGCACATGTGATGCTCCCACTGAGGTTTCCTAACAAAGATTAGCACTATCAAATAAGGTAAGAGGAACACTTTTAGAGATTAGCATAGTAACAGTATTAGCTTCAATAATTTTGGTGCCATCGTATTAGCTTCAAGAATTTTGGTGCGATCAAGAAGATCATAAATATACTTATGCCAATAAAGAAATAGATCATTTGCCATATGGATTACTTGAACACTAATATAGCTGAGGGACCCAAAATCTTTGATAAAATACTTGTTTCAAAGTCATTGAATAAACTAATTAATTATTACTGGTTTATTACTAGTAATAATTAAGTCATCCACATAAATTAGTAAAAACATGATTATGCATTCATGAGAATAAATGAATAACAAATTATCGAATTGAGAATTACAAAATTCAACTGAGATTAGATTTGTTCAAAGTTTATGAAACCAAGTATGAGAGGCTTACTTGGAGACCAAAAGGAGGTTTGCATTATTCACGTCTAACTGTCAATAAAGCCTGGATGTTACTGTATAACTGTCAAAGACTCTAATTGTTAGACAAAGCAAGACATAAAATAATATTAATTATTATTAACTTCATAATTGACTTAAATGTTTCATGATACTCAAGACTTAGATGTTGATAAATTTTTATTTATAATAAGTTTTGTTTTATATTTATTGATGGATCCATCAAGATTTCGTTTGATATGAAAAACTCATTTGCACCCTGCAAGGTTACTTAGATGGGATAAGGCTAAGCCCCATGTACCACTTAGTAAACATTACATTCTTTAAACATTGTTGCTCACTGTTCAAGAATTTTTAAGGCTTGGTTAACAGTGGAAAGGTTAGAAATAAATTTTTATGATTATTTTATAAAAGTAAAGAAGATTTATTTGTTTTTAAGACTTAATTTTTAGATCTAGTAACCATATGATAAATTGATGTAGGGTCAATAACATCTCTAGGATGTATTGGACGAAAGATTTTAAAGTAAGGGGTACTAAAACCAAACCTTACTGTGAATTCTCTTATTGCATAATACACTCACGAGGAAGCTGGATAGATGAGCTAGCCTATCGTCATTATGCACTATTGTGGAAGGACCTAGTAAAATCTAAGTGGATAGAGTATTTGGATTGCTTAATAGAGTTGATGTTTTTTACTTCAACGAGAATGATAACAAAGTTATTGAAAGTTAGTCTAGGTAAAACAAAGTCAAGTGATTTATAAGAAAAAATAAATTTCAAACAATCATCATAACAAGAAATGAATATGTTTTTAGTTAATGGATCAAAACATTTAAAGGCACTTTGATTAGTATAATATCCAACAAACAAACATGATTTTGATCAAGCTTTCAGTTTGTTATAGGTTTAAGGTTTTAGCCATGGATAATAATATAGACACTCAAAGACACGCAATTTATAATAGTTAGGAATGGATCCAAATAGTTATTCAAATGGTGAAACCATATTTAGGATTGGACTGGGCTTGCGATGAATAAGATAAGTTGATATAGACTAATTTGAACGATGTTATGGGGTGAGAAAATGAGATATTTCATTGGTTTCAAAAAGGTTATGAAGTTTTTAAAATTCATCACCATTATTAGAGTAAAATAAATAATAGATTGTTAAAAGAACTCTTCAACCATATGCTTTAACTTTAGAAAAATGATGAATACTTTAGATTTTGCTTCAGGGAAATAATCATATATACTTTATGAAATTATCAATAAAAATAAAATAATAGTTAAATCCATCATGAGATTGTATTAGCGAAGGACCCTAAATATTAGAATATATAAGTTTAAGATATAAATTACTTGTGAGACAGGATGTAGAAAATGGAAGCTTATGTATTTTATTATATTTGCATGAGTAACACAAAAATGGATGGTAAGATGCTGATGATAAATGTAAATTACAAGAATGAACAATATGATTTAAATCCTTAAAAGAAAGACCCCTTAAGTGATTGTGTTATTCTTGAAATGGAGCCTTGATGGTAGCCAAAACAAAGATGGATTTGGATGGTGCAACAATTGGTCATGTTAAGATCAAATCGATACTAAGAAGGGGGTGTTAATTATTAGGATCAATTGACACTAACAGGGGGTGAATTAGTATCAGTGTAAATTTTTATTTTAAATAAAAATTTTTTGGATTTAAGCAAGATAGGAAGATCCAAAGCTTTTCATAATAAGTAAATGATTCGAAGAAGATTGCTAAGTTACTTTTTTATAAATTACTTTAGAAGGAGCAAGGAAGTCTGAAAGATAAGTAATATTGTAAGTGAAGTGTTTTAATATGAAAACCTTACTTTCAAAGAGTAAATGAAAATGGAAGCATCAATACAAAATTAGTTAGCAAGGAAAGCAAAAGAAGAACTCACAAGTTTTATAGTTGATTCAGCATCGACAGGCCTACGTCCACTCCTGATTCCTCCTTCTTGAGGCATAACGGCATCGACCACCGATCTTCTTTGAGTGAAGACCAAACCCTTATACTTTGCTTACAAGGGAGATAAGATTACAATTCTTTGATCGCTCCATTATCCCTTTTTTTTTTTATAATTCACATACAATATTTTCTCATAATATAATCCCAAAAATTATTATATGAAATGCAAGAAAACTTGAGGTATTTATCGACCCCAAATGATTTTAGAATTTGGAGCTAAAAGTAAAACTCACCCGGAAAATCCGGGTATGGGTGGTTCAACCACCCAGCCTGAGTGGTTCAGCCACTGACAGCTATTCAAAATCTTAGGCGGTGCTGATTGAACCGTCACTCACCAGCGGTTTACCGACGGGAATCTCCAAAAAAGTGGTTTCCTCCACTTTTCAAATTTTGGCTTGAACCTAATATTGACCAATTCTTTGGTCAATTGATTGAGCTCAACTAAACCCTCATAGTAGACCCAATTGCCCCTTTCAGTTGATTTGGATTCCTTATAAATCACACTCATTTAGGACTCAATCTTAACCTATGACTTAAAGATTACAATCAAGATATGACCACCAAGCTTATTACCTTTCACCCACAATTCGGTAACCTTTGGAATCTCCAGTGACGAGTCTCACAGTCTTTCTCTGGTGATCTCCCAGCGTGTTCCTAGCCATCTTCCTGATACCTTTGGCGAAGTCCTAGCGAACGCTCGGCAAGCTTTCACTGCATTGTTCAAAATTTTAGCCCAATGCCTAAGCTTGATCTTGGGTCCATATATGATCTGTAACTCCTTCTCCTATCGTGGTTAAACATGCACGATGTTAACTATAACTTAATTAATTACAATCATAATGGCCAGCACATGCATTTCAATACCTTCCCAACTCTCGGCAAGCCTTTCGGCTACCCCAAATAATCTTTCAATGAGTCTTGGTCTTCTTCCGATGAACTCCCTTGTGCTATCCTGGTAAATTCCTGATACCCTCGGCGAGCTCCTGATGCACTCCTGGCGAGTTCCCAACCGCATCGTCCGAACCTTGACCCGATGCATAGAATTGACTTTAGCCAAACCACTTATTGTCATATTTTTTATATCGTAGTTAATATTAAATCAATCAATTCTAACAACACATATTAGATCATTAACCTATCAATTGATTTTATCATTAAAATTTAAGATTTAATCATCTTCCCCTTTTTTATGATGATAATTAATTGATGTTATGAGTTAATCCTAACTCCCTCTAAATCCATGCCACTTAAATTTAAGAAAATTACACAGTCTTAAATTTCAAGTATTTTTAAGCAATCAACATTCCAAGAAATTTTAATACAAATTTGCATTGAGTCATCGAATCATGAATTTCGAAAAATAATTATGCATCCATATCCAAGATATCAAAATATATGATTAATATCATGTGTCATCAATATATATTTCTCCCCCTTTGTCATCAACAAAAAGGTAAAATATAGGGCTAAGGATTTTAAGACACATGAGCTTTTGCTCCCCCTTTTTAAAATATTATATGATTCATAAAGAATTTTCTTCCTCTTGTGAAAAAAGAAAGAAAGAAAACAAGGGAGGAGTTGTAAAATATCACTAAATATAGCTCTCAATTTTGTAGAGGTGAATTTTAAAAATACTCTTAAAACTCCAAAATATTAAAGGAGATTCAAAAGTTTAAAACCTACTCATGTATTTAAAATCATCTCATATAATTTCAAGCAAGCGTAGTAAATAAATCTGTAAAGTAACAAAACATCATACAAATTTTCTCTCCTTTTTGTGAACAATAAGATAAAGATATGGAGAGAGTTTTTACATACATTATCACATAAAAAAACTTAATCTCATAAAATATAGATTAGCAATTCATATATTTTCATGATCTAGCATTCTTAGCCCTCAACCTCAATCTTGTAGATAAAAAATTTGAAAAAAATATTTCGAATATAAAATCAACAAATCTTTCTCATGTAAATTTTAGGAAGATATAGCAAATAAATCCGAACAATAACAAACCGTTATCTTTATGTAGATTTTTAAAATCATCATTACATGCATGATCATCATACATGCTTTTACATCATCATAATTTCTCCCAATTTGTTATCAACAGACTAAGAAGTGCAATTAGTAAGTTTTTGATATATAAAAGCTTAGTAATTTAACAAGTTTTTCATTAATTTAGAAAATGCAAGCTAGTTAATTCTTTCTTCTCTAACAAATTTTTTCTTTCTTTGCAATGTTTAAGTTAGCAATTTTATATCATGCAAGGTAACAAGTTTTGCTCCCTTTTTGTCATTATTAAAAAGAAGGGATGGTTACAATAATATAAAATTTTTCTTATTACATCATTTTTCAAATCATCATATGAAATATATCAAGATAAATTAACATGGTGATGAGATATACAATTCATGAAGATAAATTATGAATATTAAAAGATAAATCATAGGAAAAAAATGATTCATGGATAAGAAATATCAAGTTATCAAGATAATAATTTATATAAAAATCTAATTTTAAATAATACAGGAATACATAATAAGATATTTTGATTCATAAAAAGATTTCAAGTCATAATTTTGAGGAATCAAAATTACAATATAGGCAAAAACTTATTCAATTTCAAATGATCAAAATCATCAAAAACACTTTCAAGAGATTCAAAATAAATAGAAATGCTAGTGATTGCCTTTATCCCCTTTTTAGTTGTAAATAATAAAAATGAGTCTTATGAGATTAAATAATCTTAGTTCATTTAGGATAAATCTTAAGACATATAGTTTCAACTTATAATTGTTAATATCATAAATCTCTTTTTTATTAAAAAGAGAAAATCATAGAGATCAATAACATGATTCCCATAACGTATAAGTCAAGTCAAGAAATTAAGAAAATATTTATAATAATACAAATCTCTTTTAATTTTTAACTTATCACAACTTTAAAAAATACTAATTTTGGTGATAAGTTATATAATTCATGAGTTTTAAAATAAATCATATCAAGAAAGATATTAATATCAAAAGACATTTATGAATATTAAAGATATAATTTACTTTAATAAATCTCCTCTTAGATGATAAAATAAAACCATAAGAGATAAAAGAAGAGTCTTCATTCATAAAATATCAAATTATAGATATCAAGATCATTAGTTAATTTTAAGAAAGAAAAAATAGAATATTTTGATTTATATTTATGAAACTTCAAGTTTTCAAATATGGTTCATGAGAGTTATAGATCCGAAAAGACAAATTATGATTCATTTATATGACTTTCTTTAAATAAATTTATATAATGATTTAAAATTATAATTTTTTTAACTTATCAACATCATGATAAAATCATCAAAATATCAATAATGTTGGATAGATTCATCAATATCTTTTTAAAATAAAATTATTTTAAAATTTATCCAAAATCATCATCAAAATTCACTTTTTGAAAAATTCAATGAAGACTTCCTAGATTATTTTTTAATAGCTAAAGTTTTCTAATCATTTTTGTAGTTTAAGAGATTCAACAATAATAATATTATTTTATCTCTTATCGAAGGATTAATAGGATAAAAATATTTTAAAGAATAATTATTCTTTTTTGAAATTTATTCCATGAATGCAAAGTCATTTAATGTCAAAAATAAAATTTTATCAAGATCATTGCAATAAAATATTTTCAAACAAAAGCTTCAATTTATTTTAAATCCATTGATTTTTATATGTTGAAAGATTATACTATGTTATCAAGAAGTTTTTTAAAAGATAAATGACTTTGTATATGACTTTTTAAGTTAAAATTGAATATTTGGTCATTTAATCTCAAGACAATGTACATAAATATAAGCACACAAATCAATACATTAATCATCATCAAAATCTTTCTTTCATGTTCATATTTTTTTATTAAAGATAGCTAAAGTTTCATTGTTCTAATTCTATCATGTTATATCTATGTATCATTAATGAATCATCCATAAGATTCATTACCAATAATTTTATTTTTAATAATTTTTCTTATTATTTACTTAGGCTAGTGAGCTTGATAGATTGTTAGATCTCAAGTCACATGTCTTGAGCATTTAAAACATTATTTAGTACTCCTAGCTTTGTTATGAGACAAATTTATAAGAAAGATTTAGGTACCCATTTTACATTTGGGACCTATATGAAGAATTATGTCTTTCTTATTAAATTATTTTTGATAGTTTGTTGTTCCTTTAGGAACCCAAACTAACTTATAAGGACTATAATTTTTAAATAGATATTTGTTGGTTTTATGTCCTAATTTACCATAAAAATTATATTTTATTTTTAGTGGTAAATTTAAGGTAGATCCTTTAACAAATATGATTGGCTTTTGTTGAATGTTTTCAACAAAGCCTATGCCATTTTTTTTGTTAATATGACCCTTATTGACAAAGATTATATTAAAGATTTGTTCCCAATTTCAAAAAAATTTAATATTGACTTAACCATGATATTTTCTTCTTTAATGTTGTCTAGCATTTCACATTTAGAACTATGATTATGTGATGCTAATAACTCATGCATTTCATCAACTTTACCAACTAATAAATCATGTTCATTTTAAATCAATTTAAAAGATTTGCTAAGTTTCCTAAACTCATCAAACAAATCATGGAACATGTTTAATAATTCCAAAAAAAAACTTAATGAATCACTAACTCATCGTCGATAGTAATAAGAGCGAGGTTCTCCACTACTTGGTTGTGCATTTCATCTTTGGAGCTCCTCGGCTTCTTACGTTCATAGCAAGAGGTTTTGTTCATCTTTAGATCATTTTTAAGGTTCACGTTCATTAATTTATCCGGTTCATTTGTCAAGGGTTCAAAGTCTTCATCACTCGAGATTTCACTCGAGGAGTCATATGTTCTCAGTTCAAATTCCTTCCTGTTTTTTGGAAGGTATTTTTCGAATTTATTTTTAGAAGTATTTTTATTTAGTGATTAATTTAGATTAGTTGTGCTTTCATATATCATTTCTAATATATTCCATATATCGAAAGCCGAATCAAAATAAGAAACCCGATCAAATTCATTTTTATCAAGTGCACAATATAAATCATTCATAGCCTTTGCATTCAACAAAAATATTTATTTTTTAAAATCATTCCAATCATTTATTGGATTAGATGACTTATGAAAATCTTTTTCAACAATACACCACAAATCAAGATATATCAAAATAAAAAAGATACACATTCATATTTTCCAAGATGTGTAGTCTGTCTCATTAAATATATGAGGACTTGTGATACATTTACCCTCATTAATACCGAAAAGAGCCATTTCTTTTGGGTGTTAAACCAAATGAGAAAAACGTGGCTCTGATACCAATTGACAGGATCAATTGGCACTAAAAAGAGGAGGTGGGGAGGGGGTGTGTTAATTAGTGCAAATGTAAATTTTTATTTTAAATTAAAACTTTATAGCTTTAAACAAGATAGGAAGATCTAAAGCTTTTAGTAACAAGTGAATGATTCAAAGAAGATAGCTAAGTTACTTGCTTATAAATTACTTAAGGAGCAAGAAATCTGAAAGATAAACAATGTCGTAAGTGAAGTGTTTAACGTAAAAACCTTACTTTCAAAGAGTAAATAAAATCGGAAGCGTCAATATAAAATTAGTAAGCAAGGAAAGTAAAAGAAGAACTCACAAGTTTTATAGTGGTTCAGCAACAATGGGCCTACGTCCACTCTTGATTCCTCCTTTTAGAGGCATACCGGCGTTCACTACTGATTTCTTTGGGTGAAAATCAAGCGCTTACACTTTACTTACAAGGGAGACAAGATTATAACTCTTTGATCACTCCCTTATCCCTTTTCTTCTTCCTACAATTCACACATAATATTTTCTCAGAATATAATCCCAAAACTTATTGTATGGAATGTAAGAAAACTTAGAGTATTTATAGACCCCAAATGACTTCAGAATTTGGAGCTAAAAAAATCAAACTCACCCGAAAAATTCGAGTACTAGCGGTTAAGCCGCTAATAACCTCCCGAAATCCTGAGCGACGTTGGTTGAACAGTCGTTCACTAGCGATTTACCTGCCGAAATCTCTGGAAAGGTGGTTCCCTCCACTTTTTGAATTCCGGCTTGAACCTGATATTGACCAATTCTTTGATCAATTGATTGAGCTTAACCTAAGCTCAACTAAACCCTTATAGTAGACCCGATTGTCTCTTTGAGTTGATTTGATTCCTTCTAAATCATACTTATTTATGACTCAATCTTAACCTACGACTTAAATATTACAATCAAGACATGACCACCAAGCTTATGACCTTACTCCCATAATTCGCCAACCTCTGGAATCTCTAACGGTGAGTCTCATGGTCTTCCTCTAGCGATCTCCCAACGTGTTCCTAGCGATCTTCCCGATACCTTCAGCAAAGTCCTAGTGAACGCCTAACAAGCTTTCACCGTATCATCCAAAACTTTAGCCTGATGCCTAAGCTTGATCCTAGGTCTATGTCTGATCTGTAACTCCTTCTATCGTCATGGTTAAACCTGCACGATGCTAATTATGACTTAATTAATTATAATCATAATGGCCAACATATCCACTTCAAAACCTTTCCAACTCCCGGAAAGCCTTTCGGCTACCTCCGACAATCTTCCAGCGAGTTTTGGTCTTCATTCGACGAACTCCCTTGCGCCATCCTAGTAAACTCCCGATACCATCGACGAGCTCCTTACGCACTTCTGGCGAGTTCCCAACCGCATCATCCGAACTCCGGCCCTATGCATGAACTTGACTTTGGCCAAACCTCTGATTGTCATATTATCTCTATCGTAGTTAATACTGCATCAAACAATTCTAACACATATTAATTAATAACTCATCAATTGATTTCATTATCAAAATTCGAGATTCAACATTAATTAGTACTTTTGAAAAACTTTCATCGATTTGAAGATTCATTCAATAAAGCTTGTATCGAGAAAACATTTAAACTTGAAAACATTTGTAGGACTGTAATGAACAAGTAAACTTGAAAATCTCTGATTGTCATATTCTCTCTGTCATAGTTAATCCTGTATCAAATAATTCTAATAACATATTAATTAATAACTCATCAATTGATTTCATTATTAAAATTCAAGATTCAATATTAATTAGTGCTTTTGAAAAAATTTCATAGATTTGAAGATTCATTCAATAAAGCTTGTATCGAAAAATCATTTAAACTTGAAAACATTCGTAGGACCGTAACAAGCAAGTAAAATAGTTTGCAAAGTAATCAAACATAAAAAAAAAGAAGGTACACTAATTTTATTATGGTTCGATCTATGTCATCTATTCTATTCCATATTCCTCCTTTGTTAAGGTCACTGGCTTCCACTACTGATCTTATTTCAATAGGTAAAGATCAATTACCCTCTTATAACTTTATTCTTCTTTTTATAGGTTTAGAAGATAACCTTTATTAAAACAAATCTGAAGGATCTGAAAGTCCCAGAATGCAGGAGGAAAAAACTTGCAATTTAAGCTATATACATGTTAAGACTCAATGAAGCTTTAATTTAATTCTCAATCTTCCAATCTCGAAATATTAATCTGAATCTGAATCGTGATACTCAGGTGGAGTTCAGTATGCAACTCGGCACAGAAAAAAAAAAAAAAAACCAAAAATCTGCCATGCACAAAGCATTTCTGAGACAAGCATTGTTGAGTTGGAAACTAGTAGAAAAGAATTGCTAAATGCTATCAATATGCCGCTAAATTGTCCTCTGGTTTGACATCGTGTGCGTCAGCATTCTGATATGAGCCAAAATGTGTGAACCAGCATCGCAATCCTTGATTTGAAATGTATGCATACATATTTCTTGGGCCAGATTGGCAAGGTTTGGTATAAACTCATCACTTGCTAACTGAAACACAAACAAAAGGACATTTCTATGACTTTACATCATCAAGGTATCAATTACATGTTTTTTCGATTTTAATGTGACATTTAGAAGGTCAAAAAAACAAAAAAGAATTATTGACATGCAATAAAATGAACGGCATTTGTATGTTTATTTTGAGTTTCTTTGTAAGTTTGAAACCTTTAATCGACTACAAGATAGAGTTCCACAGTCTGTGATATCACATGGACAAGCATCAATCTCCTACATTGTGTAAACGGTCCATAGATATACCCTCAAATTAAGTAAACTCCAAAAATCTTCCAATAAAAATCATATTCGCCAATTTGGATTGCATTTCAATTTCCTTAAGTCTCAAGATAGTAACAATGGCGATTTTGGTTTCATGAATTTAATATTCTTGGACCTCAAAGATTGTTCTCACAGTTATTTGTGCCGACACCAAAACTCGTCCACTTTAAGTGCCTTCAAAGAGTTCTTCAACAATATGAAATTAAAGAGGAAGGATTCATTTAGGTTGCCACCTCTTTTGTAATCTCTAGAACAGGGAAAGAATTCAGACAGTAGTTCATTTGTTCTTGCAGGTTGATAAATGGTCAGATCAACCAGCAACAAAAGCTGTCAGACTGGGCTATTGTTGAAGTTTGGTTGCTATGGTCCCAACTTGATGGATCAGTTTCACATTAATTGTGTCCTCACTTGAGCTTTAGCTTATCAATCGTGATTGTTTTTAGTTGTTCATATGTCCACTCCACCACGCCGCTCTTATGATTTGATGGCCACTCATGGAACATTTCATGTCATTACTTGCTTTATTTACATACCATTTCAAATCCTTGTGTGTGAATAAAACTTTGCTAAATGACTGGTTGAAGATTAGCTTAATTCTACAATATGTTCTCTAAAACTTTTCATCCGTAGTTCTGTAGGTATGCTGCTGCTGTACGTTAAAATCCCAATCTTACAAGAGATAAATTTCTGAGAAAAACATCACCAAGCATACTAGAGTGAACACAATGTGATTTTCTGTGCAGATTAAAGTACATAACTATACAGTGCTTCCCAAAAACACTATTTCAATTCACATTCCAGTTCTCATGATGAACAAGAAGCAGAACAGTTGAGAGAGGAAAACGAAGGAACCATAAGAGAGCGAGCAGTGGGGAATACCGCACTCTGGAGTAGCATTGGAGTACCGTATATTTGGGGATTGGAGAAGAAGCTACGAAGAAGATGGCTCGACAGTCTTGAAGGAGTCGTGAAGGCGACGGAGCACGTCCTGGTCCCGGCTCCAGTCGAGATTGGGCGCGGTGACGAAGTGGGCGTAGAGCTTGTTGCGGGCGCAAGTGACGGATATCAGGCTGTGGGAACCTGCCCCCTCGATCTCGTAGGCGTAGTACAGCTGCCCATTGTCGTCCTTGCGCTCCTGGGAGCGTACCTCGTCGGCGGTGGCGATCTGGTCCTGCAGGCCCACGTCGGAGAGGGCGAGGTTGGAGAGGACGGCGTCGACGGGGGCCAACGCCCGGAAACCGGGGAGGAAGGTGAGGTACTCGCGCTCGGAGCGCTTCTTGGGGTTGTAGAACTCGCTGTCGGTGCCGTTGGTGCCCTTCTCGACCTTGGACACCAGCCGCTCCTTCCACCCCTCGGGGACCTCGTACGTGTACTCCGCGGTGGCCTTCTTGTCCGCGTTCCCGCCGTATCCGCCGTAGTTGGCTGCGCTAGCAGCGGTGCCGTAGTAAAGGCTGAACGTCGGGTCAGCGAAGGACGGGGCTGGGGCGGCGGAGAGCAGGACGGCGGCGGCGGCGGCGGCGGCCACAAGAGTGGTGGAGAAGGGCTTGTGGTGGGGCTTGAAGAAGGGTTTCGGAGGCGGCTTGGCGACCGTCACGGTGGCGGAGGAGGCGATGGACGAGAGGGTGGAAGGGGAGGGGAGAGCCGAGGCCATTTGCGGACAGAGCCTTGTTTGTGGTGGAAGATGGGTCTGTGTTGATGTCGGGTTAACCTTATCCACCAATCATATTACCTATCTAAAAATCTCGGTCGGATTCGGATCTGGATTCCGGATCCGGATCCGGATCCGGATCAGCACGTCCATCGGAGGGTCGGAGTCCATTACAGATTCTCAATCAAATCGATCAAATCCAAACGATGCAAGCATTTCCCATAATCTTCCATTATAATATAACCTGTGCCGTTCTTGAATGTCAAATTTAGCCTCTCCTATTAATAGGAGGATTCGGTCAAACTTTGTACTTTTCATGCACGTGCAAGCACGTAAGCCCTGCACGCCCTAAATAAGCGCCAAGGCCTCAGAAGGAGCACGACCACTACCCCGTCCTATAAAGCTCCCCCCACCCTTCCCTTCTCTCCTCAGGCTTGGAAAGGAGGAGGAGATATCCCCAGGCCATCTTTCTCCATCTCAGCTTCACAAACTCAGCAGGCGGTTAGAGACTCCTGCCGTCGACCGCCAACCATGGAGATGAGGAAGATCGCCTGCGCCATTTTCGTCGCTGCCGCCACGGCGACCACTGCCATCGCTGCAGAGGCACCTGCCCCTGGCCCCGCCAGCGACTCCTTCGCCATCGTGCCCGCTCTCGGCGCCGTTCTCGGGGCTTCCGTCGTCTCCTTCGCTTACTACTTGTAGAAGCCTCACGAAGGAGAAAGAAAGAAGACGAACCCTATATGTACTGTATTGATTCTATCTTTCTTCCTTAATGGAATTCGTCTGATGTGTTGATTGGCATGCATTGAATAAAATACCACTTTATTAAATCCTTGCCTTGAAGAATTGCTGAGGTGATTGGATGATGATGATAAAATCTATGAAATATCTACCAAATCTCACTGATTAGGTCAATGGAGATACAAAGAACAATAACGAAATAAGTTCTGAGCCAAAAAACAATCTGATCATCACCAGCATGTGTAAAAAAAAAAAAAAAAAAAGCCCCTGCAACAAAGCCCTACAAAACATCACATTTAACTGCAGGAAAGGCAAGGATGGAGCTCAAGTTACTAGTTGGGATCATTGCAAGCGAAGCAGGGGCATTGTTTGGAGATTCGTGGTGTGATACGTAGAATTGAAGAACCTAATTCTTCAGATTAAATAGCTTGCTGTCAGTATAAGTTAAGCAGTGAACTGTGCGTATCTCATTTGATGTGATATCGTTCAGCTAAATAACTCTTTTTCTGTAAAGGGTGATGATGTCAAACGGGAGTAGGGCCTGATTTAGCACAATAGTATATATCTGAGGTTTTTCGTAACAAAGGAAAGTGCAATCGATCACCATTTGATATGGTAAACCATGAAATATTATTGGATGTAAAGGAAAGCTTAAGGATAACAACATAATTTAATTTATTGAATATGTCATGAATATATAAGATAGGTAAATGTATTATTACCTGCATAAATTATGCATATGTCATGAATTATAAATTATAAATTAAATTATAGATTTACCTGTATCATTAAATGTCATAAGCTTCCTTATGAGAAAAACAAGGTCATTACCTGTATAAATCATTTGCCAACCAAAACTTATATACTTGAATAAAACTCTATCATATATGCATAATTTATTTATTTTTCCTTATATTCCTTTCTCGACTTTCTCCTTTTTATTTATTTATTTTAATCTCTCTATCTTGTTTTTGTTCCTCTTTGCCTTTTTCTTTCCTTTGCTTTAATTTTTTTTTGTCTCCCTTCCCTTCGTTGCCCAGTGGTTGGGTGGCAGCACACAATTTTTTTTGTTTTCTTTTATTTCCTCTTTCTCCCTTTTTTTTTATTCGTTTGTCCTCCCTCTTCTCCTCTCTTTCTTTTTTTTTTCTCCCTTTTTTTTATTCGTTTGTCCTCCCTCTTCTCCTCTCTTTCTTTTTTTTTTCACCTTATTTTTTTACTTCCTCTCTCTCTCTCTCTCTCTCTCCTTCCCTCCTTTACTTCCATCCTCTTTCCTCTGCTGATCCTCATTAATTTTCCTCATAATCTGGTTGGCACGCTCTTCCGTCCGCTACCATGTGGCATGCACCACCTTGCTACATCATAATCTGCTCCCCTCTTGCTTTGTAATGTGACGTGCCGACGCCAAGCCTTTGTCTTGCTGCAGCGATGAAATATTTTTCTTTTAATTTTTTTTTTCCCCCACAAACTCTTATTCTCTCGGGTTGCTATGATCCTGCAGTCCACCGCAAGCATGCAACAAACAACAATCTCTCTTTAAGTCTATAATATGATCAAGATTTTATAAATATACATCCATTTAGATTCCTATGAACATATCTAGATTATTAAATCACATCGTTAAAAAATTTTTGGGACCGGCTCATATATTTTCAAGATGAAGAACAGATGATAGATGAAGACCTACTGGTTGCAATGGAGTCTGTTTAGCTGCTGGTTGCAGCTTCTATGACAAAGCCAACTGCTCTACCAGCTACTCTGAAGCTAAAAAGGCATCCTAGAGGGATTAAAGGTTGCTCCTCAATTGGGTATATAACAATATACTCATGGCAATTGATGCAAACCTTTTGGATGAGTCCCTTAATAGTTACCAGCACAACATATATTTTTATTTATATCGAGTCACTAACTTAGCTGAAATTATGTAAGTAATTTGATCTCGTAACTTTTTTGTCAGGCTATGAAGATTTACAAAGAAGAAAACATACTAGTGGAGCGAACAATAGACAAATCAAGGCCTTCGTTTTGTAGAGGGACCAACATGCAAAGACCAAGTAAAGAACTTTGCTAGGCCAAAATAAATAAATAAATAAAAACTCACACTCACAAGTTAATAAATTTTTTATTAGGAACAAATGCCTTTCAAACTTATCTAAAGACTAGTGACTAAGATTGATTAAATAATGTAACATATATACAAGGTCCCAAAAATTATTCACAAAACACGTAGATAAAGATCTCTAATATACTAAGAAAATTAATTATGGTGAATACTAACTATTGGTTAATGAATTTTTTTTTATTTCTTTCATCTTTCAATTTGATATTCTAGTGATGGACTTAAAATAACATCCACTAATGTCATAATTTATCGTTAATCTACTATATTGAGTTAAGCCGATCAAACTCATTTTTCTGAAAGTTGTGTCATGTGCCGACAACTGGATACAAGTTTTCCTCACACAAATGTATTATGCCACTAGTGTCACCCATAAAACTGATGTCAAGATATAACAAATCCAGCACTTTAGTTAGTTTGAGATATTAAGTATTAAGAAACAGCAATTAGAGTCTCAAACTATACCTGCTATTTATAAAGTGGTGAGAGGAATGTTATTCCTTCTAACTCTTAGATGTGATAGATTTGTCGAGATGGCTTTTAAAAATCTAAAATATTTAATCATATCAATACCAATCTTGGTAACAAAAGCTTTCCATCCAACAATTTGAAATATTTATCTTGATCAGTCTTTCTTTTTCTTCTTCCATGACACACCTGTATCCTGCAGTGGAGATCCATACAATAAGAGAAATACAATCCACTTTGACTAAAAAACAGTCGTAATTGCAAATTGCTGATAGCAACATTTATAAATCCGATATCCGACCCCCAAAGGCTTGGATCCTTGCATTGGATCCAATAAGTTCACTATCGGATTCCGGTTCTGCGCCCGACTCCACAAGATCCTCAACCGCAACCATCATGCTTGGTTCGGCTTCGCACGCGTTCTTCCTATTCTTTGTTGACGGTCATCACAGGGTGGGCTGTCGTCTAAAAAAGTATGGCGAGTTAAATTACCGGCAACCGGATGCCCATTGGAGAAAGGGTAAAGTAGCAGACGCCGCGATTCCCCCTTTCCCCGATCCCTAAATACCAGATCTTTCCCTGCGCCTTCGCATGGTCGTCCCAGCCATCGGTCCTCCTCCACCAGCATCTTCGCCTTACCGGATTCGTAAGCTTCCCTTTCTCTCGCGCTCTCGTGGGCGCGGGGGTCGCGCCGTCTCTTTCGGTGAATCATTCGGCAGCTCCTTGAAGCAGAATCGGAGCGGGGAGGTCCCATCGTCGCTCCTGGCAGAAGAATGGTGTGTTTTCTTTATCCACCTCAACCCAATCCATGTGTTCAATCTTAAGCACCCGCGACATTTCCGCTCGAGTGCAAACCTAATGATCCATTTGATTATTTGTGGATCCTGGCGGTTCTTTTCGTTATTCCTAGGTTGTTTGTTGATTCTCTTGCCTGTCGATTTTAGGTGCTTGTCTGGATTACAAAGGTAGTTCCTTTTTGTTCTTTGATTCTCTTTTGTGTGCTATCTAACAATCTAACAAGAATCATAGAGCTGAAATTGTCGGTCACTCTCTATACATTCCGATGTTAAATGTAAACATATTCGTATGCATTTATCCTCCCTTTTGCACGTTCTGCTCTTTTTCTTCCCTTGATATGCGATATGCTCCTATGTCTTCATTTGTTTGTGATGCATCTGTGATTAGTAGCAACGATCAAATGCGAACTATCTGCCTTCCATTTAGACTTGATTGCTTGATCAGAATCATTTTGCCCGTTCGTTGTCAATTTCTTGAATTATTCAAGTCTTTATACCTCCCTCATTTGTAAGTTCAGTGAGCTTTATCCTGCGGTGTTTTCCATCTTTCTGATACCTGGACTGCTTAAGTTCGTAGATCATATGCTTCTTTGTTCTTGTATGTTGTGCTAATTTGGACAATCAACTTACTGTTTTTAAAGCAAATGTGGTCTCTGCATTCTCATAGTTGCATATGATGTTTCTCATATTCCGTTGAACAATGTAAACACATTCTATATATGCATCACATGTTGGGAATGTGGATTTAATGAGCATATATATTTTTGGACTACTCCATCCAGTTGTATATGAATTGTTATGTTAGATCATTCATTAGTTTGCAATGACTTTTAAGTAATTGTTCCCGTTTCTGTAACTTTAGGTATTGATCAGTGCGCATCAGCTTCATTTGGTTAAATGTTATTTCTGATTTCTGTTTTCTTTTTCAAAGTTCTGAAGAAGGAAGAGGAAGGTGAGCTAAAGTCTGGAATTCAACCATAGGTAAGTTATCTTCCTTGTTTAATATCTTGTTTTTTGAGTTATTAATCACGTCTAGATATTTTTGTTGTTAAAGCTTATTTCACACTCTAACATGGATGCTGGTGTTTATCTGTTCCATATTGCTTTTCATGTCCAATGCAGAACATTCTCTCTATAGCAAAAGCAAAAGCAAAAGCAAAAGCAATCTTTGTCCTAGTTATATGATATATAAAGCTAATGCTAATGCTTAGATAACAATACAATACAGCATTTGGTGGTAGTTTAGAGATGACTGTGGTTATATGTTAGATAACATGTTAAAAAGCTGACTCAGGGTTATAATGCTTTTCCGTTGTCTTCTTTCGGCCTGCCCCCTCTTGGTCCTCGATGTCTCCAAAATTTGTCAGTTATTTACCCATCCTCGCAGCCTTCCTGTAAGTCATCTACAGTGAATTCAATCAATATCTCCTACTCAAGAACAATGCCTTTTTTCCCCTTCTCTTTCTCATCCATCTTATGCTTCACCTTTTTCTCGGTTCAGGAATCTGATCCTCAATCTCCCCCTTCAGTTTATCTCAGCCTTCAGCAACATGGCTGGATGAGCTTCCTTGTCATCGTTGCGCCCAGATTGCTGTCTTCCATTTTTCTTCTACTTGCTATAGGTATCAGATACAGGACATTCTTAATATAAGATTATGATTTTTTTTTTTCTGATATTTCTTGACATTATGGTTAGCTATAAATGGATTTTTTTCTTTGCTGTTGGGTCCGAGTGGCTGTCTTTATTAATCTTTTTGTTCTTGCATATTGCTATTGGTGTGCAGTAGTTGACCCATACGCAGTGGTGTTGCTTAACCTGCAACTGTTCTCACTGAGCTCAAATCGTTGTTGTTACTGGTTTTTTATGTCTTCTTCTAAAATTTTTACTAAATTTCTGGAGTCTGACATCTGTGGTTGCTGTGGTAGTCTGTAGTTCCTACCATGTGGTTGAAACTGTAAGTGAATTTTTCAAGAATCCATGTCATATACAATTAAAGTGATGTCCAGGGAACATTTTCATTGCATATAGTCTGTGGTCAATTCTAATCTACTGTGCCCAAGTTGATTGCCAGTTATCAAGTGGCTGCAAAATTATGCATTTAACGCTTTTAGGTTTTTGAAAGCAAATCATAATTAAGGTAGTCTATCTAACATCAATAAACAATGAACTTCCATCTAAAAGTTTAAAATCGAGCAGGAGCGACAGTTTTTTTGCCAGTTTTTTCTTCTTGTCTTCCGTATGTAAATTGGTTAAGCTCTTGAAAGGTGATTTATATAGGGTTGGACTTCCCCATTAAAATTGGTCATAAAGGTTTCCTTTCATCTGGTTTTTGTATTTAACTCAAACCAAATAGGTTTTCATTTGACTTTAGGTTCTTGTTTGGGAACCTTATTTAGAGCTTAATTCAATTTCAAGATGAACGCTGCAAGTTTCATGCAACTAATTATCCTAGGAGCTTCTAATTCTGTTGCTTGTTTGCTTGAGCCTATTATCTTTAACAAATAATAAAAATATGCCAACCATCTAGCTGGCTTCATGTTGTTTCATCCAAGATGCTCCGGTCACTAATTTTTAGTGACTGAGACAGAGAAACCTTTCTATCCTGGTAGAAGAATGAAAAGTCTTGAGATCTAGTGTTATTTTAGATAACGATGTTTCTTTGCTATTGCTACAAAAGAAAACAAAAAATGGTCATCTTCCGTTGTTCCTCTCACATCATGGGTTACATGAGTTTGTGCATAGGGTTGTCAGAAGGATTGGATTATGAGATCTCAGCTTCTCTCCTTATATTCCATCCGGTAGCTTTCTGGCCTGACATGTCTCATGCCACCTAGAGGTTCATAAAGCACTGCTAAAAAAAGAGCCATTGGGTGACTTGGAAGCTTATAGTACCAATTCAAAGTGGGTTTGTGAGGGTTCTCTGAGTCTAACCTAAGTGTGAGAGGATGAACTATTGTTAATGGACATCTACACTAGGTGACAAGGCCCTTCTTATTCCCAGAGTTGATGAGACTAGCTTAGCTAACAAAGGATTGTTGATAGCATTAAAATCCCCTCAGACACACTATATCATGTGAAAAAGCTACGACAACTTAAAGAGCTTAACCGAAAGCTCTTGCTCATTAAAGTAGCATCTAGCATTGAGAAACAATGGAATCCAAGGAGAATCGTTGTTGTTTGAGTTTGGTATGTTAGGAGACTGATACAGTTCAAGTGACTCTGGTACCAATATGATGTAGGACCATAGCGTAGATGGGCAAACAACATGTTCTTTTGCTATGATTTACTAGTTGTGGAAAAAAAAAGGGAAGGTGTGATATCAGGGAAAGGAGAAAGAGGAATGAAATTCGAGAAAAAATAGTCGAGTTGTATTTGCTGGAATACTTTTGGATTGAAAAGAAACAAACTCAAGATAGAACTTGCATAAAATCGATAAATAGTTCATCATCAAGTTTAAAATCACAAAGGAATACAGAAAATTTACCATCCCAAGGATATTAAACAAGGATACAGAACGGAAAATAAAAAACTCACCACTCAAGGAAGTGTCCAAAAGATACAGAGTTTTAGAGAGAACTACAAATGAGCTTCTGCCGATACATATCAGATTCTAAACTTCTTTCTAACCCTAAAACATAAAATAAATACTAGTGCATGAAACAACCCTTCATGCATAGGGAACTATGAAATTAAGTGCTATACAACTGGTAGCTAACCCCTTTAATGCATTCCTTAGTCATGAAGAAAAGCACTTTGAAACAACTTTAACTTTCTACCTTATAAACCACTTATTAATAAAGTAGCTTTAACTTTCTATAATGAAAATGCTCATGAGCTATCATATTTTAGAGGTTTGGATTAAAGGCTATGAGACAAACATTATGTTTTGTAGAGAATGCCATAGGATCAACAAGATTTAGTTGAGCTGACTGTAGCAAATTAGACACTCTTGTGTCAAGGTGTTAAAGAAGATAAAAGAAAAAAAATTGATATATATCTAACTCTAGTTTGGAGATTTACTCCGAGAAATTATGACCTCGTATCCCTTCTTGTCTCACGTATGGGAAAAGCACTCGAATTAGTCTGTCTTAAGCAATTATTCTTAGGGATATAACGTGTATTTGAGAATAAAGTTTGCAATTTTGTACCATACTGACGTACCAATCAGCTGTCGGTACGGTATGTACCGAGCTGTATTGAGCGTACCACACATGGTACATTAAGGTACTGAACTATTCGAGCGTATCGGTTCTCTATCGGACCAGTATGTACCAAACGTACCGAGCGGTACGATACAGTATTGCAAACCCTATTTGGGAACACATTTAAAAGATGCATTGAGGGCCCAATACACATTTCAAATGTGAATTGGTATTTGGCATTTATTTTAAATTGAATTTGGCCTGGATGCTGCATTGCAAATGCTCAGATGCTGATGTCACCTTAGGGTAGCATTAACATTTTAGCATTTGCCGGATGCTAGTGAAGGTTTTTTTGAAATTTTTAAAATAACCTTTGACGTTCTCTATAATCATAAGATTGTTTTCCTATATAATACAAACCCTAAATGATTTATGTCTTCTCTAAGGTGAAATTTTATTTATTTAATTTTAATGGTTATTTTGAATTTATTTATTATATATGGACCATACAAATTTTTTTGAAAGATTACATAAATTCATTTATTTATTTTATTTATTTACTTATTAATTGAAATAAAAAATTGTATCACTCTTGAATAATATTAAAAATATTAGAAGGGTAAATTTGTCACATAATATTCAATGAACCTTTGAAATATAATTTTACTAAGCAACACTTACGACAATGCACATTTAAAATGCAGTTTTTGTTTATTGTTTGCCAAACACTCAAAGCATTCTACAACTATACATTCACTTGAAGCACTTTCTTCAAATGCACATTAAAAATGTAAATGTATTCCCAAGCATACCTGTAGCCTTATATCACTTACAAATGTTATGGGGGAGAACTTTTTATTTATTTATTCTATGATACTGTTCATTATAACTTCTTTCCCTCCTTCTATAGAGCCCATTACAAGAAGAAATTTGGGAGCTGCAGAAAGAAAGAGTACAGTGAAGAAAATTACATCAAATAAATCAATGCATATTAATCATTTCTTCCTTTCCTTATTTGGGAAATATATGTTTATCAGAATTATTTTTGAAAAATAATCTTTATTGGTGGTGAGGGAAATATATGTTTATCAGAATTATTTTTGAAAAATAATCTTTATTGGTGGTGTGATATTTGATTGACAGAATTCCTTCTTCGTAGATTCTTCAGTGATGATAAAACTTCCTTGTGGATGGAATTTTTAATCAGCTTAAAATTTTTAATTAAACCTAAAATATATTGTTGGAATTTCCAATCAAGCTTAATATTTCTCTTCTCTTTTTCTTTTTGTTTGGCGTCCTTTTATTTTTATATTTGGACAATCTTGATAACTAATATAGGGTCATAGAAGACATTGTCATATAACATCATATACCATTTGCAAAAGATCACCTAAACTAATATAACTTATTAAGAAAATCAAAATGGACTAGCATGACCACTTGCTAAGAGATGGAAGTAAAGTACCATGCTCACTTCCTCTCAGGAAAAAGAAAATGCTCCCTTAAATGCTTATTGCTGCAGAGCTCACCAACCATGAAGGTGCTTTATCACTGCATATGTTTCTATTGGTAACTTTGTTACAATTATACAACAACTATTAAGGACAATTTGGTATTTACTTTTTGATCGAAGGATCAACCACAATCGTATTTTTCAGTGTATCTGCTTGGAGACGCAAATTGAGGGTTGGGATGAAGTGCAGGGTCATCTGTGGCACTTGGTCATTTAATTCTAGAGGAAAAGATGACAGATGTTGACACTTTAACCATGTAATGTCAAAAATCCAAAATCGGCGAATCCAATATTCGAGGATCCTATTTTTGAGAGGGTATAGAGACAGTCAACTTCTGCAATTCTACTTGTATTTTTTAGATTCGAATCCTATTCTCCCACAACGTGAAGCAGTAATCTTACCATTGTACCAAGGCCCACACTTACCCTATTTATTTATTTTATTTTTAAAATTTTAGAAATTTTAAGATTCTTCGAGAATAAGTTAGATGGTAGTAATTTCTTAGTTTGATTAGTTGCTTTATAGGATATAAGTTACACTGAACATATTTAGGTTTATCCGAGTACAAGATCGCAAAGCACCTCATACTAGGGAATAAATACTTCAAGCAAAGGGGCTACCCATAAGTTACTATTTTGATTATAAATCCTTGATATTTTGCCTGCATTTTTAAAGTGGATACTGACACGGCAAATATGGGACATGACATATGCTTTATTCATGCTTATCATTGGGTCATCCTTAGCACCTATGGTTGACCCACCATTAATAATCTTCTAGCTTTTCAATAATTCATTCAATGTAACAATTAGCTTGGTAACTATTAAATACTATCATTAGTCAATTTATAGATGAATTCTAGTTTCTTACTTTTTATCATTTAGATCTCCTAAAGCTTGATCAAAATGTTTGTAAAAATCTCTTTCATTTTTTGATTTGTGCTACCACAATGTTTTGTAGCAAGCATATTAGAGGACAAGGACAAAAAAATGATATTGTCCTAATTTGAGTCATCTCAAATTCTCAAACTTCCTAATATATTTATTTGTCACGTATGATTTTCTTTTCACAACACTGCCAATGTCAATCCAAAGTCCGGATGAAAAAGGTGGAGGGTTGCATTAGGTTATTGACAACCAGCGTAAAATTATGCTAGATCTCATGACCATTGATCTTAATTTATTTCAGTATAGAGCTAGGTCGTCACTCAGAAGTGATGCAAGACACCTTCACCACTTAGATGTCTCAAATTATAAACAGTGGGCTATGAGGTTGCTGGGAAGTGGCTCATCACATCAGTGCTTGGATGTGGTGCTAAGTAGATAAGGGTTCTCTCATTGTTTTGGACCAATGAGATTAGTCCAAGAACATAGGGTTAAGTTGGCAACTTGGAATATAGGAACACTTTAAGGGAAGGAATTAAAATTGGTAGACACTATGATCAGAAGAATTATAAATATTATTTGTTTACAAAAAACTAAGTGGGTAGGGGAAAAATCTATAGAGATCGATAGTATTGGATTTAAAATTTGGTATACTAGAAAAGGTAATCACAAAAGTGGTGTAGGAATTATTGTTAATAAGAATCTTAAAAACAATGTTAAAGATGTACAAAGATTTGGAGATAGAATTATAGTTGTAAAACTTGTATAAGGACAAGATGTTTTGAATGTTATTAATGCTTATGCCTCTCAAATCGGATTGGATGATTAAACCAAAAGAGAATTTTAGGAAAGCTTAGATAATATCAATCATGGAATGCATATAACTGAAAAACTTATAATTGAGGAGATTTGAATGGTCATTAAAGGAAAACATATGGTGAATATAATGGGGTACATGAGGACTTTGGTTATGGGGAGGGATATGAATATGGTGGTATGATTTTGAAATTTGCAACTTTGTATAATCATATAATTGTAAATACTCACTTTAAGAAGAGAGATGAACATTTAATTACTAATAAGAATGGTCACAATTGCAGTCAAATAGACTTTTTCCTAATTAGAAAGGTAGATAAAGTTATTGTAGGAATTGTAAAATCATATCTGGTGAAAGTTTGACGAATCAACATAGGTTAACAAAGGTTAATGGTATTAGATATTTACTGTAGAAAATGAAAGAAGAAAAAGATAGCAAAAAAAATTACTAGGATTAGATGGTCAAATTTAAAGATGATAATGTAAACACTCTTATGGGTATGATGGAAAGGGAGGCAACTAGGAACTTAGATAAGGATAATATTTGGACTATGATGGCTAATAAGATTAGTAGCTTAACAAAGGAGATTCTTGGTGAAACTAAAGATAGAGGTATAATCTTAAGAAATAGTTGGCGGTGGTGAAAGATTCAAAAAGTAATTTTTACTAAAAGATCATGTTTAAAAGATTGACAAAATTACAAAAATGAGAAAAAAAATAAAAGATATAAAAAATCTAAAAAAGAAGCTAAAAAATGGTTAGTATGACAAGATACAAAGTTTATGATAATTTTTAGAATTCATTAGGTACTAAGATAGTGAAAAAGATATATATTGAATTACTAAAGCTACGGAAAAAAGTGTAAGGATTTACGTAATATTAGATGCATTAAAGACGAAGATCAAAGAATACTTGTTAATGATAACGAGATCAAGGAAAGATGAAAAAATTATTTTTATAAATTATTGAATGAATATTCCACACATGACTTAAATTTAATGATAAATAATAGTGATAGATTTAATAATCATAGATTTGTTCATAAAATTAGAGCTAATTAAATAAAAGATGCCTTAAAAAAGATGAAAATAGCTAAGAGCGTGGGGCTTGACGGTATCCCTATTCAGGTCTGAAAAAGTTTTGGGGACAAGGGAGTAACTTGGTTAGCTATCTTATTTAACAAGATCATGAGATTCAAAAGGATGCTTGATGAATGGAAAAAGGTTTCTAGTGCCAATTTACAAAAATAAGGGTGACGTACAAAATTATTCAAATTATAGAATTAAAATCATGAGCCATATTATGAAACATTGGGAAAGAGTTATCAAAAGTTGCAAAGGGCTTGAAATAAAAATCTCCAAAAATCAACATTGTTTTATGCCTAGAAGATTGACCATTAAAGCTATTTATTTATTAAGACCAAGGTTTGACTTATCGGTCCGTATCAGCGTACCGAGTTCATCTCAATACCGGTACGGTAATGGTACTGCATGGTACACACAGTGTGTACCATCTGATATATTAAAATATAATATAATATTTTATAATATAACATTAAAATATTAAAATATAAAAGAGAGAAAAGCGACGTCGCCTCGATCTTTCTCCCGTGCGGAGAAAGAGTGCCCGCCAGGGTGGCGGCAGCGGCGCGATGGCGTGGGCGGCGGCGCACGGGCGAGGATCGTGCACGGGCGATAAGTTTTTTCTCTCCTCTTTTCTTTTTTTCTTCTTCTTTTTCCTATTCTTCTTCTTCGTCCTTTTTTCTCGCTCAATCGATCGCCGACGTTCAATTTCTCCCTTCAATCAACCGCCGACGGTCAATTTCTCCCTTCAATCAACCGCCGACGGTCAATTTTTGGCAGAACCGCTCGGTAGCGGGCGGTCCGTGTCTTAAGAACAGGCCGTATGTAGCCCGATGCTTGATTAAGACAATTAATATAAACGATAGGGAGAAAAAGATTTGCATATGGTTTTTATCAAGGTTTGTAATTTTGACTGTCTGCAGCTACATACCGTTTACCGGTTGCTGTGTACTGCGCTATCGGGTATCCAAAATCGACCATCGGCGGTCGATTTCGGCCGTCAGTGGCCGATTGAGGGAGAAATTGACCGTCGACGGTTGATTGAGGGAGAAATCGGGTTGATTGAGGGAGAAAAAAGGAAGAAGAAGAAGGAGAAGAAAACCTAGCGTCGTCCTCGCCCACGCGCCGCCGCCGCTTGTCGTCGCCACTGTCGCGTATGAGCGCCCTCCGCTTTTCTCCCGCTCATGGAGACGGAACGTCTCCTCGCGTGGGGAGAAAGATCGAGGCGACGTCGCCCTTTTTTTTAATATATTTAATATATTAATATTATATTATATAATATAATATTATAAAATATTATATTATATTTTAATATACCGGGTGGTATGCACAATAATAGTATCGTACCAGTATCGAAAATATGTCGGTACATTGGTACAGACTGGTAAGTCAAACCTTAGTTTTTATTGACATAGAGAAAGTCTATGATAGGGTTCCTAGATGTTTATTATAGTGGGTCTTAGAAAAGAAATATGTATCCACTTATTATATTGATGTTCTTAAAGATATGTATGATAATGTAGCATTGTGTTAGAACTATAAGGAGTGTATTTAGTGAGTTTTCTATTAGCATAGGATTACATCAAGGATCTGCATTAAATCCCTATTTTGCACATTGATATAAAATGAACTTACTAGTCACTTACATGATAGACCTCTCTGATGTATGTTATTTGCTAATGATATTCTCTTAGTTGATTAGAGCCTAAATGAAATTAATTATAGACTTGAGCTATAGAGGCAAGCCTTAGAAACAAAAGGTTTTAGATTAAGTAAGACTAAAACTGAATATATAAGATAATTTTAGTGATTATAGAAATAGACATGATAATATAATTAAGTTGGATAGACAAAATATTTTTTGAAGTAAAAACTTTAGGTATTTTGGATCAATTATTCAATAAGATGGAGAGATCGATGAAGATATTATTCATAAAGTAAAAACAGGATGACTAAAATGCTGAGGGGTATCAAGAGTCTTGTGTGATCATCTAATACCTTTGAGATAAAAAAAAAAATTATAAGATACTTGTGAGACTAATTATGCTTTACGGATCTGAGTATTGGGTAGTTAAGAAACAACATATACAAAATTTTTATGTTGTCGAGATGAGAATATTGAGAGGGATGTGTGGTGTTATTAAGAAAGATAAAAAAAGAATGCTTTTATTCATGAACACCTAGATATTGTTTCAATAGAGGATAAGATAAGAGAAATCATTTAAGATGGTATGAGCATGTGTTTAGGAGACATCTAGATGTGGTAGTCAGAAGATGTGAAATAATTAATGTTAGTGATACAAAAAAAGGTAATGGAAGACATAAAAGACTTTAATAGAAACTATAAAGAAATATTTAAGTATTCTAAGATTAACTAAGCATATGGATTTTTATAGGTCTCAATGACGACAAAAGATCCATGTAACTAACCCCAAATTATTGAGACTTACAGCTTTGTTGCTGTTAGTATATATGATTTTCTTTTCATGATTATAGATAGATTTTGGTTTGTACTTACTAATGCATGTTGTAGCACAATTTGGCAGCTTTCTCATTTTACACATTAAGTATTTCTATATTGTAACTGTATAAAACTGAACTGCTAAGTGCGACAGGTTACAAAGAGGGGGATATTGGTGTTTTAACTTGATCACAAGTTGTACATGGTTTGTTAGATTTATTTTTTTCCTTTAATTGTCTTAAGAATGATTTTGAGTTTTCAGAATTCTGGAGAGTTTGGGATATGCCACAGCTTGTCAACATGCTATCAACATGCGGTTCCATGTTGTTCTGACGTTGTGCTGATGCACAACTTTGGCGTATCTTTTGGCTTGTGCTAACAGGGACAGACCAGATGCTATATAGTACCACATCGAGCAAGTTGTATACGCAGAGCATGCCAGAAAATTTAAATATTTGGTCTTGTGAAACTTTATTTTATTATTATTGGCATACAATAAGCATTAGGCATTAGATCTAATTTTTTGGTGTTATTTGTTGCATTTATTTGCCGGCAACAGTGCTACTAGGTGGATTTTTGCATGAGGAACATATCCAATACTACTAATCAAATGTATATTCAAGTACTTCTTCCTTTGTATGACACCCTGAAATTAGATGTTTGCATCTAGTTTGACAGGAAAATACAGTTTCCGTTGCATATTCAATTCTGTTGTGAAGTATACAAATAATTTTGCTTTTGTGTAGGTACAATGGATATATTTTTGCTGGAGGTGTTGCTGGATAGCATCGCACAGTTCAGTCTTGTGTCTTCTAACAACAATGTGAAACCTGAGCTGGTTCAAAGATACTGTCAAAAAATTGATCAGATCCTTGAGCAATTTGAACCGGTGTGCAATGAAATTGCTGCTTCTAAGATAACTTTGGATGAGCAGCTAGTCAAGGTGTTGAAAGAACTAGATTCTGCAGTAAATGAAGCCAGAGAACTTGTCCTTAACTGGTTCCCAGTGATGAGCAAAATTTATTTTGTGAGCAAAATTTATTTTGTAAGTTGATGACATTGTTTTGTAAAACCAATTAGATTATTTCGTTAGTAGCCAAATAGGCTTGTTATAGGAATGCATAATATTCCATGCCTTTTCGTTTACCATTTTTTTTCCGAGGATGTGCATGTTTTGTTTAGTTTTCATGTTCTGCTTTTTGTAACTGAGCAAACATGAAAGTTTCCTCTTTGATTATTCACAAGAATGGTCTGTATAGAAACTTTGTGAAGTTTCAGATGTAAACGTAATGGCCTTGATTTTTATGGCTGCACTGGATTTTTAAAATTCAGACAACTGTCAAGACTAATAGTGCCTCTTTATCATTGACGTATACACAATCTACACATTGACAAGCTGCAAATAATTACGTAGCTGTCTTATACAAGGGAAATATAATGCTTTGTGGTTCTAGATGTTCTTTTACTGTACTTATGCTCTTTATTTACAGCAGCTATGTATATATAATATTTTTATGTGATTACCTCTTTTTAGTTTACAGCAGCTATGTACATCTGATACTTTTTATCTGATATTTTGTATAAGTACAAGAAATTCGTTACCTCTTGCTTCCAACTCTTTTGAGTCTTATTTGTGTTACATCTTTCAAAATTTGTGAATAAGGAGTGCACCTTTCTTGTTGTGACCTACTGTAGTGTTCAACATGCTCACAAATAACTTGTAACTGGAAACTGAATTGCTCTGTGCAGGTTTTGCAAATAGAAACAATTGTAATGAAGATCTGTTCATCTACTCTTGAAATTTGTCAATTGGTTGAATCTCTGCTTCCGACTCCAGTGGCTAGTACCGCTCTGAAAGGCATTGAGGTAATGAAACAAATGAATACAAAATCGTTTTTCAAATGCTTTTGTCAAAAGTGTCTTAATCCCCCTAGATTATATTCCATCCTCTTTTGCTTGGATTTATTTTGAAAACTTGTCTTATCACTCTATACAGGGTTTTCAGCACATGGATGAGGAGCCGATATCTGTTGTCATTGAAAGGGCCATAAGAGATCAAACAGAAAAAGATATTCCTAGACAAGAGCATTTGGATATGATTTCAAACTCTCTGAGCTTGTCATCTAATCAAGAGTTGCTGATGGAGGCTGTTGCACTTGAGAAGCTTAAATCGAAAATTGGCTGCAATGTTACTCAGGCAGAACTGGAGAACATTGATCGTATTATTGCCCTCATCACTTATATGCATGATTGCCTTGTTAAATCAAAGCAATTGCAGAGCATCAATGGTGTGTCTATTCCTGCTGATTTTTGCTGCCCACTTTCTCTGGAACTGATGTCTGACCCAGTTATTGTGGCTTCCGGTCAAACATATGAGCGGGCTTTCATCCGAAAATGGCTTGATCAAGGTTTCAATGTTTGCCCTAGAACCCGTCAAACACTTGGGCACACCAACTTGATTCCAAATTACACTGTTAAGGCTTTAATTGCCAACTGGTGTGAGTCAAATAACATTAAGCTTCCTGATCCAATGAAGTCCATTAGTTTGAATCTTCCTTCATCATTTCTCAAGCCCATAGATGCAAGTGCTACTGATTTAATTGTCTCTCATTCTGGTGATGCGACAAGGGTTGACTGTCCAAGATCTCCAGAACCTTATGTAAAAGTGACAACTTCCCAAAGGGATGCACATTCCTCCAATGGTTTCCCCCATGAGACTCCCCATGAGACTTATCTGAATGATAAGTCTGTGTCTCCTCATCATCGTTCATCCTCTGGTTCATCACCTTTGCAACTTGCAAATGGATCACAGGCAAATACTAAAAGAATATCACCTGTCTCTACTGAAGACAACAAGGAATCTAGCATGGAACAGAGGCATGTAAGTTCTGGCAGCCAAACTGTCAGCCAACTAAAACAGTATTCAGAGCATGGGCAATTTCCAGGTCATAACTGGACTGACTCTGCTTCTGAGGCTGTTTCAAATAATGATCATATTGAAGGACCTGGGGATGCTAACATGGTCTCACAGGTTTCGAGTGATCTAACACATTACAGCAGTGATACCTCAGGGGAACTTGCACAAGATGCTCAAGCATCCTCTGCTCCCCAAAGAGAACCTGACTTCCCACCGAGGTTGGTCGATGCTCGTGCTAGAAGTCAAAGTATGTTTCGGCGCCCATCTGTCTCTCGTATCATTTCTTCTCAGTCCATGGATTCCAGGCCTGACCTATCAGGTGTTGAATCCCAAGTTCGTAAGCTGATTGAGGATTTGAAAAGTGATTCTGCAGACCTGCAGAGAACTGCCACAGAAGAGCTACGTCTTCTTGCTAAGCACAGCATGGAAAATAGGGTTGTGATTGCAAACTGTGGAGCTATAAGCTTGTTGGTTGGTCTTCTTCATTCAACAGACCCCAAGACTCAAGAGCATGCTGTAACAGCCCTGCTAAACTTGTCACTCAATGACAACAATAAGATTGCCATTGGAAATGCAGATTCCATTGATCCTCTGATTCATGTGCTTGAGACAGGCAACCCTGAAGCAAAAGAGAATTCAGCTGCAACATTATATAGCCTTTCAGTAATTGAGGAAAACAAGGTTCGAATTGGACGGTCTCGTGCTATTGGACCTTTGGTAGAATTATTAGCAAATGGGACTCCTCGAGGAAAGAAGGATGCTGCAACAGCATTATTTAATTTGTCAATATTTCATGAGAACAAATTACGAATTGTGCAGGCTGGGGCTGTGAGACATTTAGTAGAGCTGATGGACCCAGCAGCTGGTATGGTTGATAAGGCTGTGGCTGTTTTATCAAACCTTGCAACTATACCAGAAGGGAGAACTGCAATTGGTCAAGCTGGTGGCATTCCAGTACTTGTGGAGGTTGTTGAATTGGGGTCTGCACGAGGAAAAGAAAATGCTGCTGCTGCTTTGCTTCATCTATGTACCAATAGTGGTAGATTTTGTAGTCTAGTTCTTCAAGAAGGTGCTGTGCCCCCATTGGTGGCATTATCACAGTCCGGCACGCCGCGAGCTAAAGAGAAGGTATTATCAATTCCATTCTACTTCTTGGGCTCTACAATCATGTCAGTGTTAGGCTTCTCTTGTTTTACCAATCACAAAGTTTTGTTGGTTTTGTTAGGCCTAGCTTACCAAATATACTCTTCTAGGGATTGCCATGCATGGCCACAGGGGCATGCTGGTTGGCACATGATTGTGCCCCTTGTACATGGCTTATCCTCTGGTAGCCAATGAACCGGCCATGAACTACCCATAAAGGAGTGGTCCTTGTGCCGATTCATGGCCAAATCAGAAATACACGCAGTACATACTGGTCCATGCAAAATTTGAACTTATGGTTAGAACAATCTTTCTTGGATCAATAAGCAATTATAGAGTATTCATGCTTAGGTTCAGGGCCAGCACAGCACCTTCCAGTTCTGTGCATTTTTATATATGTTAGTTACAGCTTTTATGCTGGACTAGGACAGTTATCTGTCAGTTACATCATACATCCATGTACGATGCAATATAAGTCTGCATGGCTGAGCACATGTGGCCTTTAACTAATTTCATCCAAGAAACTTTCTTCATAATAGTTTTCTACTGCATGCACCAAATGATACCTTCACCGAAGTGAAATAAAGAGTTGCAAACTGGAAATCTAAGTAAACCAACTATTAAGAAGAGACATTTGTGTCTTATCTGGATCCTTTACTGTTTTTTCTCAATTTAAGAATTTAAGCAATATCCATAGAGTTTAGCATAGATAAGCCAGAGACAATTAAACTATTTCTATTTCAAAATATACAAAATTTGGTAAAATAACTGAAGATTGTTAAATTATTTGTAAATTATCTTCCTTCTCCAAAAGCTACTCATTAAGAGGAACCCTATTTAGAACAGAATTGGGCCATCTTTTGGATAATTAAAATTTTGCCCAAAGGCACTTCTAATATTAAACATTTACTTTGCATGATTACATTGGAGTGACAAACTTGTGTTATTACGATACATCAATAGAATGTCATCCCTGTGACGAAAAGAAAATGAATTTGAAGTTATCACTAGAAGGAAAAAGAATTTGGAAAAGGTGAACAGAGAGAGGCATAAGAATCATGGGCAATGGCAAGAATTCCTGTGATTATTAAAACCATAAGTGGAACTTCTTGACAATGAAATCCTGGTGAGTAGAGATGGGCGTTCCCAGGAATTTATATGTCAGTCCAATTCATTATTAGAAGATTAGCTGAAGTAACAAAATCCTGTTTTCTAATGTGTCCTTGTTTTGCATAGAAAAGATTGAAGAACTACTATTGGATTGAAATAGGATGATTTGAACTTTTGTGATTAAACTGTCAATATTGACAACTAGAGTATTGTAACCTAAAGTGCATGTTTTTGTTTAATAAGGATGATACATGGATAATAGCAGGGTTTGCAATTTCGACCTGTACTGCTTGGTATGGAAACATTCCATCTCCATGCGCGGGCGGCGACGGCGCGCGGGCGAGGACGGCGCAATAGTCTTTCTTCTCTTCTTTTTTCTTCTTTTCCTCTTCTTCTTCTTCCCATTTTCTTCCTCAATCGATCGCTGACGGTTGATTTTTGGCGGTACCGCCCAATAGCGGGTGGTCCGCGTACCAACAACCTGGTAGACCGGTTACTGGTCTACATATTGGAAACATAACATCATAGATGCAATACTGTCCATTTCACTGTCAAAATATCAGATTTCACAAAAACAAATTACATAGAGAAAAATCTTGTCATCCTCTTCAAATTGTTGATCATTGATGGAATATGATAAGTCAACTGATTGTAATGAGTGACATTTGCCTTCATCACACTATAGGAATGATTGAGATTGACTTAAATGGAAAATTATCATCATCCTTCTCAAGTTATTGCTTAATAATGACATCTAGTGGGTCAATTGATTGTCGAGATCTGTATTTCTCCTTTGCATGCTATAGGGATAACTCGTTGTGTCATAACCCATGGAGGACTGATTCCCTATAGCTTGGTCACATCCTAACATCTGGCTGCGGTCCTCGTATGAGTATCCTTGTCCAATCAGTCATCCTATATCTGTTCCGAAATGAACTGAGATGGACAAGATGAATTCCTTGTCTTGTCAAGGAGTGGATCATCATAATTCGTAGTGGCGCTGTCAAATCATCTTGATAAAAGTTGGTGTCCGATGAATCCTGATCTGATGCATCAACAGACTTGTGAAAGATATCTATTATAACATACTAGGGAATTTGATACTTAACCTGGTTAGTCTGGATCAGCTGCCATACCTAAGGGTTAACTCCATATAAGTCCACTGCTTCTTGAAGGTCTTTATCCGTGTGATGATTTCCTTGACCTTGTCATCGTGATACCTCCCTATAGTGTCATGGTTTGGTAGGTTATATCCAAAATCATGTTTCTGAATAGTGGATGCTATGAATTTGTAACATTTGTCCAAGTTGCATTAGGAAGTGATTAGGTATCAATTTAATTGCTTTGTGATTATCGTGTTATATATCCCTCTTCTTCTCTTGCTTATAACATATGTCAATTTTGATTATTAGCCATTCTAACAGAAGAATGCATAGGGTCAATATTAGCAATATTATGCACATGCCTTCTGCCAAAAGAGCTGAAGAAAATCTTAATTCCCTTGGGATTGAGATGAAGCTGACTGCTTCTTACTGGCACTTCTTCCTGATAATCATGTGATGTGTCCTTGTGGATCTACACCCTCGTTCTTAGTGAGTAAGAAGCTGACTGCTTCTTACTAGCACTCCTCGAGCAGATTCATTTTTGCCCCCCCGACCCTCGTACTCATCATTGATGGGTTGTTTTAGATGCTCATCTATGAAGATCCTTCTGTACCTGTTGTTCTTGCCTTGAGGTTTTCTTGGCATCTACCTCTGTCATGAAAGCGAGTCTGATTTTGGCAAACCTTTGTGCATTTGGTGATGTCGGAAAATTAATTGATCAAATGCTACCTCAAGCTTTTTCTTCTTCTACCATGACCTTTGTGCATTTGGTTATGTTCTATGGTATATCTGTATTATGCTGTTTAAGTGTCATGTTCGTATTAACATTAAGAAGCAAAGTTTGGTACACAGTTATATAAATATATACTTCATTAGTATAAAGAACATATATCTATTTTAGATCTTCGTGGATTTAAGTCAGATCCTCATGGATCTCAACCTACTCGCTGTTTTAGCCTTCTAGCTTTTTTTAATATTGAGTTGGACCAGACCGCCAGAAAAGGGGATGGTCTGTGTTCCGGTTCACACCCAGACAAGGATGTACAGCCAGTTTCATACCGGTTTGGGCAGTAAGGCAGTCCTTGGTTTATATTTATGCAGATTTAGACTAGATCTGCAAGGATGTTGGTCACACGTACATGGATGTTGGATGGATTGATGCAAATCTAACGTAGTTTTACATGAAACTTGGTCGACATGGATCTTGGTTAGTCTATGTGGAATTAGCTTAGATCTGCGTGGATCTAGGTAGAATATAGGTTGGATCTGTGTTGGTCTTGAACGGATCGATTCTGATCTTTGCTGGATGTATGTGGAACTCGACCCGTTCATGCCTTTCTAGCCTATATCTACACTGGATCCACAAGGATCTATGTCGATCTTGGGCAGATTCATGCCAGTATTGGGGGAATATACATCAGTCTTGACCTCATGAGAATCTATGCTGATCTTGAGCGAATTCTGCTAATATTGGTAACATACTCGACCTCGGCCAAAACCATGTTGATCCAACTCAATTATTTGTGAACTAGGCAAAATACACGGAGATCCCTCTCAATTGAACAACAATGCATACTTAACAGGGAATTTATTCTTAAGCAAGAAAATAAAATAATAAACATGGTGGCAAGATCCAAATTTACTTGATTTATAGAAAAGTCAAGCTTCACCTCATGAAATTTGGCCCATGGCAAGAAAGAAAGACTCTGAATACAACTTATTCAACAATAGTGATGCAAAAAAGAAGCAATTTGGAGGAAAGGTCAAGAAAAAAATGAAGAGGAAACGAATTGCTAGTGAAGAAAAAAAGAAGAGTAAAGGAGGAATCTTGTGAGAAGAGGTTTTTGATGTGAAGAGTGTTAGTACTAAATGGGATGCTTATCATCTAATACAACTTAGTGAAAGGTCCGCGAAACCGTACTGTATCGGCATACTGAGCTCAGCTCGGTATGGTACGATATAGGGATACCAATACCAAGCGGTATGCCTAAATTAATAATTTAAGCCTCCAAAAATACCTAAAAAATAGAAAAAAATGTTAGGATAAAGTTTTTTAAGATAGAAATAGATATATATTTGGTATAGGTTTAGCAAAACCATTGTAGATTAGACAAGAATAGTGTTACGTATCTTTTTCGGGCTTTGAGGAATAGTCTTGTGCAAAGTTCGTAATTTCGATCCATTACAGATCCTTTTGTTAATATTGAACTATCTACGAAAAAATTATTTGAATTGTTAGATTATTTCGTTACAACATAAACTTTAAGATTCAAATGAATTAAATAATCACATATGTAGATATACCTGATTGCTAATTCTACCACCAAAACGAACGACGGGCCTCCATGGGTGGTGGATAGGGATCCTCGATCCTATGTATTTGCATATCAATATGATATGTTTGTCAGACCCAATCTTGAAATTGATCCCACGACAGTGTATTGATATACCATATCCCTTTGGTGCATCAATGTGGTGATGATCGTAGGTTGATCGTCATGAATCATATGTGTCCGAGGCGACTCCTAATGCATGTATTGGTGAATGTCGGAGCTTCTACTTTTGCTAATGATCTGTTGCTCCGTATCGTATTGTTGATCGGAGAAGAATGACCAACTATCACCGTACTGTTGTTGGTTGTAAGATTCTTCATAATATGATAGTTGTGAATATGATTAGTTTCGTTTTGTGTTGATATAATGTAGGCTCTATTGCATCTGCTCAAATTCATCCACTACTTTCCCCGTCCCCTTTCCCTTGCCCTTCTGCGCATAAACTTGACCAATACCTGTCGAGCTATGTGATCTGAATCTTGAGTGACGTGTAAAATACCGCTCCTTGGTCCACACACCAGCCTCAACTTATGTAGACGAGACGTAGGATTGCCCGACATCGCCGCCATTATCGGTCGAGGAATTGCTGTCTGTGTTGGTATCATGTCTCTAGAGCGAGCGAGTTGCTGAATGCGATTGTGAAGGTGTTTTGTTGTCCGACTCAATTCTTTCCAACGGTATGGTTGATGCTATTGCCTTCTCCTTTTTTTTTTGCCTTTGCACGTTGGGCAGATGACTATGATAGTTGGGTGTCTGATGTTGTTTGACTCCTTTTGCCACGTTCTGATCAAGAAGGATTTGCCACCTGCTGGGGATGTACTTTCGCTTCTTCTATTACCTTGATGATAAAATGCGAAAGGATCCTCTTGGTTCTCTGCCACTTCGACCCACTCTAACATTGGCTCTGAACCTTCATCGTAGAATTGGAGGTCGATGGGATCAATCTCTAGTTCCTCTACCTCCTTATCCAACTCGGTACACTATAACCTTAGCCGCATGTTATAATGAACATATACTAGTTTTTCTAACCATCTATATGAGAGTCTGTTGTGGACCTTCGTGTGAATCAATGTGAATGTTGACAAATTACGTTTGCAACCACTAGATGTCGTAATATGTGAAAGTATATGAATGATATAAATAAGATTTTATTAGCATAACAAATAATTAACATCAAATATAATTGATAATAAATATGTACGACTTTTTCTCACTAGGATCCATGGTGTAACGACACGATATAACTATAATGTCGGAGAATGTACCAACCGATTGACCCTCCTTAAGAGCCTCGGCTGCATCAGTAGCGTTTGACAAGATTCAATATATAATATTTCTTAATGCTACTAGTAAATTATTTTGCATTTTGAGGGCATACTGATATTGAATTGCCGGGTTTAGATTATTGCCGAAGACATAATTTTGTTTGTATAATTTTTTATTATATAAAAAATTATAAATTAAATTATTTTCAACATGAATTTACCTACATTATAGAAATCTTTATCCATATGAGCTTAAGTGCGATGATCAATGATTCGTACATATTGGTCAACCTTAAAATTATTTCTGAATGCTTTCCTGACCTCCTGACTTGTTGAAATCAACATGTATTTAGGATACGACATCTGTGGACGCTATTCTATATTGGCCTTACAGAGAACAACATAAAGTGGTTGAACACCTTTTATGATTTCAGCCATGGTCTCCCAAAATCTAGAGGAAAAAATAACTTTTTCCATCTTTTCATCGCTTGATCTCGAATATCTGGAATCAGACCACTTTTGTGAGATGACCGTTGCCTTCAAGCCATGCCTCTTTTGCTATAATGACTTTAATGCAATAAAATTAGTAGCAAACCGAGTGACTCCAAGTCGGAGTATCTCATCGTTTACATACTTTTGCATTAAACAGTGGACCCAGTGATGATTATATGTAAAATTTGTTATTGATTGTGCTTGAGCTATAGACTTCTTGATCGTGTCCAGCTCATTAATATCCGTCAGCATTAGATCTATACAATGAGCTGCACATGAAGTCCAAAATAATGTTTTTCTTTTTTTCCATCAATTACAAACTGGCTCTCTTGAAATTTTCTCTATTGTCGGTTACTATTTGCACAATATACTATGGTCCAATCTCCTCTACGGTCGTTTCCATCAAACTCTCAATATAGTTTGCATCTTGGATCTTATCAAAAGCAAGGTTTTCCATATCGATCTGTACCCATATGTATGGTCCGTCAGTTACCGACGCGGACCGTTGCACAAGCAGATCCAAAATCGATCGTCGACAGTCGATTGAGGGAGAAAAAGGGAAGAAGAAGAAGAAGAAGAGGAAAAGAAGAAAGAAGAAGAGGAGAAGAAGAATACCTCGCGTCGTCCTCGCCTGCACGTCGTCACCACCCGTTGGTCGCCCGCGAGCCATCCTCGCCCACACGTCGTCGTCGCCCATGGGCGATTTTTCTCCCGTGCTAGGAGAAAGATAGCGACGTCGCCCCTTTTTTTATCTTTTAAAATATATTTTAACATAATTTAATATTATAGTATATAATATTATAATATATTTTAATATATTGGGCGGTATCTTGATCGGTATCAGACGGCAAACAAAATGTCTATACATACGAAAGTAAAACCTTGATCGAAAGCATTAATTGACTTGTGAAACATCACTTTTTTGTTGCAATAAACGAGAAAGTTGATGATACTCATTCTTGTTGGTCCTGTCCAACCGTCGCACATCAGTGTCACCATATATTCATCCCATTGCCTCTTGAAGGATTTAATCTAATCCTTCAGTTCTGCCACCTCTTCATTTAAGTACACACCGTAAGTCTCATTTGGTGTTAGAGGTTGGATCCTCATGTCAGACTTTTGAATGGAGGAGACCATGCTCTTATAATATGAACCTTGGGCTGTGTTTGTTGGAATCCTGTGGAAGTTGGACCATTTGAAATTGCATCATCAATCCGTGTTTGTTTCGTTGTTTGTGGAGGATAGGCTTGCAGATCAATATCAACAATATCTGGTGCGAATCTCCTACCAAGACCTCTTATGAAATCACGAGTCCACCATGCCTCATGCTACTAGTTCAGCCTAACTGAGGAGCAATTGGTTGCCTTATGCTGGTCGACCTTTGGATTCTACTGCCATCGCCATGTTCCCATTGTGAGTCAAGTCGTTGACGCCTTATTCCTTCGTTGCCCATATACTGATGCTTTGATTATGCACGAATCCCAACTGTGAGATTTGGGTCGACATCATTGTCACGACCCTCATACTGATCGTAAATTGGTTCCTGCATAGCCTTATAATATTCTTCCTCATCTATTGCCTTTTTTTAATGTATCTTCCTTTGTAGCTTGCTTTGAAATAATTTATGGATCTCCGTCAGAAACTTCTTGCATTTTGCAACATCAGGATACCCATCGGCCAAATACATCTTCACCCGAGTTATTCCTTCACCCTTGCCAATGTAGTCACAGTAAATACATTGCCAATGATGATGGTTCCCATCCATCTTTCGGGCATGAACCCATGCATCATCTTGTGGTTGTTCTTTTGGTGTCATGTTCCTATTAAATTTAAATCAAATAAGTTATAAACATGTTGAATTGACTTAATATCGATAAAAAATCACTAATCACAGTATTAAATAATTTTTAATTTTTTTTAATTATTTGTCTTTCAACATTATAAACATGACAAACACCATAATAGGTATTAAAGACATTGAGTTGGCCCAAAATTGATTATATTTTGATTAAATCATCATTAAATTCACTAATCACAACATTAAATATTTTAATACAATCTAATTAAACTTATTTTACCATTATAAATATGTAAAATATATAAAAAATATTAAATATGTAACTTTGATCTAATGTATATCAAATTATGATGAAATAATCATTATATATACTAATCGCATGATTAACATAATTAATTATCCATCGACTACTTGTCTTTCAATACAGTAAATATGTCAAACATCTTTATAAGTATTAAATATATTGAATTGACCTAAAATCAATATATTTTGATTAAATCATAATTAAAATCACTAATCACAATATTAAATAACTCTAATAAAACCTAATAAGACCTATTTTACAATCATAAATATGTAAACCATATGAAATAAACATTAAATACATAATTTTGATATAATAGTGATTAAATTATGATGAAATCATCATTAAATACATAAATTATATGATTAACATAGTTAATTAAATATTAATTATATCTTTCGACATTGTAAATATATCAAACAACCTAATAGGTATAAAAGATTATGAATTGACCCAATATAAATCAAATTTCAATTAAGTCATCATTTAAATTATTAATCACAACATTAAATAACTAGTAAAATCTAATTAAATCTAATTTATCATCATAAATATTTTTGGATATTTAATATACATGAAATATAAATATTTAACCTATTAAGAATCTAATTTTGAATAAACCAAAATTAAACACACTAATCATTATATTAAATATTTTATTTACTCTTTAATTAAATAAATCGAATATTTTATTTACTCTTTATTTACTCTTGATTGAAAAGTTCTTCCCCTTGGTCTTCCTAAATCAGCCCCAATTCAATTTACAAATTGTTGCCTTATAGAGTTTTAGGAGAGTGTAAATGTTGAGAATAAGAAAGAGAGTTTGGAATGTGAGTATTTCAGGAGTGAGAGTGAAATAGAGGGGGAGGATGAGTTTAAAACGAGGTGGGAAAGTGTTTTTGATCATTACAGGGTATGTAACAGTCGAAATCGATCGTTACCGACTTGTGTAACGGTCAAAATTTCGGTCGTTACCGATCGATACAGACCCATATTGAGCGGTATGAGTCTACAATAGTGGTACCATCCGGTAGCGGGCGGTCTACGTACCGGTCAACTAATGGATGGTACATACTGCCCATATCGGGCGGTACGATTCAAAATGTCAAACTTTGACTTAGTGTACCAATGATAAATAGTATGCCCGGTATGGTAAATTTACCAAGTGGTCACCAATCTGCATGCTGATTTGTAGTCAGAGCAGTGTGATCCAATGAAATTCATGTTGGATATTGGAAACATAAATAATTGATAATGTCTTAAATATGTTAAGGGAATTACCACTGAGGTTTACTATTATAGATCTAGTGTGTTATCAAGAGGGTTAGACGCTTTTGATGATAATGTGTATGATTGTCACATTGTAACACAAGATAAAAGGAGCACAGAGATAAAAGCACATTCTGGGTGCTCATGTGAAATCTGATTGAATAGGTGGTGGTGAGTTGATTGAAATGACGACGACATATCCAACAGTGACCTACCTGAAGAGTTTTTACTGCAGAGATAATGGGTCAACTTTGATAAAGAGGATGTCCAAATTTTGTCAAGAATGTACAGTCTCCTAAACAACCAAATTGCTTGCATGTATGTGTGGCTCTAAGATCACTTCATCATGATCAAACACAATAGAATTGCTAAAAAGTTTCTGATAGATTCCAAATTTGAGCTAATCTTGGTTGATATCGGGACGTTGTGTGCAGCTTATTCCAATTGCATTCTGATAGGTTGCTTCAGTTCCTTCTTATATCTCTTTAACTGTAGGCCACTAAAGTGATACAGGTTTGGCGTTATTCTGAAGACAAGCTATCGTATCCTTACTATAATTCAATTGTACATGTTTCAGCATGGAACAACAAGATTTTTCTAGGAGAAATTGTTGTACTTAAACAAATGGTACAGACTGCCAGATTGCAACTTAACTGTGCTAGGATTTTGTTTGATCATATATGTTAATGTTAGATAAGTATTTGTCCATTCTATTTCCTTATATGTCATCAGACTATACATTGCTATGGTTCTTAAACAATGGTGAATCTTTAGAACAGGAGATTTAAATATTATATCCCTTGAATTGATGATTCAAATTTTATTATTTAACATATGATCTGATCTTTACATGTCTCTCTTTTGTTTTATTTCCACCTCTCTTTCAGGCTCAGGCTCTTTTAATCTATTTCCGGAACCAACGGCATGGAAATGCTGGTAGGCGATGATCTTCATCCAGCTTCAGGTTTCTCATTTTTATGTAATTAAGAGTTTGGTTGTCTTAGATACTTGTTTGATGCATCGGCTGTAACTATGCAACTAAGTTTCCACGCATTTTAATGCATTAGAGATTTATTGTGGTGTTGTACAAAACAGACTAATGTGTACAGTATTCATTGCTATCAGTTGATTCTTTTCTCGTTGTGATATTGGTGTAGCGGATGGATGTCCTGCTCCTGTAAATGATATAGTCTATCTTTTTTTGGTACCAAGCAGACTTCCATCTCTATAGAAACTAGTTTTAACAGCCTGTGAGCTCTCTCAAGTAATTTGTCAAAGTGGTTTCCCAATTTATTCTTCTTTTTTGATGATATTAACTCCTTGCTTTTATGCAAATGCCTTTCAGTGAACTATCATTTTTAATTGTGCAAAAAACGCTCTGCTTTTGTAGAGGAAAATTCGGCTTTTGTAGCGAGGTACGAGTATCGTGCAGGAAATAATTGAAGGTAAGTGAGAAAGTTGGTCTCTGAAGGTATATACGTATTGGTCTCTGAAGGTACGAGTATAGTGCAATACGTATATATTCTTTTATATATACGTATTGGTCTCTGAAGGTAGTATCCAAACTGATCAGTGAGGCTCTGAGAGTTCCCAGCAAATAAGTTCAGAAATATGAACAGACAAATCAGATTGGAAGTAATTATAGGGATAAGAAAGCAATCAATAGCACGTGATTGTCATCATAACGTCACATGTTTCGTACATGATTGACACGTGATTGAATCGACTGGATGTTAACATATCTCGGATTCGACATATGCCATATTTACGATTAAATCTAAAAGAAAACACAACCCTTCATGTGATCGACGTCGATCACACGAGTAACACTATTAAGTGTCTCATTATAAAAGGTCCTAATGATCTCGCTCTCAATATAATGTAAAACCATTAGTTAAATCCTCCAATATCAAAAGAGTTTTGTTATTACTGAAGTCGAGCAAGTTCGATATGGATTAAATCAACATAACGGCAGTACAAAGATTGACTTCAAATCAATATTCAACTCAAACTTGATCGAAGTCATAAGGCAATTCCAATTTCAGTTGTGTAAAAAATCCAAATCAGTAAGATACGATCAGTTAAGTTTATTTTATACAAACATCAGCATAACATAATGAGTATTCATACTAAAATTTTCACAACAATGGGCTAGGAGACAAACTGCCAAATTTTGATGACAACGCACTCATCAACAAGCAACTACATCAATTCAAGCACCATCTGGCCGGACAAGGGGTTCCATGATTTTATCCGTGCTTTTTATCATAAGCTCGATTGATTTTACCGAAGTTATATGATACTCTTGCCTATTTGTTTGTAAAAGATTAATTTCTCAAAACCTCTCATGGTCCCTTAAGGATATGCAAAAGGGAATACAAATTAGAGAAAGTGTTTAACTCAGGATCCAACAAGTAGCAAACACTTGATAGACAATGTAAATTACAAATATAAATTTTATAAGCTCTTTACGATCATGCGATAAAAGGTCTAAGGTAGTTCGCTATAATCAAAAGTCCCACAAGTGTCAACATGACACTACTGTGGAATAAGATAGTGAACTAGTTCTAAACACTATCCTAAATACCTATGCAACTATATGCTACTCGGGTAGCTCCTAGGTGCAATTATGTATGATACTTTTCACTACTCTATGGAGCTAAACCCCCTCAAAATAACTACTTGGATAGGTTGTCTCTGGACAATTTTGTTTCCATGTGATGACTACACAACCTGCATTTACAAGGCTGAAACGACCATAAAAGCCATGCAAAATAAGGCTACCAAGCTTATTGTAAACTCTTTACATGTACAATACATGAACAAAAGTTACAACTTTGTTCGTGATATTCTTCCCCACTTATTCCTTTGACATCTTTATTAAAGCCTTTGTAACATTGCATCTCCTCACCTTTGTTGAATCTTCAATCTTTTACTTTAGTTGTAATGCACCTATTGGCTCCAAGTTGCTCTTAGTCGTTGTTGTTGAGTAATCAAACTTTCATTTGCATGCTACTTTAACTTACCAATGACTCTGACTCTGGTGTTGGGTCAATCGAGTTGCGTTGATCTTTATTGGTTCTTGTGGATCTTTTAGATGAAGAAAAAAAAAAGACCTTCCTTGTTATGCATTAGTCTCTCAAATGTCTCATGTTACTTGAATTGGTTGAATACTTGATCATGCTTTAACGAGCATCGTGTCATTGATTTTCAAGTTTTTGAGGTCTTTCCTCTGAAAATTTGCCCAATGATTTCTCTTTTACTTAGATGTAGCCTCTAAGTATATTCATATCACTTTTATTTTTTAGAAACATTTTGTTGGGAAATGAAGCAGAAAATCTACTCTTATTAGAATTGATCACCATTGATGAGGATTTGATAACTGATTTTTTAATATGTGCAAAGTTCCTCTACTAGATAAATAAGAGAACTGGAGTACTAAATTTTGTCCAATCTCTTAAGAGTTGAGAAGACAAAGGTTACTTGACTTCGCCCGCCTCCTCAAGTATTGTATTTCATGCATCAAGCTGGTTTATAAGCCTTCACCTGCTCTTTGCTCCCGCTTCTGAAGAACCTGAATTATTTGCACTTCTTGCGTTGAGTTAGCTATCATAATTTGTTTCCTCATTGCTATTGAACTTTTAGAATGCAAGAAGTTTTGTTTGAAAAATATAAAATTTTGCCCCGACTCGGAGTAAGTTTTTAATAGTTTTAGTCGCCGATAAGATTGTACCATTTTCTCTATCATTTCTATTATCTACTTCTCTGAGTAGAAAAGGTATAACACCACATACTGCCTACTTCGATATTTAGTTAAGTACTCCTACATCAGCTCAAAGTCTTCTACTTTCGATTATCTTGATGAGAATTCCATCGACACTAATCTTACGAAGATGCCTAGCCTCTGCCCTTTGGTCTTATCTCGGTACTTAGAGTTTGCTTGTGTATTCTCCACATACTCAACCCCTTTTACAACCATGCACTCTATTTGTTACAAGTGTCCTGCAAGTCAATCACATGAGTGATGACACGTGCGACATGCTGCATAATCTGTTTTATATTATTATTATTAATACTTTTCTTACTTTATATTACCAGTTATATATATTATGATGTCATTGGATCTATTCAATGAGAATTGGGTTATGATGAGATTATAATAATAAAGATCAATTCACCTTTAAATACAAATCTTAAATAATCTCGATCATAGGTTACTCGAGAGAGATATTGAGATAACCAAATAGACTAGTATAATATATACTTGTCTATATGAAGGAGGCGACTAGTCTAATAATCGCTCGTGTGGGGCCATTAAGGGTACAATGCAAGTTCTCGTTGGAGAATAAGTTCATTAATTGATTCGCTTATGGAATACTGAATGATTAATGATACTTAATATTATACAATGATTCTATAGTCTCAGTTGTATATTTGGTCCTTAGACTTGAGACATTAAGGATGTATTATTTGAGTACTCCTTTCTTTGACATCAGACTTACAGGTTTTGAAGTTTCAGATCTAATATAGTCGATTATCGAGATTTATAGTCAACATTATGAAGACAATTGAGTGTCAATAGAGGATCATCCACTCTCAGTATCATGAGAAGAATATCACATATATTCTTGCTCAATCAAATCTCTAGCCACGATCGTTCTGATTGAGAGATAGGAAGTTCTCGGGGAGAATTCGATTATAGTGAGACTCAGATGAATTCCATATAAGGCCTGATGGTACCATGCCTAATATATGATCTTCGAGATATTATATGGATGAGGGACTATAAATATATGTTAACTGAGGACAAATAGGTCTAATTGATTAGATTTCCTTTATTGTTTGGAGACTATAGCATAGTGACATAGTAAGTCCATAGTCGATGAGTTGAGTGAATTATTATGAGATAACAATGCTGGTTATAGGCGCCCTGCAAGCCAATCACGTAAGTGATAGCACGTGTGACACACTGCACTATCTTTTTGTATATGAATATTATTGATATATTCTCACATCATATTATTTGTTGTATATATATATTGTGATATCTTTGGTTCTATGGAATGCGAATCAGATCGTGATGAACTCATGATAATGAGACTGATTCGTCTCTAAACATAGATCCTAAATAATCCCGATCATAGGTTACTTGAGAGGGATATCGAGATAATCGGACAGACCAATATACTATATACCCGTCCATATGATGGAGGCGATTTGTCTTATAGCCACTTATGTGGGGACATTAAGGATACAATATAGGTGCTCATTAGAGAATGAGTTCACTTATTGATCCACTTATGAAATGCTATATGATTAATGATACCTAACATCTGACAGTGATTCATAATCCTAGTTGTGTGTCTAGTCCTTAGACATGATGCCTTATTTGAGTACTCATTTTTTTAATACTAGACTTATAGGTTTGAAAATTTTAAGATATGGTACAACCAGTTATTGGGATTGGTATCCAACCATACGAAGGTAATTAAGTATCAATAGAGGATCATCCACTCTCGGTATCATGAGAGGAATATCCCATGTGGTCTTGCTCGACCAAATCCCTAGCTAGGGTTGTTTGGATTGAGAGAGAAGGAGTTCTCCAGGAGAATTCGATTAGAGTGAGACTCGGACGAATTCCGTATGTGGCTTGATAGTAAAATACCCGATATACGATCTCTGGGATATTAGATAGATGAGGGACTATAGATACATGATAACTGAGGATAGACAAGTCCAATAGATAAGATCCCCTATACCATCTGAGGATTATGACGTAGTGACCTAGTATGTCCATAGTCGATGAGGTAAGTGAATTATTATGAGATAATAATTCACTGAGTCAAAAGAAGTTCTGATAGGGGGGACTCATAACCAGCTCGGTATTGGGCCTAAAGGATTATATACATATGGTGAAAGCTTCAACGAAGAGGATTGAATATTAGTTATCCAATTAGCTTATGTTTTCATTGGATAAGACCCAATATTAATTAATCACTATATGAGGCCCAATTAGAGACTAATTGAGATTATTAGATAAAAATCCAATAATCCAAGATTAGTGAGTAATTAGATGGAGATCCAATACCTACTAAAGCAGGATCCAGTAGGGTTTCTTGGTAGCTCTCTATAAATAGGAGGCAGAGGCAACATATTAGTGATTGGTTGCTCCTTTGGCCATCCCATCCTATTCTCCTCCCTTCCTCATTTTATGTGCAAGAGTTGCGAGAGTTTTGGGCTGCGATTGGAGGAGTATCGCTGCAACGATCCATAATATGGATACCGCTAGAGAGGAGGGTGTTTGACCTCCTTCATCATCTCTATATGGATCTAAATTTTCAGAGATATACGATCTCCCTAAGTAATCAATCTCTCACATATCGTAGTTTTCGATTTTACAGATTTTTCATGCACCAATCTTTGTACGATAATTTGATATACTTGGGAAATCGTTTTGTTTTATTCTTCCACTATGTATGTGATACACTCGCTTGGTTTCCCAATAGTGGTATTAGAGCTAGATTGCTCATGCAAAAGATTGACTTTTAAATTGCATATGATAAGATTAAATCACGTAGAACTATACTACGCATTCGTTGCAACGATTGGCAGCAAAGGCATCGTTGCCTGTGGGCGAGGGCCGACAACTTGTGGCTGGCTGCCTGTAAGGGTGGCCGCCCATGAGCGAGCCCATTATAGGGGTAGCTAGGCTGCATATAAGGGCTGGTGCCCACGGCCAGGCTGGCTACAAGGGCGGCCACCAATGGAGGCGGCGCTTGTGGGAAATCAGGTGATCGCCCACGGGCAAAGGCGACCGTCGATAGTACGCAGCACTACCGACTGCACAAGGGTGACGACGGCTGCAAGAATAGGGTAGTAAGGGTGAGAGATTTTGGTGGTAAAAAGATAATAATGCCTCTCAGAATTTGAGAAATTTCGAGGTCTATCCTTTGACCAGAATTTTGAAAATGCCCTTAACATTTCTAAAAATTTCGAGGTCTATCCTTTAATCCAAAATTTTAAAAATACCCTTAATAATTATAAAAATTCTTGATATATCTCGATTTTTAGAAGAATAATTAATTAGTAGTTTCATTAATTATTAATTATCTAGGAGTCCTACATGATGATGTGTACATATGATGTATGATGTAGACGAATGATCATAAGCTATGTGTTATGATATATGTAATTGTGATTATTATTATTATTATTATTATTGGGGTCTACGAGCCTCCGTTTTTCTCGTTTATTATCGAGCATACGTGCCTGTGATTATTTTGTAATTACACGAAGAAGCGTGGTGGGAGCGTGGAGGTGATAGTGGGATCCATGATACTGTGATGGTAGATCATGGTGCATGGTTATGCAGCGGGGATCTGACGTAATCGATGATGACGAGATCAACGATCACAAGGCATGGAGATGTGCTGATTCACACAGATCCTATTATGAGTGATTAGGCCTATTGGCTTGGGCTTAATCATATTAGGTGACAGCTCATGATGATCTGGTGTGGCTTGCATATGTGATATGTGTTATACATCTACTATATATATATATATATATATAGTAGATGTGTTATATATATATATATATATATATATATATATATATATATATATATATATATATATATATACGATGTAGATATATATTAAATATGTATGTGTGTGACACGATATATTAGGAGACTGATAGAACCCTAGAGGAGCTCTATGAGAATTTGATCTTTGAGGGGATTAACCCTTGGAATGCTATACGGGTTCCTCCCTCCTTGTAGTCGGCCTGATAGCTAAAATAAACTGATCTATTACTTGATGAAAAGAGGTGAAGGTGACAATCTTATATAGGGCTCCAAACCCTAGCCCTGGGGGGTGCTTCCTAAGTGAATTCCCCCTTTTACCATTCCTATAGTCAACCTACTCAAATAAAGGGGGCAGCGGCCTAGGTGGATGCACAAGCCCTGCACCCTAGCTAAAAACCTAGCCGACCAACCTAGTAAGGAGGGTGATAGCTAGGAGGCCCTAAGGCTCCAAAATAAATCATAGCTACTATTCTTTATAGGATAGAGGTGACTAGGTGAGATTTTATTACAATCTAACAAGATTTTATTGGTTGCTACTTAGTTGAGTAGGATCCAACCCTACTGGGTCATATCAAGTTTGCCATCTTTAAATCAGCTTTGTCCTCAAGACTAAGGTTCCATGAACTCAGGAAACCGGGTCTTTAGCTCCTGCTATCCAGAATTAGTAGTAGTGGCAGGACTGTGATGTGTCACATGATCCTATGTTCCCATGTGATCGTCAACTGAACTTTGGCCTCCTCATCAGCTTGGGTGTTAGTTTGAAGGATTTGGGTTGAGTCATCTTTTTTAAACTTCCATTTGAGGTGAGATACCTGGAGGATTAGTTGTATTTTTAATCTGGTGCGGAGATATGATCTCCAGGTTGGGGCCCCAATGCGATCTCCAATTTTGTAAGGTCTAAAGTAGTAGGGAGACCACTTCCTTGACGATTGAATTTCCTACTGGTAGGGTTGTAAGTGTAGGGAAGCTCAATCTTTAAGTTTGTCGGGAGGTCATTTCTTCTTTACATGAGGTGCCATGTGGTTAGTCTTTAGTAGTAGCCAATCCTTCTTCTGGTATAGTGACTGCCCTCTAGTATAGTTCAGGATGATGAGAGCCCATTCTGGCATGAGCAAGGATTGTAATTTTTCTAGGCTTACTTTTTTTTTATGCCATGGACCTATATCGAGCCAAATTTTAAGTTTAGTAGCAATTAGTATCTCCTTTATAAACCTCGTGTAGAATGTGGGAAAAGCCTCGGTGTGGATTAAGAGTTAGTCATTATGCATAAGGGTGATGCTGATCCCAACTGTTAATGTATTTGCTCCAATCATGAACATCTGGCCATGATTTGGTGTGGACGATATCGTGGTCATGAGGGATATAGTTCCACTGGGTTAAAGTGGTGTATCTTTCTTAACAATGAGAGGGATGATGTTTTGTTCAGTCTTACAAATAATCCTTCTCTTACTCTGATTCTGTTACTGGAGGGACTCAATTTTCTCGCGATCTTGGGTCATGGATCGGAGGTCATCATCAAGGAAGACTTGAGCATCATGGTTTGATCCTAGGAAAAGTTGTGGAAGTCACCTAAGATCTGGAAGTGCCGCTTCAGCAACTATGGTGGATTTGACTAGATGTAACACTTTAGAAAAAACTTATCCCTGGAGACAAGGACGTAGGGATATGTCATAGCAGGAAAAAAGCACGATTGAACAATCCATATCTCTATCATCTCCTGGGCAACCCTCTTAGCTTCGATCTTCTATGGGCAATAATCTAGCCGAGCATCAGCTGGTGGTAATTTTAGCCAGTTCAGCATAAGGGGTCAGGCATCTTGATAGGAGGTAGTCGGTTTAGTTTGGTGGAGACTTTAAAAATTTCAGCACGTTGTGGTAGAAGGTTCTTTTCTTCAATCTCCTTTGGCTTCAGCTCTTGAAACTCATGAATTTGAATTGAGAAGCCGCTGGATTCTTCATTTAGTGCCTTCTTCAAGTGCTGTGTTGTGATCGTAGTCGCTTTAATCCCTTGTTTCCTATGTAGGATCACTTGTTTTCCTTCGCTAAAAAAATTTCATGGTTAGCTTTAAAAAGTTCCAGGAAACATCTCTTAGTGTGGATAACTAATTAGTGCCGAGCACTACTTCCAAATCATCGAGAGGGAGGAGGAAAAAAAAAAAAATCAATAACTACATCTTGATCCTGTAGAATCAGTTTTACCTGCAGGCACTTCTGGTTGCACTTTATGATTCAGTCGTTAGCTACGTTGATGTCAAACCCATTGCAATCTTCTTTTTAGAGCATTTAATTGGCAACAACCTTATTGTTTATGAAGTTGATCGTGCTCCCGGTGTCGATAAGGATGATGATAGGCTGCTGCTCAAGAAGCCCTTTGATCTTTATTTTCTACGGGTTTATGTAGCCAGCTAAGTTATGGATCGTGCGGGTGGCTGATTATAGTGTATCCTTCTCCTTGGACTCGAGAGCCATATCCTAGAGTTTGGGTTCTTTAGTGGGCTCAATCATCAGAGGTATCTCCTTTTTACAATGACGTTTTAGGCTCCATAGTTTATTACAATATCCATATAGGTCCTTTGCTGATCCGCCAAAAAGTTCTTCTCTTGTTAGTTCCTTTAGTTAAGGGGCTCGACTGATAGTAGGTGGGGTTGAAAGCTTAGGTGCTGCTGGTCAGGGAGCAACTGAAGTCCTTCGGGCTTCATGATTCAATCATTGCTCTTAATGTCGCATGAAAGAGATGGCTGCCATAAGTGTGTGCGGTTGTCGTGCTTTAACTTCTCCCCAAATCTTCGGCTTCAAGCCCTCAATGAAAGTCCCAATAGCTATTTTTTAGACCAATCACGAGTTTGATTAGATAAACTTTCAAATGTGATTTAGTACTCTTGAATGGTGGAGGTTTAATGGATCCTTGCTAGTTGTCTATCAACGTTCTCGTAATCGGTTGATGCTGGAGGTTCATATGCTATTGGTTGGGATATGGTTCTCATGCTCCAAGCATCTTGATTGAAGTGCCCTTCTTGATGTTGTTTGAAGGGGATCGATGTTGTCGAGGTGTAGGGCTACCATATCTTAACTTTGCTTCTTAACTTCGGTGCATTCTTTTTGCAATATGTATTTACACCATGTTGTGATCTTTTTAGGCTCGGTGATTGGCCCAATCTAAACTCCTCGAAGAGAGCATGTAGTTTAGCATCCATACGCATCTCAAGAGCTTCCACTTTGGCTTTAAATACCCTATCGATGCCATGACGTAGGGATCTCCAACTTGTCAAATAAACTCTCGAAGTGGCTACTATGTTGATAGAGGATGGCAGTCAAGGGGATCCGGTTCATGAAGCAATAGTGATGGTGGAGGAAGAAGATGAAAGCAATAATGTCGGCTGTAGGTCTGTAGTGATTCTGTAAGGTCATCGAGGCTGCAATGGTGTGGCTTCTAGGTGGCTAATATATATTGGGGAATGGTAGTCGAGGGATCTAAATCGGGGGCAGCAGTGATGGTGGAGGAAGAAGAGGGCAACAACAATGTGTGCTGTGGCTATGGTGCGGCTTCATGGTTGCAAATGGAGATGGTTGCAGCAAAGGTGCGACTATGATCAGCAGAATGCATAACTATTGCAGAGGATGGCAGTCGCAGTATGGAGTGAGAGACCATGCTAGTCGTGCTCAATTTGTTGCTAGTCACGACTAAGGAAGTTGGCAGTGAAAGATCGCTACTGGTAGCATTTGTGCTACAAGAGATTGCTCTTGGCTATGATCAAGGAGGATGGCAGCGAGAGATTACTACTGGTAGTGTTGTGCGGTGATGGATCACTGCTGGTCGTGATCAAGGTAGATAACAACTTTGTGCAGCAAGAGATGCATGATGTGGTTGAAGGTATAAAGGGAGATTTGGTAGCTAAAGGTTTGGTGGACCGAAGGTTGAAGCCTGTGGTTTTTTTGGGGCTTGTTTTGTGGCTATTTTGGGTGCCATTTAGCTATAGTTTTGGTGGATTTTTAGGGCTATGATGGTAACGGATGAAGGTTAGGAAAAGGGTTTTGGATCGGGTGTTGATGGCAGTAAGGGTTTGATAGAGATCGGTGGGGATATGATGCGAATAAGTGCTGGTTGTAGAAGGCTACAATTTTAGGCTTATTAGATCATTATTTTAGATGCGGTTTGGACTATAGTTTTGTAGGGTTTTAGAGCAGTGATGGTAGGTGGTGAAGGTTAGGAAGAGGATTTCAGATTTATGGTAGATGGTAGCAAGTTTAGAGGGAATTTGGTGAAGGTTTGTTATGGTAGATGCAGTCTTTGCCGAAGCAGAATTGTCGCTGAAGAAACTAGTAGTTTCTCAACAAAAATTCTAGTGCAAAATTGAGAGATTTGGGGCAGTGATGGTAGGGGATGAAGATGAGGAAGAGGAAGTTTCAAACTCAGAAAGGACAGTAGTGAAATTTGATGGGAATTTGATGAAGGAATGCTACGTATGTGCTATTCTACCGAACATAATTTGTGTAAAAGAAATAGCAGATTCTCAACATAAATCCTAGTGGAAATATGAGGAAATGGTGTAAAACCTCAGTTCAGATGAGGACAATAATAGTAATTTAGATCAAAAAAATTTCAATAACATAACGGTAGGAAAACCGATGCAAAGAAAGAGGGCGGAATCTTTATCATAAAATTTTAGCAGTTTGTGATAAGGATTTGTAGCAATATAAGATCAGTTTTAGAGAGGAGTTTCATGATAAATTAATCTCTGATGGAAGCTAAGTTGATCTATAAGAATATCCAGAAAAGGTATTCAAAAGTTTAGTTTCAACAAACCTCTATCCGGCTAAAAATTTTCTATAGCAATTCCCCTTTGCAACGATGATCACATTTGCAATGGAAAAAATTTGTAGCAAGGAAAGGATATAAAATCTTCTTCGATACATAAGGATGGAAATTTGCAGTAGCAATAAGGCGTGGATGGTAGTAATTTACCATATCTTCAATGTAAATGATGGAGGCAGTAGCAGATTAATTTGATCTGTGATATAGGGATGACAATGGAGGTGATGTTTAAACCAAGTGTGGGAATTACTTAGATGGGTGGAGGTGGCAGAGATGATAGCAGGGGCAGCAAGATCACTGCTCTGATACTAGATGATGGAACCCCATAGGAGCTCTATGAGAATTTGATCTTTAAGGGGGATCAACCCTTGGAATGCTATAGGGGTTCCTCCCTCCTTGTAGTCAGCCAAATGCCTAAAATAAACTGATCTATTGCTTAATGAAAAGAGGTAGATGCTACAAGCTTATATAGAGCTCCAAACCCTAGCCCTAGGGTTGTGCTTCCTATGTGAATTCTTCATTTTGCCCTTCCTATAGCCGACTTGCTCAAATAAAGGGGGCGGCGGCCTAAGTGGCTGCACAAACCCTGCGCCCCTGCTAGAAACCCTAGCCGACCAGCCCAATAAGAGGGGCGACGGCTAGGAAGCCCTAAGACTCCAAAATAAACCCTAGCCACTCTTCTTTATAGGATAGATATGATTAGGTGGGGTTTTATTACAATCTCATAGGGTTTTATTGGTTGCTATTTAGTTAAGCAGGACCTAACCACTGCTAGGGTCATATCAGAGACCGATACAAAATGAAAATTCCTCCTATGATAATATTAAATTAGTGAGCATGAGACAATAAGATTGACCCACGTGGCCTTCCATCATTATAGGAAGAAATTGAATCACGATATAAGTTGAGTTAGTTGAGTCACTTGAGGCTCACCTATCTATGTGATTGAGATATTGCCTACAACATAGAGATGCCACCGATGATTTGAAGGTCGAACATGATGAGACTCAGACTCTTAAGATCATAGTATTGTTGGTCGAGTCACTCAAGAGCATATCATCGTATTAGACTCATCTTGTAACGATGGTGATACTTAACTAAACTTTATGGTTGGTCAAGGAGTTGTGATTGACAAGAGTTGCCTATCTTTTTAAGCTTAGTGTAATTGATCGAGTCACTTGAGGTTGCACTAAGACATTAATTGGATCCTGATCCCCACTAGAAGTTTGCCTGAGACTTCTGTTTCACATGCCGAGGGTGTCACGTGGTTCACTAGGAAAATAGTGGGAGTACATTAAGATAAAAGTCTACATCTTAATTAGTTTTTTTCATAAAATCTATATGTTATTTATTTATGCTATATCTTGTTTACCAGAAACATATCGCTCGCAAACCCCCTGCGTGGCATACTTGATGCCGACCGCCTCACTGGTCTAAACTACATAGATTATCTTTATAATTTTAGAATTATTCTTATGGCAAAGAAACTCGCATATATCTTTGATACAATTGTGCCAATGCTAGAAGAAAGGGCAAGTAAGGATGAAATCGCTCGCTATATGAAGTATATATATGATTCCACTTTAGCAAAATGCTACATGTTGGCCTCCATGACTCTTGAGTTACAGAGGCAACATGAGAGTAAGGATGTCAATTTCATCCTTTTCATCTCTACCAACTATTTGAGGAAGAGGAAAGAACTCAAAGATATTAGATATCTAAGAGTCTCTACAGAGCCAGGATGATAGAAGGGTATCGATTCAGAATTATATCTTGAAGATGATTGAGTGGATCGAGAAACTCATAGGTATAGGAATAGTCCTAGAGGATAACCTGTGTATTGATCTTATACTTCAGTCTCTGCCAGATTCTTTTTATCATTTTATCATGAATTTTAACATGAGCAAGTTTGAAGTGACTCTCCCTAAGCTCCTTACTATATTGAGGAAAGCTGAGAGTACTATCAAGAATGAGAAGCCAATTCTCGATATTAGTGAGACCAAGAAGAAAAAGAAGACCAGTAAGACCCTTAAGAAGGGCAAGGGTAAGGAATGACCGAGTAAGACAAATGTTGCTAAGAAAGACCCAGTAAAGGACAAAGGACAATGCTTCAACTGTGGCAAAAACATACATTGAAAGAGGAATTGTAAGGATTACCTTGCAGATAATGTAAAACTGAAGCTTATAAAAGTTTTAAGTATATTCATGATCAGTCTCCACTTGTCAGATTTTCATGATAACACATTAGATATCGGGAGTACTTATCATATCTGTAATACATTGTAGGTTTTGATAAGACCTAGGAGATTGAATAAAGGTGAGATAGACCTCAAGATGGCAAATGGAGCAAGAGTTGTTGTAGTTATCGTTCAAGAGGTCACCCTACATCTGCTTAGTGGAGCTATCATTGTATTGGATGCATACTAATTTATTCCCTTTATTATCAAAAATATTATTTATATATCTTATTTAATAATTAGTGGATATAAATTAGTTTTTTGAGAATAATATTTATTTAATAATTTTAGATGATGAGATCATCACTAAAGGGACCTTGATAAATGGCTTATATGTGTTAGACACTTCTCAATACATCATGAATATAAATACGTTCAAGAGAAAATGAGATGAGGTAAACAATGCATACCAATGACATTGTAGGCTAGGTCATATCCATGAGGGAAGGATTCAAAGGTTGCTAAAAGATGGATACTTAGATCCATTCGACTGTAAGTCGTATGCGACATATGAACCTTGCCTTCGTGGAAAGATAACAAACTCTCCTTTTAGCGGAACTGGAGAGAGGGCTTAAGCTACTAGAGCTAATATGTGGTTCTATGTCAACTCAGGCTACAAGCTATTACTTATACTTCATTACATTCACTGACAATTTCTCTAGGTATGGACATGTGTACTTGATGAAGTACAAGTCTGAGGCCTTTGAGAAATTCAAAGAATATAAGAATAAAGTAGAGAACCAAATTAAAATTAATATTGAGGCTCTTTCATCAAATCGAGGAGGAGAGAACTTAAGTACATAGTTCGTCTATTTTCTTAAGGACTATGAGATTCTATCTTAGTGGACACCTCATTATACACCTCAGCTCAATGGTGTATCAAAAAGGAGGAATCACATACTATTAGACGTGGTGCGATCCATGATGAGTTTTGTTGACCTATACGTCTCATTATAGGGATATACCATAGAGATTGTAACTTACCTTCTGAATAGAGTTTCATCAAAATCGGTAGTCTCTACACTATATAAGATATGGAAAGAAAAGAAGCTCAATCTTAAGGTAGTTAAGATTTGAGGCTGTCTGATAGAACCCTAGAAGGAGCTTTATAGAATTTGATCTTTGAGGGGATCAACCCTTGGAACACTATAGGGGTTTCCTCCCTCCTAGTAGTTAGCCATATGGCTGAATTATAGATTGATCTTGCTTAATAAAAAGAGGTGGATGCTATAAGCTTATATAGGGCTCAAAACCCTACCCTTGGAGGGAGGTTCCTAAGTGAATTCTCCCTTTTACCCCTCATATAGCTGCCATGCATAAACAAAGGGGGTGGCGGCCTAAGTGGCTGCACAAGCCATGCCCCTCTGATAGAAACCCTAGCCGACCACCCCAGTATGGGGGGTGATGGCTAGAAAACCCTAAGGCCCCAAAATAAACCCTAGCCACACTTCTTTATAGGATAGAAGTGACTAGATAAGATTTTATTATAATCTCATAGATTTTTTATTAATTACTTCTAAGGTGATTACAACTCAACCCTACTAGAATCCTATCAAGCCCGTCCTCTTTAAATCAGCCTTATCCTCAAGGCCGAGGATCCATAAACTTAGGGAATCGGGTCTTCAGCTTCTCATATGATTCCCATACTATCATCAATTGAACTTTGGCCTCCTCACTGGCTTATGTGTCAGTTGGAAGAATTTGAGCTGAGTCGTCTTCTTTAAATTTTCATTTGAGGTGGGATACCCAGAGGAGCAACTATAATCTTGATTTGGTGCACGAATTTAATCTCCAGGTTAGGGCCCCAATATGATCCCCAATTTTGCAAGGCCCAAAGAAATAAGAAGACCACTTCCTTAAGGCTCAAGTTTTCTGCTAATCGGGTTGGAGGTGTAGGAAAACTTGATCTTTAATTTTTCATCCATTTTGTAGTTTGTCGGGGGATCATTTCTTCTTTACATGTGCTACCATGTGATTAGTCTTTAGTACTAGCTACTCTTTCTTCTGGAATGGTGACTGTCCTCTAGTATGGTTCAGGATGATGAGAGCCTAATCTGGCGTGAGCATGGATTGCATTCTTCTGGGCTTACTCCTCTTTCATGCCATAGACCTATATCCAACCAAATTTTAAATTTGGTAGTAATGAGTATCTCCTTTGAAAACCTCGTGTGGAGTATGGGGGAAGCCTTAGTGTGAATTAGGAGTCAACCATCTTACATAAGAGTGAAGCCGATTCTAACTCTGGATGTGTTTGCTCCAATCATAAACATTTGGCCACGACTTAGTGGGGACAACATCATAGTCGTGAGAGCTATAGTTCCACTCAGCTAAGATAGTGCATCTTTCTTCATATCAAGGGGGATGATGTTTTGTTGAGATCTGCGAATGATCTTTCTCTTATTCTGATTTCACCACTGGAGGGGCTTAATTTTTTCACGGTCTTGGGCCATAGATCAGGGTCATCATCAAGGAGGTCTTTGAGCATCATGGTTCGATCCTGAGGAAAGTCGTGAAAATCACTTGAGATCTAGAAGTGCTGCATCAGCAACCATGGTAAGTTCGGCAAGATGTAATACTTCAGAAGTAACTTATCCCTGAGGAAAATGATATAGGGATGTATCGTAGCAGAAAATAAATACGACCGAACAATCCGTGTCTCTATCATCTCTTAGGCGACCCTCGTATCTTTGATCTTCTATGGGTAGCAATCTGGCTGAGCAATAGCTGGTAGAAGTTTTGGTCAGTTTAGCATAGGGGGGTCGGGCAATTTCAGAACAAGTAGTCGGCGCGATTTGGTAGGGGCGCCCAAAATTTTAGCAACATGTGGGAGGGGGTTCTTATTATCAATCTCCTGAAACTCTTAAATTTGAATTGAGAAGATTTGGATTCTTCTTTTGGTACCCTCTCCAAGTGTTATGTTATAGTCATAATCGCTTGGCTCCCTCAGAGCACTACCTATTTTTCTTTGCTGAAAAATTTCATGGTTAGCTTCGAAAAATTCCAAAAAATATCTCCTAGCGTGGATAACTAATCAATGTCAAGAACTATATCAAAATCATCGAGAGGGAGGAGGAAAAATTAAGCAACTACTTTTTAGCCCTATAGAATCAGTTTTAGTCGTGGGCACTTCTTGTTGTACTTCAAAAATCAGCCAATAGATACCTTGACTTTAAACCCACTGTAATCTTCTTTTTGGAGCATCAAATAGGTAGCAACCTTGGCCGACTAAGATAGGGACTATATGGGTGGCCGGTTGTAGTGTATCCTTCTCCTTGGGCTCAAGAGTTGTATCTTCAAGTTTAGGTTCTTTAGTGGGCATGATCATTAGAGGTTTCTTATTTTTACAATGGTGTTCTAGGCTCCACAGTTTATTACAATGCCGACATAGGCCCTTTGTCGATCCATCATGAGAGTCTTCTCTTGTTAATTTCTTTAGCTAAGGGGGTCAACTAACAGTACGAGGAGGTGAAAGCTTTGGTGTCGCTAGTCAGGGAGTGACCCTAGTTCTCCGGGCTTCATAGTTTAATCACTTATCTTGATGTCATACGAAAGAGATGACTGCCTTATGTGTGTATAGTTATTGCGCTTTAACTTCTTCTCAAATCTCTGACTTTAAGCCCTCAATGAAAGTCCTCAATATCTACTTTTCAGACCAATCATAAGTTTAATTAGATAATCTTTTGAACCTGGTTTGGTACTCTTGGATGGTGGAGGTTTGATGGATCATCACTAGTTCTTCATCAAGGTTTTTGTAATTGATTGGTGCTGAAGGTTTATATGCTTTTGGTTGAGATGTGATTCTCATGCTTTGGGCATCTTGATTAAGGTGCCCTTCTTGAAGTTCTGTAAAAGAGATTGATGTCATCGAGGTGTAGGGCTGCCATGTCTTATCCTTGCTTCTTATCTCCGAATGGTTCTTTGTATAATCTGAATTTGCACCATATTATGATCTTATTAGGTCGGTGATCAGCCCAATCTTAACTCCTTAAAGATAGCATATAATTTAGCATCTATACCCATCTTAAAATCCTCTAATTTGGTTTCGAATAAGCCCACCGATGTCATGACATAAGGATCTCCAACCTGTCAAATAAACCAGTTGAAGAGTGTAGCTGCAATCTTTAGATTAAAGGTAATAATGGTAGCAAAAGGATGAGAAAGTGCTGTTGTGATGTTGCTGTAAAATTGTTCAGGCTGTGGCTACGAAGTCTCCAAGTGGCTGCTGCATTGATAGATGATGGCAGCCGAGGGTATCAACAATGGTGGAAGAAGAAGATAACAATAGTAACATCGGTTGCGGTTCTGCGGTGATGCTGTAAGGTCGTTGAGGCTATAATTTTTCAGGTGGTAAATATCTGTTGGAAGATGACAACCAAGAGATCTAAATCGAAAGGTAGTAGTAACGATGGAGGAAGAAGAGGGTAGCAGCTATGTCGGCTATGACTACGGCTGCGGTGTGACTTCATGGTTGCAAGTGTAGTTAGTTGCAGTAAGGATACAACTACAATAGGGGGAAGATGGGGCAGCAGAGTGCATGGTTGTTGCAGAGGAGGACAACAATGACATGGAGTGAGAGACCACTGCTGGTCGTGTTCACTTCGATGTTGGCCGCAATCAAGGCAGTTAGCAGGGAAAGATTATTGTGGGCTGCGATGTAGATAGATTGTAGTGAAAGATCACCGTTGATAGTTTTTTTGCTGCAAAGGATCACTGTTGGCTGCGATCAAGTAGGATGGCAGCGAGATGTCACTGTTGGTAACATTGTGTAGTGAGAAATGTGTGTTGCAATTGAAGGGATAAGGGAGGTTGGGTGGCTGATAGGCTGGTGGACCGAAGGTTACAGTTTTTGGGGCTGGTTTTGTGGTTATTTTGGGTGTGGTTTGGGGCTATGGTTTTGTGGAGTTTTGGCTATGATTTGGTGTAGTTTTAGGGTTGTGATAGCAGTGGATAAAGGTTAGGAAAATAGATTTTAGATCTGAGATAGATTGCAATAAAGGTTTAATAGGGATCGGTGGGGGTATGCTGCGAATAGGTGCTGGTTGTAGAAGGCTACGGTTTTAGGCTATTTTATGGTTGGTTTAGGTATGGTTTTGGTTATGGTTTGGTAGGGTTTTGGGGCTGTGATAGTAGAGGGTGAAGGTTAGGGAAAGTTGATTTCTAATCTGGAAGAGATGGCATCGAAGTTTTGATAGAATTCGACGAAGTTCGCTGCAGTATATTGTATCTTGTAGAAGCAGAATTATCGTCAAAGAAACATCAATTTCTTAACAAAAATCTCAATAAAAAATTATGAAATTTAGGACTGTGGTGGTAAGGGATGAAGATGAGGAAAAGAGAGTTTCAAATCTAGAGAAATAGCAGTGAAAATCTAATAGGATTCGACGAAAGATCGCTGCATATGTGCTATTCTGCCAAACATAATTTGCATCGAAGAAGCAGTGAGTCCTTGATGTAAATTCTAGAAGAGAATTTGAGGAAAATATGTAGAATTTTGATAGCTAAACCTCGATTCAGATGTGGCCAATATCAGCAAAAGGTTTGACAAAATTTTGGTAGCGTAACAGTAGGAAAATAGGTGAAAAAAGGAAGGCAGATTCTTCATCGTAAAATTCTAGCAATGCGTGATGAGGAATTACAACACTGTAAGTCTGGTTTTAAAAAGATTTTTTTCTAGAGATTAATTTTATATGAAAGCTGAAATGATCTATAAATTTGTATAGAAGTTTTAGCCAAAAAGGATGAACAATAGTTTGGTTTTAAGAAGCAACAATCGATTGAAATTTTTTGCAGTGTATCCCCTTCGCAACGATGATTTCGTTTGCAACGGTAGAATTTTGCAGTAAGGAAAATATGGAAAAACTTCTCCAATGTGTAAGGCAAAGGAATAGTAGTAGCAAATAGGCATGGGTGTTGAAAATATACTAGATCTCTAATTTCAAACACAAGGGGCAGCAGCAGATTGATGTGATCTGCGGCTTGGGTGGAAGATGGAGGCACGTGTTGCAACAATTATGAGAATTGCTTGTAAGGGTGGAGGTGGTAGAGATGGCAGTAGGGGCAGCAGGAACACGACTATGATACCAGATGATAGAATCCCAGAAGGAGTTCTATACATTTTGATCTTTGAGTGTGATCAACCCTTGAAACACTATAAGGGTTCCTCCCTCCTAGTAGTCGGTCATATGGCTAAATTATAGATTGATCTTGCTTAATAAAAAGAGATGGAGGTTACAAGCTTATATAGGGCTCAAAACCCTAGGCCTAGGGTGATGCTTCCTAAGTGAATTCCCTATTTTACCCCTCATATAGCTGTCATGCCTAAATAAAGGGGGCAACGACCTAAGTGGCTGCACAAGCCATGTTCTTCTGCTAGAAACCCTAGCCGACCAACCCACTAAGAGGGGTGGTGGCTAGAAAGCCCTAAGGCCCCAAAATAAATCCTAGCCATACTTCTTTATAGGATAGAAGTTACTAGGTGAGATTTTATTACAATCTCACAGGGTTCTTATTAATTACTTTTAGGTTGATTAGGACTCAACCCTACTAGAGTCCTATCACTGTCCTGCCCATATTAAAATACACAACCTCGATAAGATGGAAGAATGGTGCATGTTCGTGGAATACCCTAAGGAGATTTTGAGGGTATTATTTCTATTATTTCAAGGATCAGAAAGTCTTTGTTGCCAAGAGGGCTGTGTTTCTTGAGAAGGAATACATTTTTGGTAGAAATAGTGAGAGTGAGATAGAATGAGATGAGTAGGTCAGTGAAACTTATCATAGATCACACCATATCTAATAGTGTTTGATTCCTTATTCCTGATATACCATCGAGTTGAGTTGTATAAGGAGGTATCCATTGAGATAGAATCCTTTGGTCTCTGAGAAAATATGTGAACTCTGTACTCTTGTACTGTTATTTTTTTACCTCATCTCATTTCCTCTTGGATACACTTTCATTTATTATATGTGGAGCTATATCTAGCATAAATAAATCATTATGTATCATTCCTCGAGTGATGATCTTATCATCCAAAATCAATGAATAATTATTCTTAAAAACTATTTTACATCCCATAACTATCAAACATAAATTGAAGATAATATTTTTTGATGATAGAAAGAATGTAATAACATGCATCTAATGAAATAGTAGCTCCACCAAGCAGATGTAGGGTGGCCTCACAAATAGAAACTACAACTCTTGCTCTATTGCCCATCTTGAGATCCATCTCAGCTTTTGCCAGTCTCCTAGGCCTTGTTAAAGCATTCAATGAATTGTAGATGTAATAGGCACTCCGGGTATCCAATACCCATTGGGGGGATGAATTAGTGCAAGTGTAAATTCTCTTTTTAACAAAATTTTTTGCTTTAAGCAAGATAAGAAAATCGGAAGCTTTTCGTTTAAGTAAAGCAAGTGAATAATTCAAAAATAAAATGTGAAATTTCTTGGAAGTGCTTGACTTGAAACCTTGCTTTTAAGGAGTAAATAAAAATGAAAGCGTCACTTGATATTTCGTTAAACACAACTAAGAACTCGACAATTGTAAGTAGTAAATGAAACAAGTAAGGAACACTTACAATTTATAGTAGTTCGGCCTCAACCTTGGCCTATGTCTACTTCCTGAGTCCTCCTCCTTACGGCACACCAGCGTCCACTATTGATCCCCTTTAGGTGAAGATCAAACCCTTAGAACATTTCAAGGGAGATAAGATTACACACTTAGATCAATCCCTTATCCCTTTTCTTTTTCTTACAATTTACACACAATATTTTTTTAGAATATAATCCTAAAATTATTGTATGGAATACAAGAAAACTTATGGTATTTATAGGCCCCAAATGGCTTCATAATTTGGAGCTAAAAATCAAACTCACCCGAAAAATCCGGGTACGAGCGGTTCACCCGTCAACCTAGGCGAGTCAACCACCGAAAGTGCCCAAATTCCTGGGTACGAGTGGTTCAGATGTCTAACCTGGGTGGTTTAGCTGCCCGAAATCCTGGGCGGCATCAGTTGAACCATCGCTCGCCGGCGGTTTACCCGTCGAAATCTCTGGAAAAGTGGTTCCCTCCACTTTTTGAATTTCGGCTTGAACATGATGTTGATCAATTCTTTAGTCAACTTATTAAGCTAAACCTGAGCTCAACTAAACCCTCATAGTGGACTCGATTGTCTCTTTGAGTTGATTTAGATTCTTTCCAAATCACACTCATTTAGAACTCAATCTGAACCTACAACTCAAATATTACAATCAAGACATGACCACCAAGGTTATGACCTTACTCCCGCAATCCAGTAACCTCCAAAATCTCCAACAGCGAGTCTCACGATCTTCCTCTGGCAATCTCCCAGCATGTTCCTAGCAATCTTCCCGATACCTTCGGCGAAGTCCTAGCGAACACTCGGTGAGCTTTTACTGCATCGTCCAAAACTTTGGCCCGATACCTAAGCTTGATCCTGGGTCCATGTCTGATCTGTAACTCCTTCTATTATGGTTAAACATACATGATGCTAACTATGACTTAATTAATTATAATCATAATGGCCAGCACATTCACTTCAAGACCTTCCTAACTCTCGACAAGCCTTTTGGCTACTCCCGATAATCTTCCAATGAGTCTTGGTCTTCTTCTGACAAACTCCCTTGCGCCATCCTAGCAAACTCCTGATACCCTCAGCGAGCTCCCAATACACTCCTAGCGAGTTCCCAACTACATTATTTGAACCCCCGCCCGATGCATGAACTTGACTTTGGCCAAACCTCTAATTGTCATATTCTCTCTGTTGTAGTTAATCCTGCATCAATCAATGCTAACAACATATGTTAGATCAATAACCTATTAATTGATTTCATCATCAAAATATGAGATTCAACAATCTCCCTCTTTTTGATGATGATAATCAATTGATGATAGGAGTTAATCCTAACTCCCTTTAAATCCATGCCAGTTAAATTTAAGAGAATCACACACTCTTAAATTTTAAGTATTTTTAAGCAATTAATATTCCAAGCAAATTTCAACATAAATTTACATCAACTCATCGAATCATGAGTTTCAAAAAGATTATGCATCCATATCCAAGATATCTAAGTATATCATCAATATCATATGTTATCAATGTATATCATTAATATCATATGTCATCAATGTATATCATCAATATCATGTATCATCAATGTATATCATCATGTATCATCAATGCATATTTCTCAATATCATGTGTCATCAATATATATTTCTTCCCCTTTGTCATCAACAAAAAGGTGAAATATAGGGCTAAGGATTTTAAGACACATGAGTTTTTGCTTCTTCTTTTTAAGATACAATATAAGTCATAAAGAATTTTCTTCCTCTTGAAAAAGAAGAAAAGAAAACCGGGGAGGATTTGTAAAATATCATTAAATATAGCTCTTAATTTTGTAGAAGTGAATTTCAAAAATAAGTTCAAAACTCTAAGATATTCAAGGCGATTCAAAAGTTTAAGATCTACTCATACATTTAAAATCATCTCATGTAATTTCAAGCATGTGTAGCATATAAATCTGTAAAGTAGCAAAACATCATACAAATTTTCTTCCCTTTTTGTGAACAATAAGATAAAGACATGGAGAGAGTTTTTATAAACATTATCACATAAAAACACTTAATCTCATAAAATCTAGATTAGCAATTTATATATCTTTAGGATCTAGCATTCCTAGCTCTCAACCTCAATCTTGTAGATAGAAAATTTGAAAAGAATATTTAGAATATGAGCTCAACAAATTTAAATCTTTCTCATATAAATTTTAAGAAAATATAACAAATAAATTTAAACAATAACAAATCATTATCTTCATGTAGATTTTTAAAATCATCATTACATGCATGATCATCATACATGATTTCACATTATCACACCTTCGCCCCTTTGTCATCAACAAAAAGAGAAGTGCAATTAGCAAGTTTTTGATATATGAAAGGTTAACAATTTAATAAAATTTTCATTACTTTAGAAAATGCAAGCTAGTGAATTCATTTTTCTCTTTTGAGAAGTGCAAGCTAGCAAATTTTTGCTTCATTTGTAATGTTCAAGTTAGTAATTTTACATCATGCAAGCTAACAAGTTTTACTCCCCCTTTGTCATTGTCAAAAAGAAGGGATGATTACAATAGTGCAAAACTTTTCCTATTACATCATTTTTCAAATCATCATATGAAATATATCAAGAAAAATTAACATGGTGATGAGATATACAATTTATGAAGATAAATTGTGAATATCAAGAGACAAATCATATGAGAAACAAATAAAATCTCTTGATTTATACATAACAAACCTCAAGTTGTCAATATTTTGATTTATAAAAGATTTCAAGTTATAATTTTGAGGAATCAAAATTATGATATAGGTAAAGTACTCATTCAATTTGAAAATAATCAAAAATACTTTCAAGATATTTAAAATAAAATTAATAAACTTATTGGTCCCTTAAAATATTATTTATTTCTTTTCTCCCCTTTGTGTGAACTCTTGTTCACACATAAAAAATACTCAATTTTATAAATGTAAATTTTATAGGTGTGAATTTTGAAATCCAAGAAAAAATCAAGAGCTACATATATAATTTAGTTCATCTTATGCAAATTTCAAACAAGATAGCAAATCAATCAAATCATGCATTTTAAGGATTATCTCATATAAATTTTGATAATAAGCATCAATAATTCTAAAAGAAAATATGATAGTAGATCAAGCTCAAATTGTAAATTAGGTATTTTGAATGCATTTAGAAAGTTATAATTTTCTTTTAAGCAATTGTTCCTCATTCAATGTTATCATATCCAATTTTCTCCTAATTATATTGAATTTTATTTTTTAGTTTTAGTCTTATCATGAAATATGATGGTATAATTTTTTTACATCGATGTTTAGATTACTCCCAAAAGTATAAGGGGTATCATGTCATCAAAAATGAAAATTCAAATCTAAAAGACATGATTTAATAAAATTTTCCCACCTTTTATTTGTGAATATAAGCAATCAAGAGATCTTATGTATTTCCAAGTAAAGTTATCAAATCATGCATATTTCATTTAATTTTCAACTTATTGTATTTATGATTTATAAAATAAATCATGTCAAGAAGGATATTAATATCAAAAGACACTCATGAATACCAAAAGATATAATTTAATTTAATAAATCTCCTCTTAGATAATATAAATTTTTGGGAGATCAATTTTGTAAGCAAAATCTTAATTTATGAAAATTGTTAAGTTAAAAGTATGATTTTGCAAAATGAGATATGAAAATATAGGATCTCAACTTATTTATTGGATTTCAAATCATCAAGATCATTGTTTAGATTCATGTTATAGTTCCAAATAGATAAACTTATGATTCGTTTATAAACTTATTCAAACAAACTTGATTTATGTAAAGATTTCAAGTTATAATTTTTCAACTTATCAAGATCATGATAAAATCATCAAAAATATCAATAATGTTTGATATATTCATCAATCTCTTTTTAAAACAAAATCATTGAAAATTTATCCAAAATTATCATAAAAAATTATTTTTCAGAAAATTCAATGATATCATCATAGATTATTTTTCAATAGCTAAAGTTATCTAATCCATTTTTATAGTTTAAGAGATTCAACAATAGTAGTATTATTTTATCTCTTGTTGAAGGATTAATAGGATTAAAATTCTTTCAAGAATAATTGTCCTTCGTTTGAAATTTATTTCAAGAATGCAATGTCATTTTAAAGTCCAAAATAAAATTTCATCAAGATCATTGCAATAAAATATTTTCAAATAAAAACTATATTTTTATTTCAATTCCAATGATTTTTAGACTTAGTGTAGTGAGTTACCATGCTTATTTCATTCTAGAAAAATATATTTTTAATTTACAAAAATACTAGACAATGAAGCATACTTTTTCTCTCTATTTTATATATTATTTTATGCTAAAAATTTATCATTCAACACAATCATTCAATCATAGCATTTCAATCAATGTAATATTTAAATCAATCATTCCATAGACTTTGTTAATATTTGAACCATTTAATAATAGTCTTTACAGTTAAACCAACATCCAAGTTAATAATTTTGAATATTTTATTCAATTATCATCAAAATCTTATTTATGTAAATTTCAACATATTTTTTAATAAATAAAAGAAGGTTCCTTAGTTCTAGTTCGTTCTCTAGCTATGCATCATCAAGATTAATTGTATAATGATGAACCATTAAAAGATTCATTGTCATTAATTTTAATTTCAATAATTTTCTTATTACTACTTAGGCTAGTGAGTTTTGAAATGGTATTAGATCTCAAGTCATGTGCCTTGAGTATCTATTTTCAAAACATTACTTAGTGCTCCTAGCTTTGTAGGAGGTAACTTTATATTATAGGAGGTTTTGATTTAGATACACATTTGAGTTTGGGTCCTTCAAGATATGTTCTTCTCATTTTTTCTAATAGCTTAAGGTTGTTTATGGTTCCTTTAGGAACCCAAATTAATTTATATGAACTATAATTTTTGAATGGATATTTGTAGGCTTTATGTCCTAAATTTTCACAAGAATTATATTTGATTTTTGGTGGCATATTTAAGGTAGGTCCTTTTACAAAGATGGTTGGCTTTTGTTGAATATTACCAACAAAGCCTATGCCATTTCTTTTACTAATATGACCCTTATTGGCAAGGATCATATTTAGGGATTTGTTTCTAATTTTAAAATTTTTTAATATTGACTTAAGCATGATATTTACTTCTTTAATGCTATCTAGCATTTCACATTTAGAACTAGGATTATGTGATACTAATAACTCATACATTTCATCAACATTACCAACTAACAAATCATGTTCATTTTTAAGCAACTTAAAAGATTTGTTAAGTTTTCTAAACTCATTAAACAAATCATAAAACATGTTTAATAATTTCAAAAAAAATGCTTAATGAATCACTAACCTTATCGTCAATGGCCATAAGAGCAAGGTTCTCCATTTCTTGGTTGTGCATTTCATCTTTGGAGCACCTCGGCTTCTTATATTTATAGTAAGAGGTTTTGTCTATCTTTAGATTATTTTTAAGGTTCATGTTCATTAATTTATCTGGTTCATTTGTCAAGGGTTCAAAGTCCTCATCACTTGAGATTTCACTCAAGGAGTCATATGTTCTTAGTTCAAATTTCTTCCTGCTCTTTAGAAGGTGTTCTTCAAATTTATTTTTAGATGTATTTTCATTTAATGATTCATTTAGATTAGTTATGCTTTCATATGTCATTTCTAATGTATGCCATATATCAAAAGTTGAATGAAAATAAGAAATCTGATCAAATTCATTTTTATCAAGTGCACAATATAAGACATTCGTAGCCTTTACATTCAATGAAAACATTTAATTTTCATAATCATCAAAATCATTTATTGGATTGGATGACTTCTGAAAACCTTTTTCAACAATACATCACAAATAAGGATCTATCAAAATAAAAAAGATATGCATTCGTATTTTCTAAGATGTGTAGTCCGTCCCATTAGGCATAGGAGGACTTGTGATGCATTGACCCTCGTTAATACCGAAAAGAGCCATTTCTCTTGGGTGTTAAATCAAATGAGAAACATAGCTCTGATACCAATTGTTAGGATCAATTGACACTAAAAGAGTGGGGGCGGGGGGGGTGGGGGGCACAGTTTGAGAGAGGGAAGGGGATGAATTAGTGCAAGTGTAAATTCTCTTTTTAACGAAACTTTTCGCTTTAAGAAAGATAAGAAAATCGAAAGCTTTTCGTTCAAGTAAAGCAATTGAATGATTCAAAAATAAAATATAAAGTTTCTTAGAAGTGCTTAAGTTGAAACCTTGCTTTTAATAAGTAAATAAAAATGGAAGCATCACTTGATATTTTGTTGAACATAATTAATAACCCGACAATTGTAAGTAGTAAATGAAACAACACTTACAATTTATAGTGTTTCAGCTTCAACCTTGGCCTACATCCACTTCCCGAGTCCTCCTCCTTGAGGCACACTGGCGTCCACGATTGATCTCCTTTAGGTGAAGGTCAAAACCTTACAACATTTCAAGGGAGACAAGATTACACACTTGGATAACTCCTTTACCCCTTTTCTTTTTCTTATAATTTACATACAATATTTTCTCAAAATATAATCCTTAAAATTATTGTATGGAATACAAGAAAACTTATGATATTTATAAGCCCCAAATGGCTTCAGAATTTAGAGCCAAAAATAAAACTCATCTGAAAAATTTGGGTACGGGTGGTTCACCTATTGACCTGGGTGGGTCAACCATCGAAAGTGCCCAGATTCCTAGGTACGGGTGGTTCAGTCGCCCAACCTAGGTGGTTCAACCACCTGAAATCCTAGGTGGCACCGGTTTAACCGCCGCCCACTATTAGTTTACTCGTCGGAATCTCCGGAAAAGTGGTTCCCTCCACTTTTCAAATTCTAGCTTAAACCTAATGTTAATCAATTCTTTGGTTAAACTGATTGAGCTCAATCAAACCCTTATAGTGGACCTGATTATCTCTTTGAGTTGATTTGAATTCCTTTCAAATCACACTCATTTACGACTCAATCTTAACCTACGACTTAAAGATTACAATCAAGACATGACCACCAAGCTTATGACCTTACTCCTGTAGTCCGGCAACAACTAAAATCTCCAATAGTGAGTCTCACGGTCTTCCTTTGGCGATCTCCCGGTGTGTTCCTAGCAATCTTGTTGATACCTTTGGCGAAGTCCTAGTGAACACCCCGCGAACTTTCACTGCATCGTCTAAAACTTTGGCCCGATACCTAAGCTTGATCCTAGGTCCATGTCTAATCTGTAACTCCTTCTCCCATCGTGGTTAAACTTGTATGATGCTAACTATGACTTAATTAATTAAAATCATAATAACCAACACATCTACTTCAAGATATTCCCAACTCTCGATAAGCCTTTCGGCTATCATTAACAATCTTCCGGTGAGTCTTGGTCTTCTTCCGATGAACTCCCTTGCGCTATCCTGGTAAACTTTCAATACCCTTGGTGAGTTCCCAACGCACTCCAAGCGAGTTCCTAACTACATCATCCGAACCCCGGCCTGATGCATGGACTTGACTTTGGCCAAACCTCTGATTGTAATATTCTCTCTATCGTAGTTAATCATGCATTCAATCAACTCTAATAACACATGTTAGATCAATAACCTATTAATTAATTTCATCATCAAAATATGAGATTCAACACCCATGTGTTATCATAAGAATCTAAGAAATGAAGACTGATTATGAATGTACATGAAGCTTCTTGAAGCTTATGTTTTACCTTTTCTGCAAGGTACCTTTTGTAGTTCCTCTTCCAATGCCCATTTTTATCGTAGTGGAAGCAATAGTCTTTGTCTTTTCCTAGGTCTTTCTTGGTAACCTTTGCCTTACCTGATTTACCCTTGCCTTTGCCCTTCTTAAGAGATTTATCAACCTTCCTTTTTTTTGTCTCAACAATATAGAGAACTAGCTTCTCTTTCTTGATGGTGCTTTGAATCTCCCTCTATTGAATCTCAAATTTTGATAATGAAATCAATTGATGAACTTATGAACTAATATACTTTCAAGATAAGTAATATAAAAAATACTTTAATCATAGACTTGAACCATCGGAGGGTAAATTATTAAAGTAAATGTTAGGCTAAAAAGCGTCATGTCAAAGATTGGATGTTAGGTCAATAGGATGGACTTCGTACCATGAGTTCGGGCATCGAGTCGGAAGATGTGCCGGAGGTTCAGACGAAGTGCCAGATGATCAAATGATATGCTGGAATGCTAGATAAACATACTGAAGACATTGTGATTGTAGTTAAAGTGGTTAAGTCTTGATCATGGTCATTTAAAGTAAAATTAAGCTAGTATTGGGTCAAAACCATACCAATTTGATTTAGAGCATTTTAGGGCTAAACCCAAGACTAAATTGGGCCTAATAAAAGGCTAATTTAGTGATCTAGAATTATCTTGGGAAGTGGTACCACTCAGATAGTTGAAAAGCACAGTTTATGCATTTTCGAGCATTCCGACGGTGGTACCACCACTTCTCGGTGTTGGTACCACCCAACGATGGTGGTATTGCCTAGTTCGATGGTAGTATCATCAAAACCCAGATTCCCGAGCTTTGTTCAGTGGTTATATCATTGGGCACTAGTGGTGGTTGAAAATTTAAAATTTTGGTTCTAATTCTGAAGTCATTGGAAGTCTATAAATATTTTACCCATTCTTGCTTGATGAAGCATAAATAAGTGTGAAAAAAAGGGTAAAAAGAGAAAGAATTCTTGAGGTTGAAGTATTATCAACTCTTGAAAGTATTCGAGTCTCTTCCTCCTTGAGTTTAGCAATTATTCTAAGGAGGTGTGAGACCTTGTGTGAAAGAGCTTGTAAAGGTTTTCTCTTGAGTCTGGTATAAGGAGAAGAATTGTAACAAGGGTAGTTGAACTTCACCTATTGAAAAATGATTAATAGAAGAAGAATTAGGAGTGGTCATAAGTTAGGACGACCGAACCATGATAAATCGGTTTGCATTTCCTTTCTTGCTTTTCCTCATTATCACTAACTATTTTACTTTATTCACTACTTCTATACACACTTTAAAGTTAAACATATTTTTGATTCATATTCTCATTTAAACATTTTCAAATCGGATCTTTTTACGATAGCACTAATTAACCCTGCAACACCCCACCAACCCCCTAATCTTAATGTCATTACAATCTTAACAGTTAGTATAAGAACCAAGTTCTCTTAGTTGGATTAACACCTAAGTAAGTTTTAATGGTTTTTTTTTAGCAATTATGACGGTCACTCTATAACCTATCCTGATATGTTCAATAGGATGTACTACACTTATTGAAAAATATGAATAATAATTTTCTTAAATTTTATGGATTCTGATTTGTGGAACATTATTAAATGTGGTTTTCAAAAATCTTCTAATCTAATGAATGAATGAAATAATTTTGAAAAAAATGTTTTCCTTAAACGGTAAAGCTATAAACACTTTATTTTGTGTTTTAGATAAAAATGAGTCTAATCATGTTTCTACTTCTAATACTACGTATGACATTTAACACAAACTAGAAGTTACTCATGAAGGCATAAGTAGAGTAAATATATCAAAAATTAATCTTTTAATATATAGTTATGAATTGTTTAAAATGAAGCCAAGTGGTGATATATACACTCGTTTTACTAATGTTGTCAATGGTTTAAAAACTCTTGGTAAATGCTATACTAATATTGAATTGGTAAATAAAATTTTAAGATTTCTTTCAAGATGTTAAGATCAAAAAATAATAATTATCTAAGAAGTAAACGTTGAATCTTGGATTTTGATGATGAAATCAATTCATGGGTTGTTGAGATGATTGATGTAGGATTAACTACGACAGAGAAAGAAAATTACAATAAGATGTGGGCCAGAGTCAAGTCCGGAGCATCAGGCTGAGATTCAGACGATGAAGTGGGAACTCGCCGAGAGACTCATTGAAAGCTTGCTGAAGGTATCGAGAGCTTGCGAGAGTTCACTGGGAGCTCATCGAAGGTGATCGGGAGCTTGCTAAGAAGGCATCGGGAGTTCACTGGAAGAAGATCAAGAAACTCACTGGAAGATCGTCAAGAGTTACCGAAAAGCTTGCCAGGAGTTAGGAGAGTCTTGTTGGACTTGATGATCAGCTATAATTGATTAGTTATAGTTAGCATCAACTAAAGATTGAGTCATACTTGAGTTAGATTTGAAAGAATCTTAATTAACTCAAGTGAGGCAAACTGGGTCTACATTTGGGTTTGGATTGAGCTCAAGTTGGGCTAAATTGGTTGACCATGAAATGAGTCAACTGAAGGTACAAGTCGGGATTGAAAAAGTGGAGGAAAACACTTTTCTGGGATTCCCAACGGTTGTACCGTTGGTGGACGACGGTTGTACTGGCTAGGTTGATAGTTGTACTACCCAGGTCGGCGGTTGTATCGTTGCCGCCCTATTTTCCAGGCAACTTTTGGTGGTTGCACCATCGATGCTAGTGGTTGTACCACCCATGCTCGATTTTTTAGATATATTTAGCTTTTTGACTCTATTTTTGAAGCCAATTAAAGTCTATAAATACCCCAAGATTTCTTACATTTAGCATGACACTTTGGGCTAGAAATTCTGTAAAAAATAGTGTACTAAAATTATGCAAAGAAAAAAAAAGGGGCAAGAGAGTGAGAAAAAGAGTTGTAATTCTTGTAAAGTCTCATTTGTGAGTTTGTAAGGTTCCTCTCTTAGCATGTGAAAAGGAGAGTGGGAAGTGTATGAGTTTGGTTTTCACCCAAAAAAGATTGGTAGTAGACACCGGTAGATCTCGGTGAAGAAGACTCTTGGACGTAGGCCAAGTTGTGACCGAACCATTATAAATTAGGAGGAGTTGCTTCTCTTGAATTTAAGTCTTCCTTATTTGGATTATGACATGGATTTAGGAGGAGTTAAGGTTAACTCTTGTCATCAATTAGTTATTATCATAAAAAAGGGGGAGACTGTTGAATCTCGAATTTTGATGATGAAATCAATTGATGAATTGTTGATCTAACATGTATGTTAGAGATGTTTGATGCAGGATTAACTACGATTGAGAAAGAAAATTACAATTAGATGTGGGCCAGAGTCAAGTCCGGGGCATCGAGCCAAGGTTCGGACGATGCAATGGGAACTCACCGAGAGGCTCGCCAAAAGCTTGTCAAAGGTATCAAGGGCTTGTTGGGAGTTCACCGGAGGTGATCGAGAGTTTGCCAGGAAGGCATTGGGAGTTCGCTAAAAGAAGACCAAGAGACTCACTGAAAGATCGTTAGAGGTTGCCGAAAAGCTTATCGGGAGTTAGGAGGATCTTATTGGACTTGATTGTCACATTGGTTGTAATTGATTAGTCGTAGTTAGCATCGATTAAGGTTTGAGTCCTACTGAGTTAGATTTGGAAACAATCTAGATTAACTCAAGTGAGGCAAACCAGGTCCATATTTGGGTTTGGATTGAGCTTAGGTTGAGCTCAATTGGTTGACCAGGAAATAGATCAACTTAAGGTACAAGTCGAGATTGAAAAAGTGGAGGGAAACACTTCTTTGGTATGGACGACGGTTGTACCGCTGATAAACAATAGTTGTACAACCTAGGTCGGTAATTGTACCGCCATTGCCTTATTTTTTGGGCAACTTTCGACAGTTGCACTGCTAGCGCTGATGGTTGTACCGCCCGTACCCAATTTTTCTAGATACATTTAAATTTTTGGCTCTATTTCTGAAGCCAATTGAGATATATAAATACCATAAGATTTCTTGCATTTAGCATACCACTTTAGGCTAAAAATTCTATGAAAAATAGTATGATAAAATTATGCAAAAAAAAAAAAGGGGTAAGGAAGTGAGAAAAAGAGTTGTGACTCTTGTAAAGTCTCTCTTGTGAGTTTGTAAGGTTTCTCTCCTGAGACTATAAAAAGGAGAGTGAGAAGTATAAGGGTTTGATCTTCACCCAAAGAAGATCGGTAGTGGACATCAGTGGACCTCGACGAAGAGGACTTGGGGAGTGGATGTAGGCTAAGTTGTGACCGAACCACTATAAATTTTGAGTATTCTCTCTTTGTTTAATTTCAACATTCACTAACTAAATCGAAATATTTTGATCTTAAGTTTGATTTGCTCATGTATTCAAATTCAAAGAAACCCTTTCGATCTCAATTTTACTTTGAGTGAAAATTTTCTTTAAACTAAAATTTCAGTACTCACACTCGTTCACCCCCCTAGTGCCAATTGATCCTAACAACAAAGAATTTGAATAGTTTTCCTTTTAAAGAACTCATATGATCTTTAATAACATATGAAATGATTATAAAGCACATGACGAACAAGAAAAAAATCTTCCAAAGAATAAAAAGGATATTGCACTGAGAACTAAAGAAGATTCCACGAGCGAAAGCTCAAGTGATGATGATAACATTGCACTTCTTACCAGAAGACTTAAAAAATTCATAAAAAGGAAAAAAAACTTATAAGAATAAAAATGAACCTAAAAAGGTTTATATGTTATGAATGCAAGAAAGTAAGGCACTTCAAAAATGAGTATCCACAACTGAAAAATTATCGACCCAAAAGAAGAAGAAAGCATTCAAAGTAACTTGGGATGAATCAAGTGCATTAGAGAATGAAGAGCAAATCAACAAAGATGAAGTGGCCAACTATGCATTTATGGCCTTTAACGATGAGGAATATGATTCTTCTGAAACATCCTTATCCTATAATGAATTAATTGATGCATTTCATGGTTTATATGATGAACTCAAAAATATTGAAAAAAATATAAGTCACTAAAAAGGGATCATGCATTACTTATCAGTAAATTTAAATTTTTGTATGAAACAATACATCTATCTTGTACTCCTTGCTATAAATACAAAGAATTAGATTCACTTAAGAAAGAAAATATATTATTATAACAAACTTTAAAAAAAATTAAAATTAAAAATAAATTATTAAATATGATTCTTGCTAACCAAGACTATGTCTATAACACTCAATAAAAGCCAAGAAAATTTGTAAAAGGATCCACACTACATATTCCTCTTGAAGATAAATATAATTTTTATAGAAGATTTGGTTATTATGTTTGGACATGTTCTTTCAAAAAATATAGCTCTCATAAATTAGTTTGGCTTCTGAAAACAACAAAAATTATTTGATGTCAAAAGTCAAGAGAGGTTGATCCAACTATAAAGGACCCGAAGATAATGGGTACCTAAAGGAAACCCCTCTTTCTTGTAGGTATGTCTCCAAACAAGAGCTAGAAGTAAAAGATGATATTTTAATAGTGGATGCCCAAGGCACATGACCGTAGATCCAACACAATTTTAAGGCTCACTAGCTGATACAGAGGATATGTCACTTTCGAAGACAAAAAAAAAAAAAGATTATCAGTATCAAAAATATTGATAACAAATTAAACCTGTTGATTGAAGATGTTTTGTTAGTAGATGGTTTAAAACATAACTTATTAAGCATTAGTTAATTGTGTGATAAGAGATATAATATTAAATTTAAATCTATTGCTTGCATTATAAACATATCATATAAGAATAAATCTATGATTGCCTTAAGGAACAATAATGTTTATATTATTGATCTTGATGATTTTCATGATGAAACTTATTTTTAGATTTTAAACAATGATGCATGGCTTTGGCATAGGAGATTAGATTATGCAAGTATGAAATTGATCTCATAAATCAAAACTAAAGAATTTGTAAGAGGAATATCTATAATTAAATTTGTCAGAGATAAATGCTTGTCAAATAGGAAAATAAATAAAGAATAGTTTTAAACCCAAAAATCAAGTGAGTACTTCAAGACCATTACAATTAATTTATATGGATTTATTTGGACCAATTGATAACAAAAGTCTAAAAGGTAGTAAATATGTTTTTGTAACTGTTGATGATTATAGTAGAAATACTTGGACATATTTTTTGACATATAAAAGTGATTATTTTAAATATTTTATGATGTTCTAAAAATAAGTTCAAAATGAAAAAGGTTTTATGATTTCTTCTATTTGTAGCGATTATGGTGGTGAATTTAAAAATCATAATTTCAAGAATTTTATGATTTCTATGGGTATGACTATAATTTCTCTGCTTTAAGAAATCCACAATAAAATGAAATTATTGAGATAAAGAATAAGAGTTTACAAGAGATGACAAGAACCATTCTTAATGAACATAGCTTACCCAAATACTTTTGGGTTGATGATGTTAACACCATATGCTATGTCATGAATATGACTCTCATAAGACCTCTACTATCTAAAACTCCTTATGATTTGTGAAACAATAAAAGACTAAATATTTTATATTTTTAAAGCTTTTGGTTGTAAATATTTTATTTTAAATGAAAAGAATTCCTTAGAAAAAATTGATGCAAAATATGATGAAGGCATTTTTCTTGGATATTCCTCTTTTTCTAAAGCTTTTTAAGTTTTTAATAAAAGAACTATAGTTATTGAGTAATCTATTTATGTTATTTTTAATGAGTTTTCCAAATTTAAGAAAAATGATTTTGATGATGATTTTGAGTTTGATATTTTGAATTTGAATGAGAATTCTCCTCTCCAAAGCAGCTTGGATACATCTACTTCCATAAATATTATACCCAAGGGATGAAGGTATGTAAATGCTCATCCTAAGGAGCTAATCATTAGAGATACATTAAAAGATATTTAAACTCGTTCTTCACTTAAAAGTATTTGTGCAAATACTGCCTTTTTGTCTTAAATTGAACCTAAAAATGCATTAATGATGCCCTTAAAGATGACTCATGGGTCATGGCAATGCATGAAGAATTAAACTAATTTGAAAGAAATAAGGTTTGAACATATGTTCCTACGACTAGTGATCATATTGTGATTGGCACTAAATGAGACTTTAGGAATAAACAAAATGAACAATGTATTATAGTTTGAAACAAGACTATATTAGTGGCCAAGGGTTTCAACCAAAAAGAAGGTATAAACTATAAAGAAACCTTTGCTCATGTGGCAAGACTAGAAGCCATAAGTATACTCCTTACTTAAAAATTTTAAATTATTTTAAATGAATGTCAAAAGTGTCTGTCTTAATGGTTTTATTTCCGAAGAAGTTTATGTTGAGTAACCACCCGGATTCGAAATGATCTTTTTCCAAACCATATTTATAAATTATCTAAGACTCTCTTTAGGTTGAAGGAAGCCCCTAGGGCTTTGTATAAGACTCTTAGCTCTTTTCTTATTCAAAATAATTTTTGAAAGGTAAGGTCGGTACCACATTATTTATTAAATATTTTAAAAATATTTTTTTATTCAAATTTATGTTGATGATAGTATTTTTGATTATGTAAATTATTTACCAAAAGTATGAGCCAAGAATTCAAAATGAGTTTTATGGGTGAATTGATATATTTCTTAGGATTTTAAATTAATTAAATGATAAAAATTTTATTAGTCAAATTAAGTATGCTTTGGATCTACTAAAAATATTTCACATCGATAGTGTAAAGGCCATCAACACACCGATGAGCATTTTTACCAAATTAGATATAGATAATGAAAGAGAATGCTTTAATTAAAAGACTTATAGAGGTATGATAGGGAGCTTATTATATTATATAATGTTTATTGTTGGACTTTGTATAAAGTTTTAGTCAAATCCCAAATAATCTCATTATAAAGTAGTTAAAATAATTTTTAGATACTTTAAAGGAACTCCAAATGTAGGATTATAATATCTAAAATATGAAAATTTTGATTTGATTGTATATACTAATGCTGACTTTGTAGGATGTATTATAAAATAAAAGAAGTACGTCTAGAACATGTCAATTCCTAGGTCATCACTTGTTTTGTGATCTTTTAAGAATCTTTCAAGAATTAAAACTCTATCGCAGTATCCATAGTCAAGGCTGAATATGTAGCAGTAGGTGCATGATATACACAAGTAATCTAGATGAAGAGTAATTTGGAAGATTATGGACTTTATCTGAAAAATATTCCTATGAAATATGATAATACAAGTGTAATTTATTTAACAAAGAACCTTATTCAACACTTCAGGACTAAACATATTGATATTAGACATCATTTTATTAGGGATCATGTTAGCAATCATGATATATATTTAGATTTCATTGACAGAAAACATCAATTGATAAATATTTTTACTAAACCACTGAATGAGGAATAATTTGATTTTATTAAAAGAGAATTAGGCATGTTGAATGTGTCAAATATATGGATCATGATTCTTCTCATTTTTTTTCCTCATTAGATCACTATGTTGATTTCAAATACATGAATGATGTGAGATTTATGTTATATAATTCCTTTGTATTAATATCCTTCATTGGCACATTGATGTAAATAAAGAGAAGCAGCAACATGATAAAATGATATCCTTCTCTTCTTTTTGATAATGACAAATGGGGAGAGAAAAGTAGTGTCTAAGTTATTTTTTTTACTTTTTGTTGATGACAAAGGGGGAGAAGTAATGGTAATTTTTTGATGATGTATCACTCATATGCATGTTGTAGTTTGATGATATTAACTTATGATTTTTATTTGAAATGTGTAACTATTTAAAACTATGGCTATGGTGTCAATTTATGCATATGATTCTTGCAATAATCACTATGATTTATAATTAAAATTGTTCTGACTTGAATTCAAAGAGTTGAAAGGTTATCATTTTTCTTTAAAAATTCAAGTTCATTATGGTATATAGATAGGGGGAGTTTAATTAGAACTTCATCATTAATTAGTTATCATCATAAAAAAAGAAGAGACTATTGAATCCTAGATTTTAACGAAGAAATCAATTAATAAGTTTATGAACTAATATTCTTTCACGATTAGTAATGTAAAAAAAAAACTTCGATCATAGACTTGAACCATCGGAGGGCAAATTATCGAAGTAGACGTTGGGCCAAAACCCCGGAAGGAGCTCTATAGATTTTGACCCTTGAGGGAGATCAACCCTTGGAACGCTGTAGGGTTCCTCCTTCTTAGACTCGACACAAGGCTGTATAAAAGATGATAATTGCTTGATAAAGAGAGGGGACAATTACATCATTATATAGGGTTCTAAACCCTAGCTCATGAGGTGCTTACCTAAGTAAAATTACCCCTTTGCCCCTTCTATAGTTGACCTACCTAAGTAGGAATAGGAGGCGGCTAGGTTGGCTCTATAGCTGACCTAAGTAGGGAGAAACCTTGGTCGATCAGCCTAGTAAAGGAGGCGATGGCCACTAAGCCATATGGCCCCAATCTAAACCATAATCGTACTTCTTTATAGGATAGAAGTGGCTAGGTGGGGTTTTATTACAATCTCATAAGGTTTTATTAACTACTTCTAGGGAGATTAGGACTCAACCCTGCTGGAGTTCTATCAAGCCCGCCCTCCTAGAATCAGCCTTATCCTCAAGGCTGAGGGTCTATAAACTCTGGAAACTGGGCTTTCAGCTCCTCATGCGACTCTCATGTTGCATCTTCAGATGGTAAGTTATTCCACTTCACAAGTACTTTAGTTAAAGAGCGTTGTCGGTGCATCACAATTTTTCGATCAAGTATAGCTTCAGGTTAGGCTTGGATTTCACCATCAATTATAGTGTTCGACAGTTGAGTCTACACTAACTCTCATTCTCCCAATTTCGACTTTAGCAAGGATACGTGGAATATGAGATGGATCTTAGTATCATCTTGAAGCTTTAATTTGTATGCCATGACTCTAATATACTCCACAATCTGATATGGTCCATAGAATCGTGGAGATAGCTTCATCGATACTCTGGTGTTGATCGATAGCTGCTTGTATGGTTGTAGGCGAAGGTAGACCCAATCTCCTACTGAAAATTCTCGCTCGCTCCGGTAAGTATCTACTTGTTGCTTTATGCGGGCTTGAACGACAGTTAGGTTGTTCTTTAGTAGCTACAGAAGCTTGTCCCTATCAATTAAATTTTGGTCGACCTGATCTACTTTGGCCGTACCAATTACATATTTCAGTATTACAGGGGGTGGTCGGTCATACAATGCCTTATAAGGGGTACATTTGGTTGATGAATGATAAGTTATGTTATACCACCATTCGGCCTAAGGAAGCAACCTTGTCCACTCTTTGGGCCAGTTATTGGTGAAGCACCATAAGTAAGTCTTGAGGCATTTGTTCACCACTTCTGTTTAGTCGTCTGTCTATGGATGGTAGGTTATGCTGATCTTCAGTTGAGTGCCTTGTAGTTGAAAGATCTCAGTCTAAAATTTATTTATAAACACCTTGTCATGGTCGCTCACAATCGACCTTGGCATCCCATGCAGTTTTATAATATTTTTCACAAAAAGCTGAGCAATGCTGGCAGTGGTATAAGCATATCTCACAGCACAAAAATGAGCATATTTAGTTAGACAATCTATCACCACAAAAATCATGCTTTTACCTTGATATGATGGCGGCCATTCAATAAAATCCATAGAGATATCAGTCCATGTTGAGTCCGGTATAGGTAGTGGTTGTAGTTTGCTCGGATTTGCCACCGTTTCACCTTTCTGCTATTGGCATACATCACATTTGGATACATAGTCATAAATTGATCTTTCTATGCCCTTCCAAAAGAAGTTTTGTTTCACCCTCCTGTAAGTTCTTAGAAATCCAGAGTTCCCTATCGAACGTGAAGAGTGCATCTCATGCAAAATAAATTGAATGTAAGGGGAAGAAGGAATGACAACAATTCGGTTTTTGTAACATAAGTCCTTCGAATCCCACGTGTAGTGACATATGGAACCTGGATCCTTCTCTAATTTTTCTATGATATCTCGGGTCTTTAAATCATTCTTCTATTCCTCCCTAATGTCTTTGAAGAAGTCGGTGAAAGGAAGGGAGATGGCTAAAATTTTGGCTTGTCCCGATAGATGTGATAGATCATCTACAATAATATTCTCTTTTCCCTTTCAATAAATAATTTCATAATCAAAGCCAAGAAGTTTAGTTACCCGTCATTGCTGCTCTGAGGAAGATATTTTCTACTCCAAAAAATATTTAAGGCTTCGGTGGTCGGTCTTAATCTGGAAGCGTCAACCAATCAGGTAGGGTCTCAACTTCGTGACGGCATGTACGATGGCAAGCATTTCTTTGTCATACACAGACATTTTAAGATGTGAGTGATAGGACTATAGCGGGATTGAGTCATAATCATCTTAGTATTAGTCAATAAAAACCTTATTAGATTATAATAAAGCTACTCTTATCTTATAAAGGAGTATGACTATGATTTAGATTAGCCCTTAGAGCTTAGCAGTCGTCGCCCCCATTACTGAGTTGGTCGGCTAGGGTTTCCCCCTAATTGTCGGTTATAGAGCCAACTTAGTCGCCCCTTGTTTCTACTAAGGTAGGTTAGCTATAAGAGGGGCAAAGGGGTAATTTTACTTAAGTAAGCACCCCTTAGGCTAGGATTTTGATCCCTATTTAAAGATGTAGCCGCCCCCTTCTTGAATAAAGCAATTATCAATTTTATTTCAGCCTTATGCCGAGTCTAGGAGGGAGGAACCCATACAACGTTCCAAGGGTTGATCCCCCTCAAGGGTCAAAATATATAAAGCTCCTTCTGGGGTTCTATCATCTGATATCAGAGTGACATTCATGCTGCCCTATAGCCATCTCAGCTGCTTCCATCTTCCCAAGCAATTCCCATAATTGCTTTTGACGTTGCCTCCATCCACCATCATCCACTAAGCCGCAGATCTATCTATCTGTTGTCGCCCCCTGCGTTTATCATCCATGCCTCTTTAATACTCAAGGTTTCTTACTTTATATATTAAAGATTTTTCTAAATTTTATTCACTGCAAATTTTGTTCGTCATAGACATTATCATTGTTGCGAAGGCGAAACAATGTATAAATTTTCAGTCGCCTTTTTACCTCTTGAAACTAGTTTATTTCTTATTCTTTCAAGCCAAAACGTTTACACAATTATAAGGATATGGCTTTCATCTGGGATTAATTTCTAGAAAGAACTCATTTTAGAATCAGTTTTCTTGTGCAATCTTTCACCATCATGCAGTGCTGGAATTTTATAATGAAGGATCTGCCCTTCGTCTTTTGCCTTATTTCTCTATTGTTATGCAGCCAAAATTTCATAAAACTTTTAATTGGTATTAACAACATCTTAACCAAGGGTTTCTATATAATTTCCTTGAACTTTCCTTTGAAATTTATGTCAAGAAGTCATCATTTCTCTGACGTAAAATTTGTTCGGCAGGACAGCACATCACAGTACTTTTTTTCATCGAATTCTATCAGATATAAGTACTATTTTTTATGGAATTTCAAACTCTCTTTTCCTTATCTGTAAACCCTACCATCCTCACTAAAAATCCTTCCAAATTTTACCCTAAACCGAACCCAAACAACTACCCAAATCAGCCCTAAATTGTAGCCTACTCCCATCCAAACCGATTCACCTTCCAACTGGCTACCACCTTTTCCAAAATTTTCATGCCACTAACTTGACAATATTACAGATCTAGAGGTGTATACTATGGCATTAGAGGAGGCTATCGATGTAAAGCTTGAAGCCTTTGAAAATCACATGGAAGAAAAAAATGTGATCCCTTTTCGCCGAATTCAGCATTGGCCGACCGTCGAGCCTGAGGAAATCACAGCAAGTAGAAACTTCAGATCAGCAAGACGATATTTAAGAATGTGGCCACATCATCTCTAATCCCAATAATCCATGCATGAAGGTTGGCATCCCTAGGTGGGAAGAAGAAGACCCGATCAGGTGGATCTCGCGTGCGGAGTGCTATTTTTGGTTCTACCGAACTGTCAATGCCACACAAATGGAGATTGCTGCCATCCACCTCGAGGGAGATACTATTTAGTGATTTAATTGATTTGAGCACACCCATGGAGGACTCTCTTGGCAGCAATTCAAGGAAGGACTGCTAAACTACTACGGACCAACCGATTTCGATAACATCGACGAATAATTCGTGAAGATTCGTCAAACCTCTACAATACAAGAATACAAAATAAGGTTTGAATGTTTATCTAATGAAATTGTGGATTGGTATGAGAAAGAACTTTTAGGAACTTCCATCGAGGCCTAAAGCTGGATATTCGGGGAGAAGTAAAGGCGCGACAACCGTACACTCTTATGGCGGTAATTTCCTTTACGTGTATTCAAGAAGAATAACTAAACCAAGAGGCACAAAGGACAAGGGTCACCCCCGGACCAGCCATGCCGAGGCCTACAGCCCCTTCTACTACCATCCGAGTCCCTGCACTAGAAAAATTGACGAGGGATGAGCTTCGTGAACGATCGACCAAAGGATTGTATTGGCACTATGATGAATCATGGAGCCGAGAACATCATTGCAAAAAGGGTCGGCTCCTTGTGATTGAATCAGTGGAGGAGGAGGACAATGAGCCATCTAAAGAAGCCCTTGAACCTGATGAAGAAGCCATGAAGGAAGAGTCCTAACTGGCCGACTACGCAGTGCACGTATTGGACCTGAAGAAGAAAGTTAGAGGACTTCTAAAACACCAACCCATCACCATTCTCATCGACATGGTTAGCATAAATAACTTCCTCAACAATAAAGTTGTTGCACGTTTAGCGCTTTAAATCGAAGGTTGCAACAATTTCGATGTAAAGGTCATCAACGGTTGAATCTTCAATTACGACCAACGGTGCCCGCGGGTGAAACTCCTCCTCCAAGACCAAGAAGTGGTAGCTGATTTCTTCCTCCTACCTATCGATGATTATGAAGTCGTACTCAGGATCAAATAACTCACAACACTAGGTGATATCTCTTGGAATTTTTCTAAATTAATCATGAAATTTTATTGCAAAGGGAGATAGGTCATGTTACGAGGTAAGCGCGGGAGCCATATTTCCACCATTTCCTCGCAACGAATGGAGAAAGTTTTACACAAAGCACACGTTAGATTCTTGATTCATATCTAGTAGCCATATAAGGGGGAGAACATATAAAATTCAGATCCTAAGCTTGCCCTCTTGTTGGATGAATTCGTGGATGTTTTCACGGAGCCACGCGGGTTGCCCCCTATCTGGCCGCATGACCATCGCATTCCTAGTTTGCTAGGCAAACCTCTAGCAAATTTATGACTATACTGATATCCTCACTTGCAGATGGAAAAATTTGAGAACATCTTTAAAGAGATGCTTGACACCGGGGTGATTTGGCCGAGTTGCATCCCTTACTCCTCACTGGTGTTACTAGTATGCAAGAAGGATAGTATATAGAGGATGTGTGTTAATTACCGAGCTCTAAACGCCATTACTGTCAAGGACAAATATCCTATTCTAGTCATAGATGAACTCTTAGATGAATTAAAAGGAGTCCGAGTCTTTACTAAATTGGATCTTCGATCTGGATACCATCAGATTCGGGTATGCACAAAAGATATTCTGAAAACTACATTCCACATGCATAACGACCACTGTGAGTTTTTGGTAATGCCTTTCAGACTTTCAAATGCTCCTTTTACCTTTCAAAGCTTGATGAATGACATCTTTCGAAGGTTCCTACATAAGTTCGTTTTAGTATTCTTTGATGATATTCTCATTTATAGCCCTACGCTTGATATACATTTTGAGCACTTACGAACTATTCTAAACATTCTTTGAGAGATACTCTTTATATTAAACAGTCAAAGTGCAACTTCTTACAACATAAAGTGGAGTATCTAGGGCACATTATATCAGAGGATAGAGTGGCGGTAGACCCAACAAAGATTAAGATAATACAAGGATGGCCGAGACCTATAAATGTAAAATCACTACGTGGCTTCCTTGGACTCACGGGCTACTACCGGAAGTTCGTGAGAGATGATGGCAAGATCAGTGCCCCACTCATGTCCCTACTCAAGAAGGACTTCTTTTTATGGTTGGATCAAGCCTCTCCAGCCTTTAAAAGACTCAAGGCCGCCATGATAATGACGTCGGACCTAGCGCTCCTCGATTTTAGTCGAACTTTTGTGATTGAGGCCGACACATCCATACTTGGAATTGGAGCTAGTCTAATGCAAGATGGCTAACCCCTTGCCTACACTAGTAAAGTTTTATCTCCTTCATATCTTAAAATATCTATGTATGACAAAGAAATGCTTGCCATCGTACACACAGTCACAAAGTGGAGACCTTACCTGATCGACTGGCGCTTCCAGACTAAGACTGACCACTGAAGCCTTAAATATTTTTTGGAGCAGAAACCATCTTCCCCGGAGCCGCAATGATGGGTAACTAAACTTCTTGGCTTTGATTATGAAATTACTTATCAAAAGGGGAAAGTGAATGTTGTTGCAGATACTCTATCATGACTACCGGGACAAGCCATAATTTCAACCATCTCCCTTCCCTCCACTGACTTCCTCAAGGATATTAGGGAAAAATAAAAGAATGACCCAAAGACCCGAGACATTGTAGAAAAATTGGAGAAGGATCCGGGTTCCAAGGGCCACTACACTTAGGATTCGAAGGACCTGCGCTACAAAAGCCGAATTATAATTGTTCCTTCTTCTCCTTGCATCTAGATTATTTTGCATGAGATGCACTCTTCACCTTCAGCAGGGCACTCTAGATTTCTGAGCTATACTAGAGGGAAGTCTAATAGGACTCCAGCAAGGTTGAGTCCTAATCATCTTAATACTAGTCAATAAAAACCCCGTTAGATTGTAATAAAGCCACTCTTATCTTATAAAGGAGTATGACTAGGGTCTAGATTAGCCCTTAGGGCTTAGTAGCCACCACACCCCTTACTGGGTTGATTGGCTAGGATTTCCTCCTGCTCAGGTTAGCTATATAGCCACTTAGCCGCCTCCTGTTCCTATTAAGGCAGGTTGGCTATAGGAGGGGCAAAGGAGTAATTCTACTTAGGTAAGTACCCCCTTAAGCTAGGGTTTTGATCTCTATTTAAAGATGTAGCCACCTCCCCTCTTGAATCAAGCAATTATCAATTTTATTTCAGCCTTGTGCCGAGTCTAGGAGGGAGGAACCCCTATAGCGTTCTAAGGGTTGATCCCCCTCAAGGATCAAAATCTATAGAGCTCTTTCTGGGGTTCTATCATCTAGTATTATAGTAGCGATCTTGCTATTCCTATAGCCATCTCAACCGCCTCCATCGTCCCAAGCAATTCCCATAATTGGTGTGACACGCGCCTCCACCTTCCACCCCAACCGTAGATCAAATCAGTCTGTTGCTACCCCCTATGTTTGATCTAGAAATCTAGCATTTTTTTTTATAATCTATGCCTCTGCAATACTGCAATATTCCTTACTTTACACATTAAGGATTTTTTCTAAATTTTATCCACTGTAAATTTTGTTTGTCGCAAACAATATCGTTGTTACGAAGACGGAACGCTGTAAAAATTTTCAGCCATGTTTTTACCTCTTGAAACCAGCTTATTCCTTTTCCTTTCTTGCCAAAAATTTTATGTAATTCTCAAGATATAGTTGGCTTTCATCTGGATTTGATTTCTCAAAAATACTTCTTCTAGAATTGGTTTTCTTGTGTAATCTTTGACCATCACGCAGTTCTGGAATTTTACGATGAAGGAATCTACCTTTCGTCTTTTGCCCTATTTCCCTACTGTTATGCTACCAAAATTTTGTCAAACTTTTTACTGGTATTAACAACATCTAAACCAAGGGTTTTTGCATAATTTCATTGAACTTTCATCTGGAAGTTATGTCAAGAAGTCATCGTTTTTCCTATGTAAAATTGGTTCAGCAGGATAACACATCACAACACTTTTTTTCTCCAAGTTCTATCAGACTTGAGTGCTATTTTTTATGAGATTTTGGACCCTTTTTTCCTCATCTCAAAACCCTACCATCATCACTAAAGCCCTTCAAAACCCTACCCTAAATTGAAACCAAACAGCCCCCCAAATCTGCCCTATACCGCAGCCTACTTCCATCCAAACCGTTTCACCTTCCAACTTGCCACCCCCTTCTCCAAAATTTCCATGCCACTAACCCAACAACAGAAAAAACATCTCAATATTACAGATCTAGAGGTGCATACTATGACATTAGAGGAGGCTATCAATCCAAAGCTTGAAGCCTTTGAAAATCACATGGAAGAAAAGATGCGATCTCTTTTCATCGAATTCAGCATTGGCCGACCATCGAGCCCGAGGAAATCACAACAAGGAGAAACTTCAGATCAGCAAGACGATCCTCAAAAATGTGGCCACATCATCTCTAATATCAATAATTCATACATGAAGGTTGACTTCCCTAGATGGGAAGAAGGAGACCTGATCGGGTGGATCTTGCGCGTGGAGCGCTATTTTCAGTTCTATCGAACCGCCGACGCCACACGGGTGGAGATTGCTGCCATCCACCTCGAGGGAGATGCTATTCAGTGGTTTAATTAGTTTGAGCACACCCATGGAGGACTCTCTTGGTAGCGATTCAACGAAGGACTACTAAACTGCTTTAGACCAATCGATTTTGACAACATCGACGGACAATTGGCAAAGATTCATCAAACCTCTACAATACAAGAATACCAAACAAGGTTTGAGCGTTTATCTAACCAAACTGAGAATTAGTTGGAGAAATAACTTTTATGTACTTCTATTGAGGGCCTAAAGCCGGAGATCTGAGGAGAAGTAAAGGCACGACAACTGAACACTCTTATGACGATGATTTCCTTCGGTGTATCTAGGAAGAACAATTCAACCATGAGGTACGAAGGACAAGGGTCGCTCCCTGACCAGCCATGCTGAGGCCTACTACTCCCTCTACTATCATCCAAGCCCCTGCACCAAAAAAGTTGACAAGAGATGAGCTTCGCGAACGATCGACTAAGGGGTTTTGTAGGCATTACGATGAACCATGGAGCCACGAACATCACTACAAAAAGGGTTGACTTCTCATGATTGAACCAACGAAGGATGAGGACAATGAAACATCTAAAGAAGCCCTTGAACGTAAAGAAGAATCCATGGAGGAAGAGTCCCAACCGACCGACTACGCAGTGCACGCATTGGCCAGCTACTCCAACCCGCAGATGATGAAAGTTGGAGGATTTCTAAAACAGCAACCCATCACCGTTCTCATCGACACAGGCAGCACCAATAATTTCCTCAATAGTAAGGTTGTTGCACATTTGGTGCTTCAAATCGAAGGTTGCAACAAGTTCGATGTAAAGGTCGACGACAGTTGAATCTTTAATTGCGACCAATGGTGCCCGCGGGTGAAACTACTCCTCCAAGACCAAGAAGTGGTAGCTGATTTCTTCCTCCTACTCATTGATAATTATAAAGCCATACTCGGGATCGAATGGCTCATAACACTAGGTGATATCTCTTAGAATTTTTCTAAATTAATCATGAAATTTTATTACAAAGGGAGATAAGTCACGTTATGAGACAAGCGCGGGAGCCAAATTTCTAGTGTTTTGTCACAACGAATGGAGAAAGTTTTACACAAAGCACATGGTGGATTATTGATGCATATTTAGCAGCCATCTATGAGGGAGAATGTACAAAACCCAGATCCTAAGCTTGCCATGTGCCTGAATGAATTCGCGGATGTTTTCTTGGAGCTGCGCGGGGTGCCCCCTAACCGGCCGCATGACCACCACATTCCTATTTTGTCAGGCAAACCTTTGGCAAATTTGTGACCATACCACTATCCTCACTTGTAGAAGGATAAGATTGAGAACATTGTTAAAGAGATGCTTGACACCGGGGTGATTTAACCGAGTTGCAGCCCTTACTCTTCACTGGGATTGCTAGTGCACAAGAAAGATGGTATGGGTACATGGTGGATGTGCGTTGAATACCGGGCTCTAAACACCATCACCGTCAAGGATAAATATCCTATCCCATTTATAGATGAATCTTGGATGAATTAAAAGGAGCCCGAGTATTTACTAAATTGGATCTCTGATCCGGATACTATCAGATTCGAGTATGCACTGAAGATATTCTAAAAACTGCATTCCACACGCATAACGGCCACTGAGTTTCTGTTAAAGTGTAGCTTCTTACAGTGTAAAATGGCGTATCTTGGGCATATTATATTAGAGGATGGAGTGGTGGTGGACCCAACAAAGATCAAGGCAATGCAAGAATGGCTGAGACCTGCAAACGTACAATCACTATGCAGTTTCCTTGAACTCACGGGCTACTACCAAAATTTTGTGAAAGATTATAACAAAATCAGTGTCCCACTCATATCCTTACTAAAGAAAGACTCCTTCTTGTGGTCAAATAAAGCCTCCACAGTCTTCAAATGACTCAAAGCAGCCATGATGATGACATTGGTCCTAGCGTTGCCCGATTTCGACCGCACTTTTGTCATTAAGACCGATGTGTCAGGAGTTAGAATTGGGGCTATTCTTATGCAAGATGGCCAACTCCTAATTTACATCGAGGCTTCCCCCACACTCTATACGAGGTTTTTATAGGAGATATTAATTACTACCAAATTTGAAATATGGTTGGATACAGGTCCATGACACGAAAGAGGAATAAAACTAGAAAAATTACAATCCATGCTCACGCCAGATTGAGTTCTCATCATCATGAACCATACTAGAGGGTAGTCATCATTCTAAAAGAAAGATTGGCTATCACTAAAGACTAACCATATGACAGCATATATAAAAAAGAAATGGCCTCCCGACAAACTTCAGAATAGACGAAAAATTGAAGATCGAGTTTTTCTACATCTCTAGTCCAATCAGCAGGAAACTCGAGTCGATTAATAGGAAACTCGAGCCTTAATGAAGTGGTCTCCCTATTTCTTTGGGCCTTGCAAAATTGAGGATCACATTGGGGCCATAACCTGGGGATCAAATTGACACACCAGATCAAGATTATAGTTGATTTGCCAGGTATCCCACCTCAAATGAAAATTTAAAGAAGATGACTTAGCTTAAATCCTTCTAACTAACACCCCAGCTGATGAGGAGGCCAAAATTCAGTTAATGATAACATGGGAGTCACATGAGGAGTTGAAGATTCAGTTTCCAGAGTTTATGGACCCTCAGCCTTGAGGACAAGGCTAATCTGAAAAGGGCGGACTTGATAGGACTCCAACAAGGTTGAGTGCTAATCATCTTAGTACTAGTAAATAAAAATCTTATTAAATTATAATAAAGCCACTCCTATCTTATAAAGGAGTATGACTAGGGTCTAGATTAGCTCTTAGAGCTTAGTAGCCGCCATACCCCTTACGGGGTTGATCGGCTAGGGTTTCCCCTACTTAGGTCTGGTACAGAGCCACTTAGCCGCCTCCTATTCCTATTAAGACAGGTTGGCTATAAGAGGGGTAAAGGGGTAATTCTACTTAGTCAATCACCCCCTTAGGCTAGGATTTTGATCCCTATTTAAAGCTGTAGTCGCCCCTCCTCTTGAATCAAGCAATTATCAATTATATTTCAGCCTTGTGCCGAGTCTAGGAGGGAGGAACCCCTATAGCATTCCAAGGGTTGATCCCCCTCAAGGATCAAAATCTATAGAGCTCCTTTTTGGGTTCTATCAAAGTCACCATCCCAAAAGAAAGATTGGCTATCACTAAAGATAACTATATGGCAGCACATGCAAAGAAGAAATGACCTCCTGACAAACTTCAGAATATTTGAGAAATTGAAGATTAAGTTTTCCTACACCTCTAGCCTGATCAGCAGGAAACTTGAGCCTTAAAAAAGTGGTCTCCCTATTTCTTTGGGCCTTGCAAAATTGGGGATCACATTGAGGCCCTAACATGGAGGTCAGATCCGTGCACTGGATCAAAATTACAGTCGATCCTCCAACCTCAAATGGAAATTTAAAGATGATGACTTAGCTCAAATTCTTCCAACTGACACCCAAGCTGATGAGGAGCTGAATATCTAGTTTTCAGAGTTTATGGACCCTCAGCCAAGAGGGCGGACTTGATAGGACTCCAGCAGGGTTGAGTCCTAATCATTTGAGTACTAGTCAATAAAAACCTTCTTAGATTATAATAAAGCCACTCGTCTCTTATAAAGGAGTATGTCTAGGTTTTAAATTAGCCGTTAGGGCTTAGTAGCCTCCGCCCTCCTTACTGGGGTGGTTGGCTAGGGTTTCCCCTGGTTTAGGTTGGCTATAAAGCCAACTTAGCTGCCCCCTATTCCTATTAAGACAGGTCGGCTATAGGAGGGGCAAAGGGATAATTTTACTTAGGTAAGCACCCCCTTAGGCTAGGGTTTTGATCCCTATTTAAAGATGCAGCTACCCCCCTCTTGAATCAAGGAATTATCAATTTTATTTCAGCCTTGTGACAAATCTCAGAGGGAGGAACCCCTACAACATTCCAAGGGTTGATCCCCCTCAAGAGTCAAAATATATAGAGCTCCTTCTAGGGTTCTATCAGTGAGGGTGATAAAGCTTTACTAGTGTAAGCAAGGAGTCGGCCATCTTGCATTAGAGCAACTCTAATTCTAACTCCTAATGCGTCAGCCTCAATGACGAAGGTGCGATTGAAATCAGGCAGTGCTAGGACCTGCGTTGTCGTCATGGCTGCCTTGAGTCATTCGAAGGCTATAGAGGCTTTATCCGATCATATAGAGTCTTTCTTCAGTAGGGACATGAGTGGGGCACTGATCTTGCTATAATCTTTCACGAATTTATAGTAGTAGCCCGTAAGTCCAAGGAAGCCGCACAGCGATTTTATATTCGTAGATTTCGGCCATCTTTGCATTGCCTCGATCTTCGTCGAGTCTACTGCCACTCCATCCTCTGATATAATGTGCCATAGATACTCCACTTTATGCTATAAAAAGCTACACTTTGACTATTTAACATAAAGGGTGTTCTCTCGAAAAATCATTAGAATAGTTCGTAAATTCTAAAAATGCATATCAAGCGTAGGGCTATAAATGAGAATATTATCAAAAAATACTAACACAAACTTATGTAGAAAACTCCAGAAGATGTCATTTATTAGGCTTTGAAAAGTAGGAGCATTCATAAGTTCGAAAGGCATTACCAAAAACTCGTAGTGGCCGTTATGTGTGTGGAATGTAGTTTTCAGAACATCTTCAGCACATACTCAAATCTAGTGATAACCGAAAGGAAGATCCAATTTTGTGAAGACTCGGGCTCCTTTAATTCATCCAAGAGCTCATCTACGACTGGTATAGAATATTTATCTTTGACGGTGATGGCATTTAAAGCTCAATAATCAACACACATCCGTCACGTACTATTCTTCTTGCGCATTAGCAACACCAGTGAAGAGTAAGGGATGCAGCTTGGTCAGATTACTTTGGTATTGAGCATCTCCTTAATGATATTCTTAATCTCGTCCTTCTGCAAGTGAAGGTAGTAGTATGGTCTCAAATTTACTAGAGGTTTGTCCGACAGAATGGGAATACGGTGGTCATGCGATTGGTTAGGGGGCAGCCCACACTGCTCTGTGAAAACATCCATGAATTTATCCAGCAAGATGACAAGCTTAGGATCTGAATTTTGTATGTTCTCCTCCTTGGATGGCTACTAGATATGCATAAAAAAAATCCTCCATGTGCTTTATGCAAACTTTCTCCATCCGTTGCATCGAAATGGTGGAAATATAGTTCCTGCGCTTGCCTCGCAATGTGACCTATCTCCCTTTACAATAAAACTCCATAATTAGTTTAGAAAAATTCCAGGAGATATTACCTAGCGTTGTAAGTAATTCGATCCTGAGCATGGCTTCATAATCATCGATGGGTAGGGGGAAGAAATCTGCTACCACTTCTTTGTCTTGGAGGAGTAGTTTCACCTGCGGGCACCGTTGGTTGCAATTGAGGATTCGATCGTCGATGACCTTTACGTCAAACTTGTTGCAACCTTTGGTTTGAAGTGTCATATGTGCATCAATCTTACTATTGCGAAAGTTATTTGTGTTGCCCATATCAATAAGAATGGTGATGGGTTGCTGTTTTAGATGTCCTCCAACTTTCATCGTCTGCGGGTTGGAATAGCCGGCCAACGCATGCACTACATAGTCGGCCGGTTAAGGCTCTTCCTCTATGGCTTTCTCTTCAGGTTTGAGGCCTTCTTTAGATGGTTCATTGTCCTCATCTTCCACTGGTTCAATCAGAGCTAGCCCTTTTTGCAGTAATATTCTCGGCTCCATGGTTCATCGCAATGCCAACACAACCCCTTGGTTGAACATTCACAAGGCTCATCTCTTGTTAATTTCTTTGGTGCGGGGGCTCAAATGGCATTAGAGGACGCTGTAGGCCTCAACATGGTTGGTCAAGGAGTGACCCTTGTCCTTTGTACCTCGTCGTTCTACTTAGATACGCACGAAGGAAGTCATAGCCATAAGAGTGTACAGTTGTCGTGCCTTTACTTCTCCTCGAATCTCTGGTTTTAGGCCCTCAATAAAGTCCCTAAAAGTTATTTCTTAGACCAATCCATAGGTTAGTTAGATAAACATTCAAACTTTGTTTGGTATTCTTGTATTGTAGAGGTTTGACAAATCTTTACCAATTATCCATCGATGTTATCAAAATTGATTGGTCCGATGTGGTTTAGTAGTCCTTTCTTGAGTGTGCTCAAACCAATTGAACCACTGAATAGCATCTCTCTTGAGGTGGATCGCAGTAATCTCCACCCGTGTAGCATTGGCGATTCGGTAGAACAAAAAATAACGCTCCTCACGTAAGATCCATCTAATCGGGTCTCCCTCTTCCCATATTGGAAACTCCACCTTCATGCATGGATTATTCTAATCAGGGATGATGTGTCTATGCTCTTGAGGATTGTCTCACTTATCTGAAGTCTTTCCATGCTGTGACTTCCTTGGACTTGATGGTTGGCCTATGCTAAATTCGACGAATATAGATTACATCTTCTCCTCCATACGACTTTCCAAGGCTTCAAATTTGGTGTTGATAGCCTCCTCTGATGCCATGGTGTATGCCTCTAGATCTATAATATTGAGATCTTTTTTCTGTTGATGGGTTAGTGGCATAAGAATTTTTGGAGAGGTGGTGGCCAGTTAGATCAGTGGAGATACGGGTAGGCTACAGTTTAGAACTGATTGGGATGGCTATTTGGCTATGGTTTTGTTAGGGTTTTTTGAGAGGTAATAGTAGAGATTGAAGATGAGAAGGAGAGTCTCAAATCTGGAAAAGATGGTAGTGAGATCCAATAAAATTTTAACTAAAGATCAATGCGATCTATGTTGGACTATTAAACATAATTCCTATGGAAGAAGTAGTAGTTTCTTGATGTTAATTCAAGCAAAATCCAAGAAATTTATGGAAAATTTCAATATCAGAATCTCAATTCAGATGGTGATAGTAGTAGTAATTTGGATCAAGAAAAGTTTGGCAGTGTAATGGTAAAAAAATTGTTGTAAACAAGATCATAGAATTCTTATCGTAAAATTTCAGGACTACGCGATGAAGAATTGCAGCACTATAAGTCCGGATACAGAAAGTACTTTTTCCAGAGATCAATTTTTGATGAAAGCTAAGACAATCTATGAATTTGTATAAAAGTTTCAGCTAGAAAGGATGATAAAAAAATTTAGGTTCAAGAGGTAAAAATCGATTAAAATTTTTCTATAATTTTTCCCCTTCGCAATGATGATATTTGCGATGGTAGAATTTTACAGCAAAGAAACTTTGGAAAAACTTCTCCCACATATAAGATAAAGGAATAGTAGTAGCATGTGCATGTGCCTCGAAGCCCCCTTCATCTTTGGCACTATGCAAGATCAGTCTGCTCCATCAGAATGAAGAACCCATGGAACAACATGATCCCACTCTTGCCTCTACTAGAGTTCATGCTCTTGAATCTGTCCAAAGAAAGCTTCATGTGACTTGGATACTTCATCAAGTATCACCCAAGTTGCTTTGCCTTTTGATTTGTATTGAGTTGATGGTGGCCCTCATACCCACCATTCCATTGTTCAGCCCTCCGTTGAGTTCGATTTCCACATCAACTCCAAGTGTGCCTTCATATGATGTTGTAATGGTTGCTCCCCCCACTTGATCTCGCAATGCATCTACCAATGCATTACTTCATTCAAGGTCATGCAACGACTCCTCGCTGCTCCCTCGATCCGTTGAGCTTTGTGGAGATACTGTCTTGAGGTACTCTTCCTCAACATGTGCGGTCTGCTGCACATGATTCTCCCTTTAGAGAACCAGGACCTATCCATCCTGGATATCTATCATATTAGAGTAACTTTTCTCTTTGCATTCTTCCACTGGAAATTGCAGAGACTACCATCCATTTGGACTATTCCATCCTACTGCACTACTTGTGCCTTATTCTGACCCTGTAAATGCACTTGCTGGATTACAACTCTTCGCCAATACAGTCCCCACTGCACCCTTCAAGGTCTAACAACGTGCTGAACTTATTGTACACTTTAGTCTCCTACGGATGTATCCTTTCCGTGCTGAAGAGAAAGTTCTGATGCTCCATGGCACCAAATTTCGATTACCTTGGGATAGCGACAAACACTCCATCGTCTGTATACAAGCCCTTATATGAGTACCGAATTCTTCGAGTTAGCAATTCCCCTCACCTCTTTGAGCTTTGCATAACTCTTTCGGAAGTTGAGTAACACATTCCACTTTACACGGTCTTATCTTTTACTAAGCGCCATGCTTGCCTTGAGCACCGTCAAGTTTGGTTGCTAACACCAAGCCGTAGCTCGAACTCAACCATCCTAACCTTTATGCGCTACATACTCTTCTTAGCTTGCTTGTCCTCGTGGTGCCTCTCGTGCAAAGGGTTGACCATTCCTTTGAATACCAAACCTGGATGCCCACTCCTCTGAGCAACTCTTTTCCCTATATCTCAATGTTCGTTTCCCCCCAAACGGTTATGCGTGGTAGCTGCCCTCTATACAGCCCAGCTAGGTCCCCTACATTTGTATGACCAGTGTTTCTACGTGTGCTTGTCTCGCTCTAATACCAAAATCTCATGGACTTAGTTGGTTTTGCCTAAGTCATGCGGCACCCTTGCGAGTCCATCCGCAAAGATCAGCCTCCCCAAAACCTCCTAGGGTCCCTTAGGACCTACAAAAGAGAAAACGGGTTAAAGGAAGCACTTTCCATGGGATCCAAAAGCAACAGCTTTAGCAAACACTTTATATAGCCAATGCAAATTATAACTATGGACTTTACAAGTTTTAAATGATTGCACACAAAGGATAATAGTCCATTACAAACCGAAGTCCCCACAAGTGCCTACATGACACAACTCCTATTTTCAAGCTGAAATCGACTACAAAAGCTAACTAAACTAGGGCTGCCAAGCCTATTGCAAGCTCACGTCTTGCTGTACAAAGAACGTACAAAAATCAAAGGACACGGACAAACATGAGTATTACATCAAACATCTTATTTATATTTTTATCTATGACAATTAAGAGATTATTGTTTAATAATTTTAGAATTTTATCCATGTCCCTGAGCTCCTTATCTATCTGTTCTACTTTAAATAAGCCAAGTACATATTTGAGGATTCCAGGGGGTGGTCGACCATACATGGCTTCATAAGGAGTACATTTTGTCAAGGAATGATAGGTCATGTTATTCCACCACTTAGCCCAGGGAAGCCACTTTATCCATTTATTTGGCTGATCACTAGTGAAGGATCTAAGGTATGTCTCTAAGTACATATTTACCACTTCGGTTTGGCCGTTGATTTATGGATGGTATGCCATGCTCATCTTCAACTTTGTGCCCTGTAATTAGAATAACTTTGTCTAAAATTTACTGGTGAAGGCCCTTTCATGATCACTTACAATAGATCTTGGCATCCCATGTAATTTTATAATATTTTCTATAAAGATTCGAGCAATGCTAGAGGCAATGTAAGGGTTGCGGACAGTGCAAAAGTGGGCATACTTCGTGAGATGGTCGACCATGATGAGAATTATATCTTTTCCTTGGGATGAGGGTAGCCTTTCGATGAAGTCCATTGATATATCAGTCCACATCGAGTCCGGTATGGGTAGAGGTTGCATCTTTCCGGAGCTTGCTACTGTTTCGCCTTTATATCGTTGGCGTATATCGCATTGCGCTACAAATTCAGCAATAACATTTTTCATCCCTTTCCAATAAAAGTTTTATTTAATTCCCTTGTAATTCTAAGAAATCCAGAGTGCCCCACTACTAGTGTTGAATGCATCTCTTGTAGGATGGTCTTTATGCAGGAAGAATTTGGTACAAGTACGATGTGTCTCTTATAGCGCAAGTCTTTCGAATCCCAATTGTAATGAGTCATGGAGCTTTATTCCTCCTCTAATTTTTTTTTATGATCTTCCTGGTCTCCAGATTATCTCTCCATTCCTTCCTAATATCCTTGAAAAAGACACTTGTTGGAATGAAGAGGGCCAAAAATTCAACTTGCTCTAGTAGTCACGAAAGTGCATCTACAATAACATTTTCTTTTCCCTTTTTATAAGTTGTTTCATAATCATACTTAATAAGTTTTGCTACCCATTTTGCTGTTCATGGGAGGATATCTTCTGCTCCATAAAATATTTAAGGCTCTTGTGTATCCGAAAGGTGATCTTCGGCATGTCATCTTTATGTACTCGAATTTGATGATATCTAGATCGTAAGTCCAACTTCGTGAAGATCTGTGCTCTTTTTAACTCATGAAGTAATTCATCCACTACAGGAATATGATAGTTGTCCTTCACCATTATACCATTAAGAGCTCGATAATCTAAGTACATTCGCCACGTTCCATCTTTCTTTCATAAAAGAAGCACCGATAAAGAGTAGGGGCTACAACTTGGTCGAATGACCTATGTTTCAAGCATCTTCTATACTATCCTTTCTATTTTAGTTTTCTAGAGGTGAGGATAATGATATAGCCGAGTGTTTACTAGTAGTATGCCTGGGAGAATTCAGATTTGGTGGTCACACCATCGGATTGGAGGTAAGTTGCACAGTTCAGCGAAGACGTCTGAAAGTTTAGTAAGTAATTAGAGAATGTTTGGGTCTTCATTTTATTAGCTCCCTTATATTTCACTGCTAGAGTGCATTACGAAGCTGATATTCATTTTATGCAAGACTTTCTCTATTTATTGTGTTGAAACCGTTGTCACGTCGCTCTTGTGTTTCCCACGTAAGATCACCTATTCCCCTTCGCTGAAAAATTTCATAATTAATTTTAAAAATTTTTAAGAAACATCACCTAACATAGTCAGCTATTCGATGTTCAGCATGGCCTTATAATTATTAAGTGGGAGGAGAAAAAAATTCACAACTATTTTTTGGTCCTGCGGCCATAATTTCATATGTAGACATCTTCGATCACACTTTAAAATTCAGTCGTCGGCAACCTTAACATCAAACCTGCTACAATCTTCATCATGAAGTACTATCCGGGCAGTAACCTTGCTATTCATGAAGTTATTGGTGCTCCCAATATCGGTGAGGATGGTGATTGGTAGTTGTTTGAGTAGTCGTTCCACTTTCATCGTTTGCAGGTTAACGTTATCCGGCAAGAGCATGCATCACACAATTGGTCAGCTACAATTCTTCCTCCATGACCTCCTCCTCTGAATCATCAAGGGCTTCACTAAGAAGAAGGCATCCCCCTCTTGCAGTGATGGTTGCGGCTCTTGCAATGATGGTTGCGGCTACACGGTTCGTCACAATGCCAACATAGGTCCTTTACTGATCTATCACGAAGCTCTTCTCTTGTCAATTCTTTTGGTAATGAGGGTCGATTGGGAGTGGATGGTGCTGGGGGTTTATGTGCCGCTAGTCAAGGTATGGTTCTTGACTTTCACACATCTTGGTTGAGTCACTCTTCTTGGATTCAGGTGAAGGAGATTGCGGCCATCAAGGTATAGGGCTGTCATGCCTTTACTTCTCTTATTTTCGGATTTAGTTCCTCAATGAATGTCCCTAATAGTTGCTTTTTAGACCAATCATGAGCTTGGTTAGATAACCATTTAAACTTGGTATGGTAATCTTGGATGGTGGAGGTTTGTCAGATCTTCGCGAGTTGACCATTGATGTTCTTATACTCGAACGGTCCAAAGCAGATCAATAGTCCGCTCTTGAATTGTCTCCATGTCAGGACTCCTTGGGTGTGCTCAAGCCAATTGTACTATTGTATTGCATCTCCCTCAAGGCGGATGACAGCGATATCCACCATAGAAGCCACCAGTGTTTGGTGATCATGGAAGTTGCGTTTGGTGTGCAAAAGCCATCCCATTAGGTCTCCCTCTTTCCATCGAGGGAAGTCCACTCTCATGTGTGGCTGCATCATATCGGAGGCTTGTTCTTCCTTCTCTAGAGGCCTCTTTAAACTTTCACCTTGCTGCAATTTTGTTGGGCTTGGAGATCGACCAGTTCTGAATTTTGTGAATAAGGCGCAATTTATCCTCCATGCACGATTTAAATGCCTCCAACTTGGCATCGATCAAATCTTTGGATTTCATTGCCTATGTCTCCAAATCTAAGATGTTTTGATCTTTCTTCTCTTAATGGGTTAAGGGCATAGGGTGGTGAAAGGTTCGGTGGTTGTGGAAGATAAGGATCAGTGGAAGGTTCGGTGGTTGTGGAAGACCTCTATTTGGGCTGCGATTTTGGCTACAATTTGGGATGGCCATAGATTATGAAAATAGATTATGATGGCTATGTCTTAAGGCTATAGAGGTTCCTTAAAGATGATGTGGTTGGTGGTAGCAAGTGCTATAAGATTTGATGGTTTACGAGAAGAACAATAAAAGGTATAGTGGTAGAATTTTTTGTTGAAAAGATTTCTGCAGTATAAATGTAATTTTTTTTAGTATTTCATAACAAAGATTCGAGTAGAACTCAATGGAAATCCACTAGTATGGAAAAGGTATTACCATCAAAAAATTCATGGGAGAATACAATAGAAAAAAATTTAGCAAGATCAAGGAATATGAGAAGGTGCTCTGGTAGATTTTTATGTATAGCAGTTTGGATGTAAAAGATCAACAGTTTGTATTAGCAATTTTTGCATAAAATCCAAATGAAATCCACTGATAAGAAGTGCCAAAGATGTCGTAAAAAACTTGTGGAATATAGGGCAACAAAATAATAGCAGCAAGATTAAAATAGGGCAACAGTATGTGATTGAATTCTATAACGTAACTTTCGTTGTATAGATGGCAGCTTTGCGATAATAAGTTTATGCAGCAAAATAGGAATACTTTTTTGGTTTTTTTTGGGTTTAAGATAACTAAATTGCAGTAGTAGTAAGTTAGAATATCAGAACCTGATGCAATTTATAGCGAGATTGAAGGGGTGATCTGCGGCATTAGTGATGACGGCAGAGTCGACGATGATCACAGCAATTGTAGGAATTACGTGAGAGATGGATGAAGATGATGGGTGGCTATAGAAGGGTAGCAAAGCTCCAAGGAACTCTGCTTTGATACCAAGTGTTAGAACCCTTACGAATTCTAAGCTTAGGGTTTAATCTCTATAGGGGATCAACCTCTTGGAACTATATAGGGGTTCTCTCCTCCAAGGTATTCGGCACAATGGCTGAGAAAAGATTGATCTTATTGATGATGAGCAAAGGGTGGCTACATGAGTTTATATAGAGACAAAAAACCCTAACTCTTAATAGGACTCATACTCTTGGAAGACTCCCTCTCCTCTCCTCTCCAACTCCTACCCCTAGCCGTCTCCTAACCATGATATGGCCGACGGCTATAGGGTCTCCAACTCCTAATTTGCTTCTTATTCAACCCTAGAGAGAGTCCTAGCTAAATGGATATCTTCTCTCCTAACCCCAACCGGCCTCTCCTAAGAAGAGGGAGGCAGCTATAAGACCCCCTCTTTATGAGGACTCTTCCCTTACCCCTAGCCGGCCAGTTCTTCAATAGTGGTGGTGGCTAGTTTAGGACTATGACTCAATAAACTTAGGACCCAACATAGCTAGGGTCATAATAGAATCTCGGAGGATTCTAACGCTGATGGGTTATCACTGTAGGGGATCGGCCCTCCTTGGAACTTTATAGGGATTGAACCTCTATAGCATTCCAAGGGTTGATCCCCCTTAAAGATAAAAAATCTATAGAGCTCCATCTGTAGTTCTATTAGTTCTCCTAGGATTTTGACCAATATGCAAAAATAAAAAAGTTTTTTCATTGGTTGATCAAAAAGAAATAGTTATAGCCATATTTATAGAGACTCTTAGCCGAATCCAACTCCTACTAGGACTCTTAATCAAATCGATTCCATCTTCTACTAGAACTCATAATTAAATAGACTTCAACTCCTACTAGGATTCATAATTAAATAGACTCCTAATTGACTTGATTAAGTTGACCAACATGACTAAAAATAATATAACTTAATAGATGAGAACCCAACTGATAGAATCCTAGAGGAATTCTATGAAGATTTAATCTTTGAGGGGGATCAACCCTTGGAACATTGTAGGGGTTCCTCCCTCTTAGTAGTCGACCACAAGGCTGAATTGAAGATTGATCTCGCTTATTCTAAAAGAGGTGGAGGCTACATGCTTATATAGGGCTCCAAACCCTAGCCTTATGGGTTGTTTCCTAAGTAAATTACCCATTTTACCCTCCACTCTAGTCGGCTTGCCCTATAAGGGGGTGGCAGCCTAGGGGGCTACACCAAGATAGTTACCCCTGCTAAAAACCCTAGCTGACCTGCCCAGTAAAGGGGGTGATGGCTAGGAAGACCTAAGGCCCCAAATATAAACCTTAACGACTCTTCTTTAGAGGATAGAGGTGGCTATGTGGGGTTTATTGATAGAAATCCAACAGGATTAAGTCCTAATCATTTTAGTAGAAGTCAATAAAGACTCTGCTAGATTATAATAAAGTCTCTCCTATCTTATAAAGGAGTATGGCTAGGGTTTGGATTAGCCCTTATGGCTTAGTAGTGTCGCCCCCCTTACTGGGCAAGTCGGCCAAGGTTTCCCCTTGCTTAGGTCGGCTATAGAGCCAACACAGTCGCCCCTTATTCCTATTAAGGCAGGATGGCTATAGAAGGGGCAAAAGGATAATTTCACTTAGGCAAGCGCCCCCTTAGGCTAGGGTTTTGATCCCTATTTAAGATGTAGTTGGCCCCCTCTTTTAATTAAGCAATTATCATCTTCAATTCAGCCTTTGTGCCGAGTCTAGGAGGGAGGAACCCCTATAGCGTTTCAAGGGTTGATCCCCCTTAGTGATCAAAATCTGTAGGGCTCCTTCTGGGGTCTTATCGTCTGATATCATAGCCATGTTCCTACTACCCTGTAGCCATCTCAGCTGCCTCCACCTTCCCAAGTAATTCCCACAATTGCTATGACACACGCCTCCACCTTCCACCCCAGTAGCAGATCAAATCAGTCTATTGCTGCCCCCTGCGTTTAATCTGAAATTATGGTATATTTTTATAACCCACGCCTCTTCAATACTGCAAGATCCTTCATATTATATGTGGGAGAAGTTTTCCAAAGTTTCCTTACTACAATTTTTTATCGTCGAAAATGTTATCAGCGTTGCAAAGGTGAAACATTGTAGAAATTTTCAACCGATTATTGCTACTTGAAGTCAAACTTTTGTTCATCATTTCTGACCAAAATTTTTACATAATTCCTAAGATCAAGTTTGGCTTTCATCTGGATTTGATTTTATAGAAAAACTCCTTTTGAAATTGGTTTTCTTGTACAATCTTTCACCATCATGTAGTTTTGAAATTTTACAATGAAGGAATCTGTCTTGCATCTTTTGCTCTATTTCCCTACCGTTATGCTACCAAAATTTCGTCAAAATTTCTATTGGTATTGACAACATCTAAACCAATGGTTTCTGCATAATCTCCTTCTAACTTTCCCCTAGAATTTATGTTGAGAAATCATCGTTTCTCCAATGCAAAAATCGGTTTAGTAGGACAGCATATCACAACACTTCTTTTCACCGAATTCTATCAGATTTGAGTGCTATTTTTTATGGGATTTCAGACTCTCATTTCCTCATCACCAAACCCTACCATCCTAACCAAAAACCCTTCAAAACCCTACTCTAAACTGAAACTAAATAGCCACCCAAATTAGCCCTAACCGTAGCCTACTTCCTATCGATTCACTTACCTTTTTAGCCAACTTTCCTTACCGAGACACCTACCCTTACTGCCATCTATCCCATATCTAAAATCTATTTTCCTAACCTTCATCTACTACTCTCATAGCCCTAAAACCACACTAATTTGCAGCCTAAACTTCATAAAATCGCAGCCCCAAATCTACCCTAAACCGTAGCCTACTTCCATCCAAACTGATTCATCTTCCAACCGGCCATCCCTTCTCCAAAATTCCCATGCCACTAACCCAACAACAGAAAAAATATCTCATTATTATCATCTAGAGGTGTATACTATGACATCAGAGGAGGCTATCGATGCAAAGCTTAAAGCCTTTAAAAACTGTATGGAAGAGAAGATGTGATCCTTATTCGCTGAATTCAGCATAGGCCGAACATCAAGCCCGAGGAAGTCACACTATTGAGAGACTTCAAATCAGCAAGTTGATTCTCAAGAGCATGGACACATCACCTCTAATCCCAATAATCCATGTATGAAGGTTGACTTCCCAAGATGGGAAGAAGGAGACTCGATCGGATGGATCTCGCATGCGAAGCACTATTTTCGGTTCTACCGAACTGTCGATGCCACACGGGTTGAGATTGCTGCCATACATCTCGAGGGAGATGCTATTCAGTAGTTCAATTAGTTTGAACACACCCATGGAGGACTCTCTTGGCAGCGGTTCAAGGAAGGGCTTCTAAACCGCTTCGGTCCGACCAATTTCGATAACATCGATGGATAATTGGCAAAGATTCATCAAACTTTTAGAATACAAGATTACCAAACAAGGTTTGAGCATTTATCTAACTAAATTGAAGATTGGTCTGAGAAACAACTTTTAGGTACTTTCATTGAGAGCCTAAAGCCGGAAATCCGGGAAGTAACAGCATGGCAACTGTACACTCTTATGGCAGCAATTTTCTTCGCGTGTATCCAGGAAGAACGATTGAACCATGAGGCACGAAGGACAAGGGTTGCTCCCCGACTAGCCATGCCAAGGTCTACTACCCCCTCTACTATCATCTGAGCTCCCGCACCAAAAAAATTGACAAGAGACAAGCTTCGTGAATGATCGGCCAAAGGATTGTGTTGGCATTGCAATGAACTGTAGAGCCACGAACATCGCTGCAAGAAGGACCAGCTCCTCATGATTGAACTAGTGGAGGATGAGGATAGCAAACCATCTGAAGAAAGCCTTGAACCTAAATAGGAAGCCATAGAGGAAGAGCCCCAACCGGCCGACTACGCAGTGCATGCGTTGGTTGGCTATTCCAACCCGCAGGCGATGAAACTTGGAGGACTTCTAAAGCAGTAATCCATCATCATTCTCATCGACACGGGTAGCACAAATAACTTCCTCAATAGTAAGGTTAATGCACATTTAGCACTTCAAATTGAAGGTTATAAGAAGTTCAACGTAAAGGTCACTGACGATCGAATCCTCAATTACGACCAACAATGCATGCGGGTGAAACTACTCCTCCAAGACTAAGAAGTGGTAGCCGATTTCTTCTTCTTACTCATTGATGATTATGAAGCCATGCTTAGGATCGAATGGCTCATAATGCTAGGTGATATCTCTTGGAAGTTTTCTAAATTAATTATGAAATTCTATTGCAAAGGGAGACAGGTCATATTATGAGGCAAGTGCGGGAGCCATATCTCCACCGTTTCGATGCAACGGATGGAGAAAGTTTTGCACAAAGTGCATAGGGGATTTTTAATGCATATCTAGCAGCCATCTAAGGGGAAGAATATATAAATTTCAGATCCTAAGCTTACCCTCTTGCTAGATGAATTCGCGGATGTTTTCACAGAGCCGCGTAGGTTGCCCCATAACCAGCCACATGACCACTATATTCCTATTCTGCCAGGCAAACCTCCAGCAAATTTGCATCCATATCACTATCCTCACTTACAGAAGGATGAGATCAAGAATATTGTTAAAGAGATACTTGACACTGGGGTGATTCAACCGAGTTGTAGCCCTTATTCTTCACCGGTGTTGCTAGTATGCAAGAAGGATGGTACATGACAGATGTGCATTGATTATCGGACCTTGAACACTATCACCGTCAAGGACAAATATCCTATACCCATCATAGATGAGCTCTTGGATGAATTAAAAGGAGCCCAAGTCTTCACTAAACTAGATCTTCATTTCGGTTATCACCATATTCGGGTATACACTGAAGATATTCCGAAAACTAGATTCCACATGCATAACAACCACTATGAGTTTCTGGTAATGCCTTTCAAACTTACGAATGCTCCTTCTACTTTACAAAGCCTAATGAATGACATCTTCCGGAGTTTTCTACATAAGTTTGTATTAGTGTTATTTGATGATATCCTCATTTATAGCCCTATGCTTGATATATATTTTCAGCACTTACGAACTGTTCCAATAATTCTTCGGGAGAATACTCTTTATGTGAAATAATCAAAGTATAGTTTCTTATAGCATAATATAGAGTATCTTGGGCACATTATATCAAAGGATGGAGTAGCAGTAGACCCGACGAAGATCGAGGCAATGCAATGATGGCCGAAACCTACAAACATAAAATTGTTGCATGGCTTCCTTAGACTCATAGGCTACTATCGAAAATTTATAAAAGATTATGGCAAGATCAGTGCCCTACTCACATCCCTACTAAAGAAAGACTCCTTCTTATGGTTCGAATAAGCTTCTATAACCTTTGAACGACTCAAGGCCGCCATGACGACGACGCTGGTCCTAGCGTTGCCCGATTTCAGTCGCACCTTCGTGATCGAGGTCAACACATCCGGAGTTGGGATTGGAGCTATTCTAATATAAGATGACCGACCTCTCATTTACACCAGCAAGGCTTTGTCTCCCTCACACTTGAAAATGTCAGTATATGATAAAGAAATGTTTGCCATTGTACACGCCGTCACGAAGTGGAGACACTACCTGATCGATCGACGCTTCCAGATTAAGACTGACCATCGAAGTCTTAAGTATTTCTTAGAGTAGAAAATATCTTCCTCGGAGTAGCAACATTGGGTAACTAAACTTCTCAGCTTTGATTATGAAATTACTTATCAAAAAGGAAAAGAGAATGTTATTACAGATGCTCTATCTCGGCTCCTGGGGCAAGCCAAAATTTTAGCCATCTCCCTTCCCACCACCGACTTCCTCGAATACATTAGGGAGGAGTGGAAGAATGATCTGGAAGTCCAAAGCATACATGGGACTCAAAGGATCTACACTATAAAGATCGAATTGTTGTTATTCCTTCTTCTCCTCATATTTAAGATATTTTGCATGAAATGCACTCTTCACCTTCGGCAAGGCATTCTGGATTTCTGAGGACTTATAAAAGGGTGAAGCAAAACTTCTTCTGGAAGGGCATAAAAAAAGCAATTTATGACTATGTATCCAAATGTGATGTATGCCAGCGGCAAAAAGGTGAAACAATGGCAAGTCCCGGTAAACTACAACCGCTACCTATACTAGATTTGACTTGGACGGACATCTCCATGGATTTTATCGAAGGACTGTCACTATCTCAAGGTAAAAGCATGATCTTTGTGGTGGTAGATCGCCTAATTAAATATGCTCATTTTTGTGCTGTATGACATCCTATAGCCAATATTGCTCAGATTTTTATGGAAAATATTATGAAATTGCATGGGATGCCAAGGTCGATAGTAAGCGACCTTAATAGGGTGTTTACAAGTAAATTTTGGACCAAGCTCTTCCATCTATAGGGCACCTAATTGAAGATAAACATGGCCTATCATCCACAAACAGACGGTCAAACAGAAGTGATGAACAGATGTCTCGAGACTTATTTACAATGCTTCACTAATGACTGGCCCAAAGAATGGACAAGATGGCTTCCCTAGGCCGAATGGTGGTACAATACAATTTTTCATTCTTCGACTAAATGTACCCCTTACGAGGTACTATATGGCCAACTGCCCCCTGTAATTCCCAGATATGTACTTGGTTCGGCCAATGTGGATCAGGTCAACCAAGACCTAATAAACAGGGATAAATTGCTACAACTACTGAAGGACAACCTAACTATCGCTCAAGCCCACATGAAGCAACAAGTAGACAATCACCAGAGTGAGCGAGAATTTTCAGTAGGGGATTAGGCCTACCTTTGCCTATAACCATATAAGCAGCTATCCATCAACACCAGAGCATCGATGAAACTATCTCCACGATTTTATGGTCCATATCAGATTTTGGAAAGCATTGGGGCCATGGCATACTGACTTAAACTTCTAGATGATGCCAAAATTCATCCTATCTTCCACATATCTCTACTGAAGCCAAAATCGGGTGAACATGAACTGGCTCAGACTCAGTTGCCGAGCACTACAATTGAAGGTGAAATCCAAGCCCAACCTGAAGCTATAATTGATTGAAGAATTGTGATGCGCCGACGAAGCCTCTCCACCGAAGTACTTATGAAGTTGAATAACTTACCATCTGAAGATGCAACATGGGAGTCACACGATGAGCTGAAGACCCGGTTCCCAGAGTTTATGGATCCTCGACCTTGAGGACAAGGCTAATTCTGAAAGGATGGACTTGATAGGACTCCAATAGGGGTAAGTCCTAATCATTTCAGCTGAAGTCAATAAAAACTCTGCTAGATTGTAATAAAGTCTCTCCTATCTTATAAAGGAGTACGGCTAGGGTTTGGATTAGCCCTTAGGGCTTAGTAGTCGTCGCCCCCCTTACTAGGCAAGTCGGCCAGAGTTTCCCCCTGCTTAGGTCAACTATAGAGCCAACCTAGCCGCCCCTTATTCCTATTAAGGCAGAATAGCTATAGGAGGGATAAAAGGATAATTTCACTTAGGCAAGCACCCCTTTAGGCTAGAGTTTTGAACCCTATTTAAGATGTAGCCACCCCCCTCTTTTAATCAAGCAATTATTATCTTCAATTCAACCTTTGTGCCGAGTCTAGGAGGGAGGAACCCCTATAACATTCCTGTTGGGAAACCTCAATAGGTGCATCACATGCATAGTGGAAATCAAAAGAAAAACTGGTTTCCCATGCAGATCAAATCGTTGTACAAAAGATTGGGGTCAAAAGAAAAATAACAAAAATAAAAAAATCATGAAGTGTGAGAGATTGATTTTACCTAGGGAGATCGTATATCCTTGTATTCCATATTCGGATAGAGAAGATGAAGGAGATCAAGTGTCCTCCTCTCTAGCAGTATCCACACGATGGATCTCTACAGCGAGACTCCTCCAATCATCTTGCACAGAGGGAGGGAGGAGAATAAGAGGTGATGGCTAAAGCTGTAGCCTATCAACCATGAGTCTCCCCTCCTATTTACAGAGAGCCACCAAAACACTAAGGCTCCTTCCTTAGTGGGTATTGGATCTCCATCCAATAACCCACTAACCTTGCATTATTGGATCTCTATCCAATAATCTCCTTAGGCCTATAATTGGGCCTTAATTAAGGAGTCCATCAACATAGTATCTCATCTAATGAAAATAGGGGTTAATTAGATCTTCATCCAATCCTCTATTCACTGAAGCATCCACCATATGTGTGTGACCCTCTAGGCCCGATACCGAGCTGACCATGAGTTACTCCCATCAGAACTCCTTCTATATAGTGAATTATTATTGCCATAATAATTCACTTGACTCATCAACTATGGACGTACTTGGCCACTATGCCATAGTCCCCAGATGGTACGGGGGGATCAAATTCATCGGACCTGTCTGTCCATAGTTACCATGTATCTATAATTCCTCATCCAAATAATATCGCAGAGATCGTATATTGGACATGGTACTGTCAGGTCACATATAGAATTAGTTTGTCTTGCTCTATTCGGATTCTACCAGAGAACTCCTCTCTCAATCCGAATGACACTGGCCAGGGATTTGTCTAAGCAAGCACATATGGGATATTCCTCTCATGATATTGAGAGTGGATGATCCTCTATTGACACTCAAATGCCTTCGTAAGGTTGGCTACCGATCCCGATAACTAATTGTACCAGATCTGAAACTTTCCAAACCTGTAAGTCTGGCGTCAAAGAAAAGAGTACTCATACAAGGCATCCTTAGTGTCTCAAGTCTAAGGACCAGATACACAACTGGGACTATGGAATCGCTGTCTGACATTAGGTATCATTAACCATATAACATTCCATAAGCGGATCAATTAGTGAACTCATTCTCTAATAAGCACCTGTACTATATCCATAGTGTCTCCACACAAGTGGTTATGAGACCAATCGCCTCCATCATATGGACAGATATATAGTACAATGATCTATCCGGTTATCACAATGTCTCTCTTGAGTAACTTATGACTAGGATTATTTAGGATCTATGTTTAAAGGTGAATTGATCTCATTATCGTGATCTCATCACGATCCGATTCTCATTGCACAGAACTAAGGATATCACAATATATATATAATAAATAATATAATGTGAGAATATGCTAATATTAATCATAAGCAAAAAGATCACATAGCATGTCACATGTGCCATCACTCACATGATTAGCTTGCAGGGCACCTGTAACCAGCAATCTCCCACTTGACCAAAAGCTAATCACCTATGTGTCTGATCCCCATGAGACCCTTATGACGCTCAAATATAATCTGTGCTAGTGGCTTCATCAATGATCTGTAATGTTATTTTCGGATAGAACTATTTTCATTGCTATATCTTTTGGGATCATGATTGCTCTAATCGGATATAACCTCCTCAAAATAATTATGTTAAGACCTGAGTTCCTTTGTTAGAGTTATCACTCTATCGCTGTCACAATATATGAGAGTTAGCTCCACACTACTTGGTATGACTCCCAAATCCTTGATGAACTTCTTCATCCACACCCCTTCCTTTGTTGCTTCTGCTGCAGCAATGTATTCCACCTCTGTGGTCGAGTCAGCAGTAGTATCTTGCTTTGAAGTCTTTCAGCTTACTGCTCCTCCATTCATGGTAAAAGTATACCCTGAATTTGACTTTCTATCATCAATGTCAGACTGAAAACTTGAGTCTGTGTAGCTCTCAACCTGGACCTCCTCCATATACCAATAAAATATCCTTAGTACTTTTTAAGTACTTAAGGATATACTTTAGTGTCTTCCAATGCTCTAAACCTAGATCTGCTTGATATCTGCCCATGACACTCAGAGCATGTGCTATATCAGGCCTAGTACATAGCATCATATACATGATAGACCCTATCGCTGAGGCATAAGATATCTTATCCATGTCTGCCCTTTCTTCAGGAGTCTTTGGGGACATACTCTTAGAAGGTGATATTTCATGTCTCATCGATATAAGACCTCTCTTGGAATTTTTCATGCCAAACCTTTTGACAATGGAGTCTATGTACCTAGATTGGGACAAGCCAAGCATTCTTTTGGATCTATCTCTATAGATCCATATCCTCAAAATATAGGATACTTCCCCTAAGTCTTTCATGGAGAAGTTTTTAGATAGCCAAGCCTTTATTGTGGAGAGCATTCCTACATCATTCCTAATTATTAGGATGTCATCCATATATAGCACCAAGGTGATAGCACTTCCACTTACCTTCCTATACACACAAGGCTTATCTTCATTCTTAACAAAGTCATAAGATCTGATCACCTCATCAAATCTTATATTCCAACTTCGGAAAGCTTGCTTCAATCCATAAATGGATCTAAGCAACCTGCACACTTTATCTGGACTCTCTTTAGATACGAATCCCTCTGGTTGTATCATATACACCTCTTCCTCAAGGTTGCCATTGAGGAATACTATTTTCACATCCATCTGCCAGATCTCATAGTCATAATGTGCTGCAATGGCCAAAATAATTCTAATGGACTTAAGCATGGCTATAGGTGAAAAGGTTTCGTCATAGTCAACTCCTTGTCTTTGACAATATCCTTTAGCTACCAGTATTGCTTTATAGGTCTCTACCTTTTCATCCACTCCGATCTTCTTCTTGAAGATCTATTTATAGCCAATGGGTACAATACCCTTAGGTGCATCCGTAAGGTTCCAAACCTTGTTAGAGTACATGGAATCCATCTCAAAATTTATGGCTTCTTGCCACTTTCTGGAGTCTATACTCATAATAGCCTCCTCGTAGGTCTGAGGATCAATATCCTGAGAGTCATCTCCATTTATATGTCCCATATATCTTTTAGGAGGGTGAGATACTCTATTAGACCTACGTAAAGTTTAAACTTGTATGTTAGGTACTTGAACAGACTCGGGCTCTGGAATGGTGCTTGAGGTAGGTTCTTCAACCTTACTCAATTCTATCTTACTCCCACTGTTTCCACCAAGAATGTGTTCCTTCTCAAATAATATAGCTCTCTTGGCAACAAAGACCTTTCGATCCTTGGGATGATAGAAATAATACCCACAAGTTTCCTTTGGGTATCCCACGAATGTGCACCATTCTGTTCTTGATTCCAACTTATCGAGGTTGTGTCTTCTAACATGGGCATGATAGCCCCAAATCTTAATAATCTTAAGATCGGGCTTCTTTCCTTTCCATATCTCATATGGTGTAGACACTACCGACTTTGATGGAACTCTGTTCAGAAGGTAAACTGCAGTCTTTAGGGCGTACCCCCAAAATGAAATGAGTAGGTCAACGAAACTCATCATGGACCACACTATATCTAATAACGTGTGATTCATTCTTTCTGATACACCATTGAGCTTAGGTGTATAAGGAGGTGTCCATTGGGATAGAATCATATTGTCCCTGAGGAAATGAGTGAACTTCATACTCAAGTACTCTCCTCCTCGATCTGATCGAAGAGTCTTAATACTCTTTCTAATTTGGTTCTCTACCTCATTCTTATATTCCTTGAATTTCTCAAAGGCCTCAGATTTGTACTTCATTAAGTACACATGTCCATACTATCACGAGCTTAGCTGATTTTGCCTAAGTCGTGCGGCACCTATACGTGTCCGTCCACAAAGGTCAGCCCTCCCCGAGATCTCCTAGAGTCCCTTAGACTTACAAAAGAGAAAACAGGCCAGAAGAAGCAATTCCCACGGAATCCATAAGCAACTACTCAAGAAAATACTTTATAAAGCCAGACCCATAGACATTACAAACTCATAAAGGTTGCATACAAAGGATAATGGTCCATTATAGATCGAAGTTCCCACAAGTTCTTATAAGACACACTTGTATTTACAAGCCAAACTTGGCCATAAAGCAAATCAAACTAGGGCTGCTAAGCCTACTGCAAGCCCGCTTCTTGTTGTATAAAATATGTACCTAAATCGAAGGACACGAACAAATACAATCATTTCATCAAACACTTTGTTTACATTGTTGTCCGTGACATTCTCCCCCACTTATTCCTTCGACGTCCTCGTTGAAGCCACTGTAGATGCTGCATCTCCTCACATTTTGTTGAATCTTCAATCTTCTACTTTGGCTGCAACATGCCCCTTTCGCTCCCAACCGCTCTCCACCGCTGTTGTTGAGTAGTCGAACTCTGATCCGCCATGCTGCATTAACTCACCAATGACTGAATCTGGTGTGGGGTTGGCTGAGTTGTGCTGATTCTTGTTGGTTCTCGCGGATCCCTCTGATGAAGGAAAAGACATGCCTTATTATGCACCAGTATCGTAGTATACTCATATTGCTTGAATTGGGTAGATGCTTATTGGAGCTTTAACGAGCATCATATTGAAAACTTTAAAGTTTTTAAGGTCCTTTCTCCATAATGTTTGCCCATTGAACCTTTTTCCACTTTTAGTTGTCACTTCCAAGTAGGTTCGCATCACTTCCACTTTCGATTGGCATTTAACTGGAAAATGAAGCGGACAATCTACTCTCAGTAATACTGATCACCAATAGTGATGATTTGGTAAGTATTGTCTTCCGTAAGCTTTCTTTGAAGGGTCACTAAACTTATGTAGAGCTCCTCTGCTAGATAAGTAAGAGAACTAGGATACTTGACTTCACCCATTCTCTTAGTAGTTGAGAAAGCAATGTTACTTGGCTTCACTCACCTCCTCGAGTTAAGAGAATTGGGGTACTCGATTTTGCCTATTCTCTCGAGTTGAGAAGGCAAAGGTTACTCGATTTTGCCTGCCTCCTCGAGTTTGTATTTCATGCATTGAGCTGGTTACTGACATTCGCCTGCTCTTTGCTCACACTTCTGAAGCACTTGAAGTGTTTGCACTCCTTGCATTGAGTTAGCTACTGTGATTCGCCTTCCCACTGCCATTGAACTTCTGGAATGCAAGAAGTTTTGCTCGAAAAGAGTAAAAAGTTTACCCCAACTTGGAGTCCCCTAAATTGGAGTAAGTCTTTGATAGATCTGGTCGCCTCTAGGATTGTACCATCTTCTCCATCACCTTTGTTGCCTACTCCTCTGAGTAGAAAAGGTACAGTACAGCATACTGCCTACTTTGTTCCTTAACCGAGCACTCCTGCATCAACCCAAAGTCTCTCAATTTCGGCTATCTTGATAAGGTCATCGACACCGGTCTTATGAAGTTTCTTGGCCTCTGCCCTTCTACCCTGTCTTGGTACTTAGAGTTTGCCTTTGTATTATCCACATCCTTGGCCCCTTTTACGACCAATGCTCTCCCTCCATGAGAGCAAGGGATCGATGACTCCATGGAAGTCCCGCATTTGTGGTACCATGGTGCTGCCAAGCCCATAGCACTACTATCCATTATCTTGCATCTTCATCCCTTCCTTCGCAATCGGTAGATCTGCCTCTATGGCACTATGGTGCTGCTCCGAGTCCACTTCCTTTATAACTGACGCTTTTCTTTTAGGTAGCTGAGCCCCGCTGGACTCGTCGTCGCTTCCTCGCCCCTTTCGATCACCTGCTTCGACACCACTGTGTCCTCCTAGCCGTTCTCCTTGGTTGATGAAAAGATAGACTACAACTCTCATGCATGGCCTCTGCCATCTTATTGCAGGGCTCACGCCGATTCTATTCTCCTTAGCTTCCTTGGTAGCAACGTTCGCTTACTCAGCTTTATTCTCTGACTTGCCGGGCTCCCTTAAGCGAATGTGAGCACTGAAGCAATCCAACTCTCTAGTTGCTCTGATTATACTTTTGTATAATCAAATCCCCTCCATAGGATTCACTAGTACTTGCAATTTGACTACTCCCTCGGTGGTACACAGCACCCATATGCTGATGACCAAGGCTTTCATCTGATACAAGCTTCAATGCACACACACGGAAGACCTACCTCTGCAGTACCATGACATTCACCCCTTGAATCCACAGCCCTTCTTACCGTTGCATTGTTCACCAAAGTGGAGCTCCCAACAGCTCCTGATCATGCACATAATCACGTCCCCCTCTATGGCATTCACTGGTACTTGCACTTGGACTTCTTCCTCGGTGGTATACAGCCCTCATATACTGATGACTAAGGCTTTCATCCAATGCATGCTTCGATGCACACATGAAGACCTGCCTCTGTGGTACTATGGTATTCACTCCTTGAATCCATAGCCCTTCTTCTTGTTGTGTCATACACCAAAGTGGAGCTCCCAGTAACTCTTGCTCATACCTTCACATGATCTTGTCCCTCACGAGACAAAATTGCCTGTATTGCATTGCCACGAACTATTCCACCATGATTCGCTACATCATGTCGCCTCCTGGTGATATCTCAATTGTATACAGATTCAAGTGTGATGAACTCGGACTACGACTTCTCCACATGTGGCCTCTGCCAACACATCGTAGGGCCTCCACCATCTCTGATTTTTAGTTCGCTCCCTTGGCAATTCACCTTCGTCCACCCACTCTTGGGTCATACTTGGACGAAGCATAGCTCTAAGACAGTCCATCGCCGAGTAGCTCATGAAGTCCCCTGACTTCGCTAGAGTTGGTGCACCATTGTCTGGATCCTAGGCCTCTATCCCCTACCAACACAATCTTGCTATGCATCACTTGTTCCTAACAACTCGAATAGCAATATTGTGGCATATTCTTTAAGAGTACTCGCCTCTGCATCCTCTTGCTCCATGCTAAGGTCTTCTGATCCCAACTTTACCTCCGGAAGTTGAATCACCTTAGTTACTCTATCAAATGTATCTCTGAGGTAGCTTGCATGTGCCTCGAAACTTCCTTCATCTTTAGAACCATGCAAAATAAGTCTGTCCCATCAGAATGAAGAACCCATGGAATGACATGATCCCACTCTTGCCTCTATAAGAGTTCATGCCCTTAACCTCTATCCAAGGAAAGCTCTGTGCCTCTGCTCCATGTTCCATCTTCTATATCGACTCCCTTCATGCAGCTTGGATACTTCACCAAGTTCCACCCAAGTCATTCAGCTCCTCAATTTGCATTAAGATGATAGTGGCTCTCACGTCCACCATTCCACGGGTCAGCCCTCCATTGAGTTTGATTTATGTCTCGACTCTAAGTGTGTCTTATATGATGTTGCCTTGGATTGCTCCCCCACTTGATCTCGAAATGCATCCACTAATGCATTACCTCATTCGAGATCATGTGATGATTCCACACCACTCGCTCGGTCTATTGAGCTTTATGGAGATATAGCCTTGAGGAACTCTTCCTCAATATGTGCAGTCTGTTGCACATGATTATCCCACTAGAGAACTAGGACTTATCCCTCCTGGATATTTATCCTACTAGAGCAACTTTTCTCTTTACATACTTCCCACTGGAAGTTTTGAAGACCACCATCCCCTTTGGACTACTCCGTCTTGCTGAACTTATGCCTTGTTCTGCTCCCACAAATGCACTTACTAGATTGTGACCCTTTGCCAATACAGTCTCTATAGCACCCTTCAGGGTTTAGCAACGTGCTAAACTTGTTGCACATTTCAGCCACCTAGGGATGTATCCTTTTATGTCAAAGAGAAAGTTCTGATGCTCCATGGTATCGAGTTCTGATTACACCTTAGGATGGCCACAAACACTCCATCGTCCGTATACAAGCCCTTGCATGACTTCCGAATCCTTCGAGTTAGCAATTCCCCTCACCTCTGTGAGCTTTGCACAACTCTTTCGGTCGTTACGCAACACCTCCCACCTTGTATGGTCTCATCTTTCACCAAGTGCCTCACTTTTCCTTGAGTACCATCAAGTTTTAGTTGCCAACATCGAGCCGTAGCTCGAACTCAACCATCCCAATCTTTGTGTGCTATGTATTCTTCTTTGCTTTCTTGTCCTCGTGGTGCCTCTCATACAAAGGGTTGGCCATTCCTCTGAATGCCAAACCTGGATGCCCGCTCCTCTAAGCGACTCTTTTCCCTACATCTCAATATTCGTTTTCCCCAAACAGTTGCACGTGCTAGCTGTCCTCCATACAAGTCAGCTAGGTCTCCCATGTTTGTATGGCAAGTGTTTCTGCGTGTGCTTGTCCCGCTTTGATACCATATTATCATGGGCTTAGCTGATTTTGCCTAAGCCGTGTGGCACCAATGTGTATTCGTTCGCAAAGGTTAGCCCTCCCCGAGATCTCCTAGAGTCCCTTAGACTTACAAAAGAGAAAATGGGCCAGAAGAAGCAATTTCTACGAAATCCACAAGCAACTACTCAAGAAAATACTTTATAAAGTCAGATACAAATTACACCCATGGACATTATAAACTCAGAAAGTTTGTATATAAAGGATAATGGTCCATTATAGACCGAAGTCCCCACAAGTGTTTATAAGACACACTTGTATTTACAAGCTAAATTTGGCCATAAAGCAAATCAAACTAGGACTGCTAAGCCTACTGTAAGTCTGCTTCTTACTGTACAAGATATGTACCTAAACCGAAGGACACTGACAAACATGAGCATTTCATCGAACACCTTATTTATATTTGTTGTCTGTGACAATACGTAGAGAAATTATCAGTGAATGCAATGAAGTATGAGCAACCACCTATAGCTTGAGTTGACATAGGACCACATACATCACTATATATGAGTTTCAATAACTCAATGGCTCTCTCTCCAGTTCCACTAAAAGGAGAGTTGGTCATTTTCCCCATGAAGGTAAGATTCGTAAGTTGCATATGACTCATAGTCAAATGGATCTAAGTATCCATCTTTCAGCAACTTTTGAATCCTTCCCTCATGTATATGACCTAGCTTATAATGTCATATGTATGTATTATTCACCTCATCTCTTTTCCTTTTAGACATATTTATATTCATGATATGTGGAGAAGTGTCTAACACATATAAGCCATTTATAAGGGTCCCTCTAGTAATGATCTCATCATCCATAATTATTGAACAACTATTGTTCTCGAAAACTAATTTATATCCACTAATTGTTAAACAAGAGATAGAAATAATATTTTTGATAATAGAAGGAACAAAATAGCATGCATCTAATGTAATAATAGCTCCACCAGCAGATGTAGAGTGACCTCTTCAATAGCAACTATAGTAACTCTTGCTCCATTGCCCATCTTAAGGTCCATCTCGCCTCTAGCTAATCTCCTAGGTCTTGCTAGAACCTACAACGAATTGCATATATGATAAATACTCCCGGTATCTAATACCAATGTGTTATCATGAAAATCTGATAAATGGAGACTGATCATGAATATACCTGAAGCTTATCCAAGCTTCTATCTCGCCTTCTCTGCAAAGTAGTCATTACAGTTCCTCTTCCAATGTCCGTCTTGGCCACAGTGGAAGCATTATCCTTTGTCCTTTTATGGGTATTTCTTGGCAACCTTTGCCTCACCTGGTCTTTCTTTGCCCTTGCCCTTCTTAAGGGTCTTTACTAACCTTCCTTTTCTTCTTGGTCTCACCAATATAGATAATTGACTTCTCTTTCTTGATGGTACTCTCAACTCCCCTCAATATATTGAGGAGCTCAGGTAGAGTCACCTCAAACTTGTTCATATTAAAGTTAATAATGAATTGTGAAAAGGAATCCGGTAGGGACTGAAGTATAAGATTAATATACAGATTATCCTTTAGGACTATCTATATACTTTACAAAGCGAGCGATCTCATCCTCGCTTATCCTTTCCTCTAGCATGGGCATAATCATGTTAAGAACCTTTACAATTTTCTCTTCCATAAGAATAATTCTCAAATTATGAATCTTTTGGACCAATGAGGTAGTTAGCATCAAGTATGCCATGTAGGGGTTTTGCAAGTGACAAGCAAGATATATGATAAGACCCCAGAAGGAGCCCTATAGATTTTGATCCTTGAGGGGGATCAACCCTTGGAACACTATAGGGGTTCCTCCCTCCTAGACTTGGCACAAAGGCTGAATTGAAGATGATAATTGCTTGATTAAAAGAGGAGAGTAGCTACATCTTAAATAGGATCGAAGTCCTAGCCTAATGGGGCACTTGTCTAAGTAAAATTATCCTTTTGCCCCTCCTATACCCATCCTGCCTTAATAGGAACAAGGGGTGGCTAGGTTAGCTCTATAGCCGACCAAAGCAGGGGGGAACCCTGGTCGACTTGCCCAGTAAAAGGGGTGGTGACTACTAAGCCCTAAGGGATAATCTAAACCCTAGCCATACTCCTTTATAAGATAGTAGTGGCTTTATTATAATCTAACAGGGTTTTTATTGACTACTACTAAGATGATTAGGACTCAACCCTACTAGAGTCCTATCAAGTCTGCCCTCTTCAAATCAGCCTTGTCGTCAAGGCTGAGAGTCCATAAACTCTGAAAACTGGATCTTTAACTCCTCATGTGACTCCCATGCTATCATTAACTGAACTTTAGCCTCCTCATCAGCTGGGATGTTAGTTGAAAGGATTTGGGCTGAGTCGTCTTCTTTAAATTTTCATTTGATGTGGGATACCTGGCGGATCAACTATAATCTTGATCTGGTGCACGAATTTGATCTCCAGGTTAGGGCCCTAATGTAATCCTCAAATTTACAAGGTCCAAAGAAATAAGGAGACCACTTCATTAAGGCTTGAGTTTCCTACTGATCGGGCTGGAGGTGTAGGAAAACTCGATCTTCAATTTTTCGTCCATTCTGAAGTTTGTCGGGAGGTCGTTTCTTCTTTGCATGTACTGCCATATGGTTAGTTTTTAGTGATAGCTAATCTTTCTTCTGGAATGGTGACTACCCTCTGGTATGGTTCAAGATGATGAGAGTCCAATCTGACATGAGCTTGGATTGCAATTCTTCTAGTTTTACTCCTCTTTCGTGCCATGGACCTATATCCAACCATATATTAAATTTGATAGTAATTAGTATCTCTTGTAAAAACCTTGTATGAAGTGTGGGGGAAGCCTTAGTGTAAACTAGGAGTCGATCATTTTGTATAAGAATAGCCTCAATTCTAACTCCTGACACATCAGCCTTAATACCCAAAGTGCAACCGAAATCGAGCAGCGCTATGACTGACATCATCGTCATGGTTGCCTTGAATCGTTCAAAGGCTGTGGAGGCTTTATCTGACCATAAGAAGGAGTCTTTCTTCAGTAAGGATGTGAGTGGTGCATTGATCTTGCTATAATCTTTCACAAAATTTTGGTAGTAGCCCATGAGTCCAAGGAAACCGCGTAATGATTGTATGTTTGTAGGTCTCGGCCATCCTTGCATTACCTTAATCTTTGTCGGGTCTACCGCCACTCTATCCTAAGATACTCCAATTTACACTGTAAGAAGCTGCACTTTGACTATTTAACATAAGGAGCATTCTCCTGAAGAATCGTTAGAACAGTTCATAAGTGCTGAAAATGTATATCAAGCGTAATGCTATAATGAGAATATCATCAAAGAATACTAATACAAACTTGCATAGAAAATTCTAGAAGACATCATTCATCAGGCTTTGGAAATTAGAAGGAGCATTCATAAGTCTGAAAGGTATTACCAGAAACTCGTAGTGGCCATTATACATGCAGAATGTAATTTTCAGAATATATTCAGTGCACACTCGAATATGATGGTATCCGGATCGGAGATCCAATTTAGTGAGGACTCGGGCTCCTTGTAATTCATCTAAGAGTTCATCTATGAATGGGATAGGATATTTATTCTTGACAGTGATGGCGTTTAGAGTCCGGTAGTCAACGCACATCTGCCACATACTATCTTTCTTGTAGCAAACCAGTAAGGAGTAAGGGCTGCAGCTCGGTCGAATCACCCAAGTGTCAAGCATCTCTTTAATAATGTTCTCGATCTTGTCCTTTTGTAAGTGAGGATAGTGGTATAGTTATAAATTTGCTAGGGGTTAGCTTGGCAAAATAGGAATGCAGTGGTCATGCGGCCGGTTAGGGGGCAGCCCACACAGCTCGAAGAAAACATCCGCGAATTCATTCAGACAAAGGGCAAGCTTATGATCTAAGTTTTATACGTTCTCCCCTATAGATGGCTGTTGAATATGCATTAAGAATCCACCATGTGCTTTATGCAAAACTTTCTCCATTTGTTGCAATGAAACAGTGAAAATTTAGCTCTCGCGCTTGCCTCGTAACATGACCTGTCTCCCTTTATAATAAAATTTCATAATTAATTTAGAAAAATTTTAGGAGATATCACCTAGTGTTGTGAGCTATCTGATCTTGAGTACGGCTTTATAATCATCGATGGGTAGGAGGAAGAAATCAACTACTTCTTCTTGGTCTTGGAGGAGTAGTTTCACCCGTGGGCACCGTTGGTCGCAATTAAAGAATCGGCTGCCGGCGACCTTTATGTCAAACTTGTTGCAACCTTTGATTTAAAGCATTAAATGTGAAGCAACCTTACTATTGAGGAAGTTATTGGTGTTGCCCATGTCAATGAGAATGGTGACGAGTTGATGTTTTAGAAGTCCTCTAACTTTCATCATCTATGAGTTGGAATAGTTGGCCAATGCGTGCACTGCGTAGTTGGCCGGTTGGGATACTTCCTCCATGGATTCTTCTTTAGGTTTAAGGGCTTCTTCAGATGTTTTATTGTCCTCATCCTCCGCTGGTTCAATCATGAGGAGCCGACCCTTTTTGCAATGATGTTTGCAGCTCCATGGTTTATCGCAATGCCAACATAACTCCTTGGCCGATCGTTCACAAAGCTCGTCTCTTGTCAACCATTTTAGTGCAAGGGCTTGGATGGCAGTAGAGGGAGCAGTAGGCCTCGGCATGGCTGGTTGAGGAATGACCCTTGTCCTTCATACCTCGTGGTTCAATTGTTCCTCCTGGATACGCGTGAAGGAAATCACCGCCATAAGAGTGTACAGTTGTCGCGCCTTTACTTCTTCTCGGATCTCCGGCTTTAGGCCCTCGATAAAAGTACCTAAAAGTTGTTTCTTAGACCAATTCTTAGTTTGGTTAGATAAATGCACAAACCTTATTTGGTATTTTTGTATTGTAGAGGTTTGATGAATCTTTACCAATTGTTAGTCGATGTTATTAAAATTGGTTGGTCCGAAGCAGTCTAGTAGTCCTTCCTTGAATCGCTGCCAAGAGAGTCCTCCATGGGTGTGCTTAAATCAATTAAACCACTAAATAGCATCTCCCTTGAGGTGGATGATAGCAATCTCCACCCGTGTGGCGTCGGCGGTCCGGTAGAACCGAAAATAGCCCTCCGCGTGCGAGATCCACCCGATCGGGTCTCCTTCTTCCCATCTAGGGAAGTCAACCTTCATGCATGGATTATTGACATCAGATGTGATGTGGCCATGTTTTTTAGGATCATCTTGCCGATCTAAAGTTTCTCCATATTGTGATTTCCTCGGGTTCGACAGTCAACCAATGCTAAATTCGGCAAAAAGGGATCGCATCTTCTCTTCCATGCGGTTTTCAAAGGCTTTAAGCTTTGCATCGATAGCCATCTCTGATGCCATAGTATAGGCCTTAAGATTTGTAATATTGAGATTTTTTTTCTATTGTTAGGTTAGTGGCATGGGAATTTTGGAGAAGGTGTGGTCGGTTAGAAGGTGGATCTGTTTTGGTGGAAGTAGACTGCAGTTTAGGGCAGATTTGGAGCTATGGTTTTGTGGAGTTTAGGTTGCAAATTGGTATAATTTTAGGGCTATGATGGCAGTAGATGAAGGTTAGGAAAATAGATTTTAGATCTAGGATAGATGGCAGCAAAGGTAGGTTTCTCGGTAAGGAAAGTTTTCCAAAAAGGTAAGTGGATCGATAAGGAAGTAGGCTGATTTGGGTGGCTGATTTAGGGGCTATTTGGATTCAGTTTAGGGTAATATTTGAAAGGGTTTTCAGTGATAATGGTAGGGTTTGGTGATGAGAAAAAGAGAGCCCAAAATCTCACAAAAAATAGCACTCAAATCTAATAGAATTCAGTGAAAAGAAGTGTTGCAATGTGCTGTCCTGCTGAATCAGTTTTTGCGTCAGAGAAATGATGATTTCTCAACATAAATTCTAAGGGAAAGTTTAAAAAAAATATACAAAAACCCTTAGTTTAGATTTTGTCAATAACAACAGGAATTTTGATGAAATTTTGGCAGCATAACAGTAGGAAAATAGGGCAAAAGATGCAAGGCTCATTCCTTCATCGTAAAATTACAGAAGTACATAATAGTGAAAGATCATACATGAAAACTGATTCCAAAAGGAGTTTTTCCATGAAATTAAATCCAGATGAAAGCCAACTTGATCTTGAGAATTGTATAAAGATTTCAGCCAAAAATGATGAACAAAAGTTTGGTTTTAAGAGGCCAATCGATGGAAGGTAGATTCTACATTATAAAATTTCAGTACTATACAATGAAGAATCGCAGTGCTATAAGTCTAGATCCAGAAGGAGTTTTTTCACGAGATTAATCTTAGATGAAATCTAAGACAATCTATGAAATTGTACAAAAGTTTTAGCCAAAAAGGATGATTAAAAGTTTAGTTTTAAGAAGCAACAATCGGCTAAAAATTTATGCAGTGTTTCGCCTTCGCAACAATGATAACGTTTACGACGGTAAAAAATTACAGAAAGAAAACTTTGAAAAACTTCTCCCATATATAATATGAAGGATCTTGCAGTATTGAAGAGGTGTGGGTTATAAAAATATACCAGAATTTTAGATCAAACACAGGGGGCAACGACAGATTGATTTGATTTGCGGTTGGGGTGGAAGGTGGAGGTGTGTATCGCAGCAATTGTGGGAATTACTTGGGAAGGTGGAGGGATGGATGATGGCTACAGGGGTAGTAAGATTGAGGCTCTAATACAAAATGATAAGACCCCAGAAGGAGCCCTATAGATTTTGATCCTTGAGGGGGATCAACCCTTGGAACGCTATAGGGGTTCCTCCCTCCTAGACTCGGCACAAAGGCTGAATTGAAGATGATAATTACTTGATTAAAAGAGGGGGGCAGCTATATCTTAAATAGGGATCAAAGTCCTAGCCTAAGGGGGCACTTATCTAAGTGGAATTATCCTTTTGCCCCTCCTATAGCCATCCTGCCTTAATAGGAACAAGGGGCGGCTAGGTTGGCTCTGTAGCCGACCTAAGCAGGGGAAAATCGTGGCCGACTTGCCCAGTAAAGGGGGCGGTGACTACTAAGCCCTAAGGGATAATCGAAACCCTAGCCATACTCCTTTATAAGATAGGAGTGGCTTTATTATAATTAACAAGGTTTTTATTGACTAGTACTAAGATGATTAGGACTCAACCCTGTTGGAGTCCTATCAATATAGCGTAAATTAAATAACATGCAGATTTTATAGAAAGTACTAATTAAGATATGGACTTTTATCTTCATGTACTCCTACTATTTTCTTAGCGAATCACGTGACACCCTCGACACGTGAGACGGAAGTCTCCGGCAGACTCCTAGTGGGGATCGGGATCCAATTGGCATCTAAGTGCAACCTCGAGGGACTCGACCAATTACACTAAGCCCAAAATGTAGGCAACTCTTGTCAATCACAACTCCTTATTATTCCCATCATGTTCGGCCTCTGAATCATTATGGTCTTGAGGGACTCGACCAACCATGATATTCAATTAAGTCATCACCATCATTACAAGATGAGTCTGTTTTAATGATATGCCCTCGAGGGACTCGACCAAGCAGACCATGTCCTCAGGTCACCGGTGACATCTCTATGTCATAGGCAAGAACTCGATCATGTAGATAGGTGAGCCTCAAGGGACTCGACCAACTCAACATATGTCGTGATTCAATTTCTTCCTATAATGACAGAAGGCCAAGTGGGTCAATCTTATTGCCTCATGCTTACCAACTTAATATTATCGTAGGAGGGGTTTTTGTTTCGTATCGGTCTCCTAATATGTCATGTCACACATATACATATTTAATATATATCTACATCGCATGCAAATATATATATACATATATCTAGTAGGTGTATAACACATCACATATGCAAGCCACACCGGATGATCATGAGCCGTCACCTAATATGATTAAGCTAGAGCTAATGGGCCTAATGACTCACAATAGAATCTATATGTGCATCGGCGTATCTCCATGTCCTGTGATTATTGATCTTGTTATCATCGATTTCGTCGGATCGTTGCATCACTATACGTCGTAATCTCTAACCTCGGCATCGTGGGTCCCGCTGTCACCTCCATGCTCCCGCTGCGCCTCTTCATGTAATTACAAATAATCACATGCACGCATGCCCAACAATAAATGAGAAAAACTTAGGCTCGCAGGCCCCAATAATAATAATAATCACAATTACACACATCACAACACATGGCTTATGATCATCCATCCACATTATATATCACATGTACATCACATCATATGTAAGATTACTAGATATATATAATAATTAATTAAACTATTTAATTAATTATTTTTCTGAAAATCAGGACATGCTCGAAATTTCTAGAATTGTCAAGGGCATTTTCATAATTTTGGATGAGAGGGCAGTCCTTGGAATTTCTAAAATTATCAAGGGTATTTTCATAATTCTGAATGAGATGACAGTCCTTAGAATTTCTAAAATTATTGAGGGTATTTTCATAATTATGGATGAGAGGATAGTCCTCGGAGTTTCCAAAATTGTTGAGGGCATTTTCAGAATTCTGTACATGGGGACAGTCCTCGAATTTTTTAAAATTTAGAGGGGTAGGATCATCCTTTTCTCAAAAGGATGCCCTAGCCCTCTCCTTGTTGCCCTCTCGCCACCACCTGCAGTTCCCTGCGGCGGGGCAGCTGCAACACCCCGGGTTGGTGGCGCCTGCGGCCGGCGGTGCAGCCTGCCGGGTTGTGGTGGCCGGTTGGAGGCGCCACTTGTGCATGTCGCCTGCAGCCTACCCCTTTGCGGGTGCCGCGTTGCGGCGACTGCCGCCCGGGTTGGCCTCAGCCTATAGTACCCGCAAGCGCTGGGCTATTGCCCTTGTGGGCAACCGCCCTTTGCGGGTTGGCCTTAGCCATGGCCCGGTCGTGGGTGGCCGACCTTGCATGGGGGCTGGCCGTGGCTGGCCGCCCCTCCTCCTCACTGCCTTCGTAATGAAAATGTAGCAAGAACACATAGAACGATTCTAAGTGATATAATCTCATTACACGTAGTTTAAAACCAATTTTTTGCACTCAAACCTTGGCTCTTATACCAATGTTGGGAAACCTTAGCGGGTGCATCACATGCGCAGCGGAAATCAAAAGAAAAATCGATTTCCTACGTAAATCAAATTATCGTGCAAAAGATTAGGGTCACAAGAAAAACTATAAAAACTAAAAAATCACGATGTATGAGAGATTGATTTTACCTAGGGAGATCGTATATCTCTGTATTCCAGATCTGGATGGAGAAGATGAAGGAGGTCAAGTGTCCTCCTCTCTAGCGGTATCCACATGATGGATCTCTATAGCGAAACTCCTCCAATCTGATCTCGCAACTCTTGGACAGAGGGAGGGAGGAGAATAGGAGGTGGTGGCTAAAACTGCAGCCTATCAACCATGAGTCTCCCCTCCTATTTATAGAGAGCCACCAAAACCCTAAGGCTCCTTCCTTAGTAGGTAGTGGATCTCCATCCAATAACCCACTAACCTTGCATTATTGGATCTCTATCCAATAATCTCCATAGGGTCTCATATAATGAGAATAGGGACTAATTGGATCTTCATCCAATCCTCTATTCACTGAAGCATCCACCATATGTGTGTGACCCTCTAGGCCCGATACCGAGCTGGTCGTGAGTCACTCCCATCAGAACTCCTTATGATATAGTAAATTATTATCCTCATAATAATTCACTCGACTCATCGACTATGGACGTACTAGGCCACTACGTCAAGTCCCAAGACGGTACAAGGGGGATCAAATCCATCGGACCTGTCTATCTACAATTATCATGTGTATATAATCCCTTACCCAAATAATATCCCAGAGATCGTATATGTGACTGTCAGGTCACATACAGAATCAGTTTATCTTGCTCTATTCGGATTCTACCGGAGAACTCCTCTCTCAATCCGAATGACGCTAGCTAGGGATTTGTCTCAGCAAGCACATATGAGATATTCCTCTCGTGATACCGAGAGTGGATGATCCTCTATTGATACTCAATTGCCTTCATAAGGTTGGCTACCAATCCCGATAATCAACTGTACCAGATTTGAAACTTTCCAACCCTGTAAGTCTGGCGTCAAAGAAATGAGTACTCATATAAGGCATCCTTGGTGTCTCAAGTCTAAGGACTAGATACACAACTAAGACTATGGAATCGCTGTCTGACATTAGGTATCATTAACCATACAACATTCCATAAGTGGATCAATTAGTGAACTCATTCTCTAATGAGCACCTGTACTATATCCTTAGTGCCTCCACATAAGTGGCTATAAGACCAGCTGCCTCTATCATATGGATAGGTATATAGTACACCGATCTATCCAGTTATCTCAATGTCCCTCTTGAGTAACCTATGACCGAGATTATTTAGGATCTGTGTTTAAAGGTGAATCGATATCATTATCGTGATCTCATCATGATCCAATTCCCATTGCACAGAGCTAAGGACATCACAATATATATGTAACAAATAATATAATGTGAGAATATGTCAATACTAATCATAAACGAAAAGATCACACAACATGTCACACGTGTCATCACTCATGTGATTGGCTTGCAGGGCACTTGTAACCAGCAGTTCAAAGGGTTGATCCCCCTAAGTGATCAAAATCTATAGAGCTCCTTCTGGAGTCTTATCATTTATTACAATCTCGACAGCTAGGAAGCCCTAAGGCTTCAAGACTCCTTCCCTAAAACCCTAGCCAACTTATTAATCAAAGAGGATAATGGCAAGATTAAGGGGATATTACATTACTCAAGACTTTATTGACTCATTAACTTATTTAGCTTAGGACCCATCTAAGCTAGGGTCATAACAGACTCGCCCTCTTCAAATTAGCCTTGTCCTCCAAGCTAACATTCTATGTCTTCAAGCCTTGGTCTGCAACTCCTCATTAGCTTGGGTGTCGATTGGAAGGATTTAGGCTAAGTTATCTTTAAACTTCTATTTAGGTGGGATACCTGAAGAATCGATTATATTTTTGATTTGGTGGGCAGCTCTGATCTCTAGGTTGGGGCCCAAATTTTACATGGTCCTAAGTAGCATGGGGACCACTTCCTTAAGGTTTGAATTTCCTGCTTGTATAGCCAAAAGTGTAGGGAAACTTGATCTTTAAGTTTGTCAAGTGGTTGTTTCTTCTTTGTATGTGCTATCATGTGGTTCATCTTTAGTAGTAGCCAATCTTTCTTCTGGAATAGTAACTACCCTATAGTATTATTCAAGATGATGAGATTTCATTCTAGCATGAGCATGAATTGTAATTTTTCTGGGCTTACTTCTCTTTCGTGCCATGGACCTGTATCGAGCCAAACTTTGAGTTTAGTAATATCCTTTAGACACCTTATGTAGAATGTGGGGAAATCCTCAATGCGAATTAGGAGTTGGTCATCTTGCGTAAGGGCGATACTGATCCCAACTCTTGATGTGTCTGCTCTAATTATGAACATCTAGCAATGATTTAGTGTAGACGACATCATGATAATGAGGGCTATAGTTCCACTCAGCCAAGGTGGTGCATCTTTCTTCATAGTGAGAGGGATAATGTTCATGCTTTGTTAAGTCCTACAAATGATCCTACCCTAACTCTGATTCTACCATTGGCGAGACTCAATTTTCTCGTAGTCTTGAGCCGTGGATCGGAGGTCATCGTTAAAGAAGACTTTGAGCATCATGGTCCAATCATGGGAAAAGTTGTAGAAGTCAATCGAGATCTAGAAGTGTTTCATTAGCAACCATGGTGGGTTCGGTGAGATGTAACACTTTAGAAAAAACTTATCCCTAGAGATAAGGATATTGGGATGTGTCGTAGTGGGAAAAAAGTATGGTTGAATAATCTTTGTCTCTATTATCTCCTGGGCAACCCTCTTAGCTTCGATATTTTGAGGTTGTGGACAACAATCTGACCAACCATCAGCCGGTGGTAATTTCAGCCAGTTTAGCATAGGGGGGTCGGGCAGCTTGATAGGAGGTAGTAGGCTCAGTTTGGTAGAGACACCCAAAATTTCAGCAAGCAATGAGAGGGTGTTCTTGTCTTCAATCTCCTGAAACTCTTGAATTTGAATTGAGAAGTTGTTGGATTCTTCTTTTGGTTTCTTCTACAAGCGATGTGTTGCTTTGCTCCCTTATTTTTTACATAGAATTACTTATTTTCTTTTACTGAAAAATTTCATAATTAGCTTCAAAAAATTCTAGAAAATAACACCAATCGTGGATAACCAATCAATGTCGAGTACTACTTCAAATTCATCGAGAGGGAGAAAAAAATCAGCAACTATAGTTTTACTCGTGGACCCTTCTGGTTGCACTTCAGAATTTGGCTATTAGCTTCCTTGACTTTGAACTCATTGTAATCTTTTTTTTGGAGCATCAAATGGGCTGCAACCTTGCTACTCATGAAGTTGTGTGTGCTTCCGGTGTCGATGAGGATGATCCCTTCGATCTTTAATTTCTACGAGTTTGTGTAGCCGGCTAAACTCCGGTGGGATCTCTTTGTGATCTGAACTCATACCATGCTATAATCTTCTTGGGCTCGATAATTGGTTCAATCTAAACTCCTCGAAGAGAGCATGTAGTTTCGCCTCCATACACACCTCAAAAGCCTCCAATTTGGCTTCGAATAGACCTACCGATGTCATGACGTAGGGATCTCCAACTTGTCAAATAAACCAACTAAAGAGGGTGGCTGCAATCTTTAGGTTGAAGGCAGTAGTGGTAGCAAGAGGATGAGAAATGGTGGCTATGATGATGTTGTAAAATCGTCGGGGCTAAGTGGTGTAGTTCCCAAGTGGTTGCTATGTTGATGGAGGATGGTAGCCAAGGGGATCTAGATCATGAAGCAATAGCAACAATGGAGGAAAAAGAGGGCAGTAGCAACGTCAGCTGCAGATCTGCAATGATGTTGCAAGTTCATCGAGGCTGTGTTTCCAAGTGTTTATTATGTTGCTGGAGGATGCCGGCTGAGGGATCTGAATCGAGAGGCAGTAGTGACGATGGAGGAAGAAGAGGGCAGTAGCAATGTTGGCTATAACTACGATGTGACTTCGTGGCTATAGGTGGAGATGATAGTTGTTTGCAGGTAGCTGTGGTAGAGGTGGTTGCAACAAAGGTGCGACTGTGATAGAGGGAAGAAGGGCAGCAGAGTGCATAACTGTTTCCGAGAAGGGCAACAGCAGTGTGGAGCGAGAGACCGCTAATAGTAACTTGCGCAGCAAGGGATTGCTGTTAGCTGTGAATAAGGAAGATGGTTGTGAAAGATCACTACTGGCAGTATTTGTACGGCAAGAGATTGCTGTTGGTTGTGATCAATTTGTTGTTGGCCGCGATCAAGGCGAATGACAATGAAAGATCGTTGCTGGTAGTGTTTGTGCTGCAAAAGAGCATTGTTGGCTGTGATGGCAATGAGAGATCACTGCTGGTCATGATGAAGCAGTTGCCAATCGCGATCAAGGTTAGATGGCAGCGAGAGATTGCTGCTAGCTGCAATCAAGGAGGATAGCAACAAGAGATCGCTGCTGGCAATATTGTGTAGCAAGAGATCACTACTGGTTGTGATCAAGGTAGATAGCAGCATTTATGCAGCAAGAGATGTGTGTTGCGGTTGAAGGGATAAGGGGAGATTTAGTGGCTGAAAAATTGATGGGTCAATGGATGTATAGGCTGCAGTTTAGACTTGTTTCATGGCTATTTTGGGTGCGATATTGGCTATAGTTTTATGGAGTTTTAGGGCTATAATAGTGGAGGATGAAGGTTAGGAAAAGAGGTTTAGATATGAGGTAGATAGCAGCAAGGGTTTAAGAGAATTTGGTGAAAGTTTGTTGCAGTATATACTGTCTTCGCAGAAGCAGAATTGTCATCGAAGAAACAGTAGTTTCTTGATAAAATTTTCAACAAAAAACCAAGAGATTGGAGGAGGAATTCGATAGCAAGATCTCGGTTCAGATAATAGCAATAATGACAATTTAGATCAAGAAAATTTTGACAGCATAACAGCAAGGAATTTAGTGCAAGTTACGATAGGCAGAATTCTCATTGAAAAATTTTAGTAGTTTATGACAAAAATTTGTAGTAACACTAAAGTGTTTCAGAGATGAATTCCATAATAGATCAACCATAGATGAAAGCCAAAATGATTTATAAAATGTATCAAGAAACAGTAGTTTCTTGATAAAATTTTCAACAAAAACCCAAGAGATTGGAGGAGGAATTCGATAGCAAGATCTCGGTTCAGATAATAGAAATAATGACAATTTAGATCAAGAAAATTTGACAGCATAACAGCAAGGAATTTAGTGCAAGTTATGATAGGCAGAATTCTCATTGAAAAATTTTAGTAGTTTGTGACAAAAATTTGTAGTAACACTAAAGTGTTTCAGAGATGAATTCCATAATAGATCAACCACAGATGAAAGCCAAAATGATTTATAAAATGTATAAGAAATTTTGTTCAAAAAGGATAGCAAATAGATCAGCTAAAGGCAATAATATGTGGCTGAAAATTTCTACAACAATCCTTCATTTGCAAATATGATAACTTCTATGACAAAAGGACTTCGCAGCAAGGAATAGACCAAAACTTATTTTTGGTATTTTGTAGATGGAAAATTATAGTAGCAAAAGGTATTGGTGATAGGAAAATATCAGATTTTTTATGCAATTCATTATGGCAACAATAGATTGATCTAATCTGCGGCGGGAGGTGATGGTGGAGATGGTGACATCAAGAGCAATTATGGGAATTACTTGGCTGATGGTGGGCAACAGAGATGGCAGCAAAGCCAGCAAGATCGCTACTTTAATACTAGATAATAGAACCTAGAGGAATTCTATGGAGATTTTATCTTTGAGGGAGATCAACCCTTGGAACGCTGTAGGGGTTCCTCCCTCCTAGTGGTCAGTCACAAGGCTGAATTGAAGATTGATCTTGCTTATTCCAAAAGAGGTGGAGGCTATATGCTTATATAGGGATCCAAACCCTAGCCCTAGGGGCTGCTTCCTAAGTAAATTACTCATTTTGCCTTCCACTCTAGCTAGCTTGCCCTATCGGCCTAGGGGTCTGCACCAAGATAGGTGCCCCTACTAGAAACCCTAGTCAACCTACCTAGTAAAGGGGGCGGTGGCTAGAAAGCCCTAAGGCCCCAAATATAAACCCTAGCCACTTTTCTTCATAGGATAGAGGCAGTTATGTGGGGTTTATTATAATCTCGAAGGCTAGGAAACACTAAGGCTTCAAGATTCGTTCACCAAAACCCTAGCCAACTCATCAATCAAAAGGGGTGATAGCAAGATTAGGGGGATATTACATGACTCAAGACTTTATTGACTCCTTGACTTATTGAGCTTAGGACCCATTCAAGCTAAGATTTTAACACCAACCCTGTTAATGTCCTAGCAAACCCGCCCTCTTCAAATCAACTTTATCCTCAAGGCTAAGCAACATCAAATTCCGGGAGCACTTTAATATTTATTGTGCATCATAACCCTTTAATCAATTAAATATGGTCCCCACTTGGTGTAAGCAATGGGTCGGCCTTCTGATACAGTAGTCATTATAATCTTCTAAAGAATCTTTTCCATCCAATAGCTAGTGGCAATTTTATGTCTTCCTTTGAAGATCACTACTTCGAAGTCTTCCAGAGATATCAAAAAGAATTTCACAAGTAGTTCTTTGCCCTATATAATCAACTTTATCTTTAAACACTTGTTATCACAAGTTATGATTTATTTATCAATAACCTTGACTTCAAATTTGTTATAGCCTTCAATATGATAGGTCAATTGGTTAGCAAGCTTTTTGTTCATAAAATTATTAGTGCTACCAGTATCGATTAAAATAGCAACAGACTAATGTTTCAAAATTCATTCAATTTTCATGGGTTGCAGGTTAGATTAGTTGACTAATGCATGCACTCACTGTATGTGTGATAGGTCCAATATCTTCATCAAAATGCATACCTTCATGATCAGAGTCCATATTATTAGTTTTTTATTCCTCCTTTATTGGTTCAATCATGAGAAGCTGACCCTATTTGCATTAGTATTCCTTACTCCATTTTTTATCACAATGCCACACAAATCTTTTGGTGATCTTTCCTTGAGTTCTTCTTGAGTTAGTTTTCAGGTGTCTGCTTCTTTGTTGTGAATAGATGGGATGGGTGGCTTGCTAATCATCTATGGGTTCTCATTTCTATTTCGGTGATATTCTTTACTGACTTTTTCCTCATACAGACATGCAAAAGAGATCGCAACTATCATAATGTGGGAATGATGAGCTTTGACTTCATACTAAATGTCTAGATTAAGTCTTTCGATAAATATTCTCACCAATTGTCGTGCAAGCCAATCTTTAACTTGATTTGATAGTCGTTTAAATCTACTATGATATTCTTACACTGCACTTTTGGAAGTATGGCGAATTATGGCGAGCTGCTCATCAACATTCTCACATTCAGATGGTCAAAGTGATCATGAAGTCCTCTCTTGAATTGCCCACAAAGGAATCCCATATCAGGCATACTAGTCATACCATTGGATTACATCACCATCAAGTTGATTTGAAGCTACTTCCACCTTGGATTCTTCTAGAGTTCTATGGAAGTGAAAGAGCTTTTCAGCCCATGAGATCCAACTGGTCGGATCTTCATCTTGCCATCTTAGAAATTCTACTCTTATGCATGGGTATCCTATCTCTTATCCTTGATCACTTTTACCTATATTTTTAAATCAGTTCCCTTGAGGCTAGAACTTTCATCACGTTGAGATTTGTTGGGGTTCTCCAATAGACTTCTTCTAAATTTGCTGAAGAGTTCTTGCAATCTGCCTTTCATTTAGGTTTCGAAGGCTTCAAATCTTGCTTCTATTGAACCATCAGTAGCTATTGCATAATATTGTAGATCAATAATGTTCAATTCCTATTTTTGATATTAGATTAACGATACCAAAATGTCCCACATAGTGCAACAGCTATGAAATTTGCTTGTTGATGGTGTGAGGGATCACGAGGCTACTGAGGAAGTGGACGTTGAAGGCAATTATGGCCTAGGGCTGGAAATTGTTGCAATTGGAAGCGACAATGTCAGTGTAGGGGCAACAACGATGGCGAAGGAGCAGCAACATTGATGATAGTGGTGGACAAAGGCAAAGCAACAACGTTAGTGCAACCGACAAAGGAGGAAGATGGTAGAAGCGAGAGGTGGTACAACATAGGGCTAAGGATGATGTGGCGAGGATTGTGATTGCTGCCAAGATGATGCGCAGTGGCTATAGGCGATGACATAAGGTGCGTTGTTGGAAGTGGCAGCATCATCTCTAGCAGAAGCAGTGGGTTTGGGAGGAAACGACATTGGCATGAGAAGCGACCATGGGTGGCTGTGATAGGCGAGGCAACAGAGGTGACGACTGTGGCAAAGGAGGGTGTAGCTGTGTGGGCTGTAGGCAACAGATGGGGCAACGGTGGAGGTGTTAAGCTCCACAACTAAAGGGCGGCGGCAACAATAGAGGAGGGTGCGACTACGAAAGATGCCACAACGGTAGTGCTCTTCCTTCTTCTTCTTCTTCTTCTTCTTCTTCTTCTTCTTCTTCCCTTTTTTTAAGTTGCAGCGAAGATGGTGAGAAACTACAGCAAGATGACAGCGGTAAGGGAGGTATGGCAACGCGACCAAGGTCTACGGTTACAATGGTTGGATTGCGTGAAGATGGATGCAAGGATGTAAGATCTTAGAGGAGAAGTTGCAGCAGAGACGGAGATTCATAGTAGAATCGCAGCGAGAACACCGAGGATCGTCGCTTTGAGACCAATTGATAGGAACCCTTGAGTTTTTATCCTAGATGGAGACAGAAAGGAGGGATAAATGATTACTTTGAGGGGATTGAGCCTCCTTGATCTCTATAGAAAATTTACCCTCCTTGATCACTATAGGGGATCGGTCCTCCTAGGATTTTGGCCAATAGGCTAGGCTAAAACAAAAAATATTTTTAATATTGATAAAAAAATAGTTACAGTCTTATATATAGAAACTCTTAATCGAATTAAACTCCTACTATGACTCCTAATCAAATATACTCTAATTTCTACTATGTCTCCTAATCAAATAATTTATTAGGACTCCTAATTAAATAGATTCTTAATTAATTTGACAGAATGATATAGGACTATAAGGACCAATACTGTTAATGTCCTATTACCTATCAGAACTATTCTTTCGGCATTGAGTTTAGCAGCTGATCGTAACCTTTGAAGTCTCTGTCACTTATCGTGCCATCATAAAGGTTCACTTGCAGCTTAATAAAATAGCAGCACAATATCAACTCGTCACCGGGAATGGTACTGGTGTCACATTCATCAGGAGGTCAATTCAAATCTGATAAGCCAATATATTCAAATCGATTTCTACACATTGTCGGGTAGACATGTGGCATCCGTACGAATCCTAATAAGATTAATGGATCTAAATGATTAGTAGCTAAAACATCAGGTTGACAGACTCCAATATTCCAGAATGATATTTTTCTATCATGTCTTTGACAAATTATTGTTCAAAAAATTGTTAGAATCTGAGAAGCAACGCAACATCCTTTGCTGAAGGAAAGGAGCTCAACATTGCTTTTTAAAAATCAGAGTTGCTCAAGTGATCGTGTATCATTGACCTCGAGAAGAATAAGTCAGTGACCAAGACATAAAAATGAGAGGAAAGGAGCTCGGCATTGTTTTCCAAATAAACAACGAAGTGAAGCCTTCTACGTTTGAAGTATTTGGGATCAGTTATGCTGCCTTCCTTTTCACCATCAGACAGTTTGTATCAAGGGCAATATCCACTTAACTAAGTTCTTCTTATTTGCATGTTCCCACCAAAATTCTTGTAATTTTTGGCAGACACCATCTTGACCACCATGCCTAGAAGCAGAGGGGCCTTTGAAATGACCGAATCAACCCGTGTGAGGGTGTGCACATTTGTTCTCTGCATGGAAATGTGTCGATTATACTTGATTTCCATCAAATTCATTTTTCTCAACAGCCAGCAAGTGGCAAAGAATTGGCATTCGACATTATGAAGATTGGATTGCATCAATATAGTTAGCTGCATGGATTTTGATGTCACTTGAACATTGTCAAGGACTTCAATCAATGAACAGTTTTTAAGAATTGGTGTCAAACTCATGTATCCTTTTCCTCACACTCTATACGGTTTCGCGGTTCAGGTACATCAGCGGTTTGAGCGACCCAGATGCATTTGATACTCCAGCACCCAAAACCATGTAATTTGGAGAACTTGTAGTAATGAGGGGAAGAAGCACACGAATTAGGAAAGATGGGCTGGATGCTTATCATCATCGGAAGGATTTGGTGGTGTTAGTATCTAATTGATGTTTCTTTAATGAATTCTTTGCTGAATAGGTTGAACCTAAAACAAATATCTGGATCATGTGGTATGGTTGTGGCTTGTTTGTGACACAGCTGCATTCTGTACTGTTGTAACTTGTGCATGTATTATTTACCTCCCTATTCTGTACTTGGGCAGCACATTCAAGAAGATGGCACCCAAGAAGCAATTAAGGAGATCGGAAAGTTCGCACAGAGAGCAATGGGGACTACAGATATCAGGGTCGATGTGAAGCTCAACAAGCACATATGGAGTAGGGGGATCCAAAGCGTGCCTAGGCGAGTCCGAGTGAGGATTACTGCTGGGAATAGGAAATGATGAGGATGCCAAAGAGGAGCTCTATTCGTTTGGTCACTGTTGCGGAGGTTCCACCAGAGGGGTTTAAGGGGTTGCCTACTAAGATTGTGGATGAAGCATACTACTTTCTCTCATCAACTTGGTTTACAGTGGAGGCCTGTCAAAGCTATTATAGTCAATTTCATTATTTTTGCACTCAGTCTAATGCCTAGTTGCTATGGTTGGAAAACATTTTTAAATACTTCTTTTCAAAACTTCTTGATGAATATTGTGTTTGAGGCTAAAATGTACCTTTAAAATTGCTGCTTCGTGACAATGGTATTTTCGAAATCCATTTAATTGGCAAATCTAGGAAAGAGTCTGAGCTGGTGGAGCTGCTTGGTATTATGACTGTAGGATGGCCAGATTTTAGTGCTTGGTATTAAACCTCTACTTTGCTGCTTCCAAGATTTTAGTGCTTTAAACCTTCCCTGAACAGATTTAATAAATCTGCAATGACAGCATATCACGAAATCTATTATATTATCGAAAATCGGGTATTTATGGTTTTTCTGTTATTTGTGGAATTATATCATTAAATTCAATTGTCGTTGTAGTTAAATTAAGTAATCATAGTTATGTATTTATCATTAGCTTAATTGATGAGGTTTTATTAGTCATTATAAATTATTTTTAGCTCTTGTGATTTTGATCATAAACCATTTAAACTCTTATAATTTACTTATATCTAGAATAATTCTTATATTTTAAAAAATATAGTATATAAGTATCTTCCGTCAAATCTGAGTTAACATATATTAGAGTTTACTTATGTGTTAAACTGAATCATAATAAATAATTAATATAATGATATATAATTTAAGTTAAAAAAATCTATTTTAGCTCTTGTGATTTTTATCATGGATCATGTAAGCCCTTATAATTTTGCTCATATTTAAAATAGTCTCTATGTCTTTAAAAATATAGCATATAAGTCTCTCCTATCAGGTATTAGTTGACAAATTTTAAAGTCTGCTAACATAATATGCTAACTCATAATAAATTATTAATATCATGATAAATGTAATTTAAATTAAAAAAGATCTATCTTCTCAAGAAAGAAAAAGCGGTAGAGGTCGCAGTGACAAACGAAGGCAAAGGTAGGGGAAAGCTAAACCATCATGTCGTAGGCACGATATGTAAGGGCGTAGGAGATGACGAAGTAAGAAATGGTAGGGACGAAAACACCTAGGAGAAAGAGGGACTAATAGACTATTGCATGTCTAACATTAGATTGGTTGATGCATATCCACCTAAGGCAGGACCGGAAACTCTTAAGCTTGTTGCCAACACAGGAGAGGCTACATGCATATGATGCCCTACTAGGCAGTAGCAGCTTAGTGTTGTTGTTGGTGGTTGCTTCCATGACGATGCATCCTTCTGCCATTGATAGTGGCTTTAATTTTTTAATTTAAATTATATTATTATATTAATTATTTAGTATGAGTCAGCATACCATGTAAGCAAACTCTAACGTCTGTTGACTCAAAGTTGATAGGAGGGGCCTACATGCTATGCTTTTAAAAATAATAAAGACTTAAGTGGCCCATATTCAAAATCACAAAGGCTAAAATAAATATTTTTAAAAAATATAAATTATATGTTATTATATTAATAATTTATTATGAGTCAACATGCCATATAGGTAGACTCTAATGGTTGTTATCTCAAATTTGATGGGAGAGACTTATATACTATGTTTTTTAAAGTATATGAGTTATTTTAAATACGAATATATCATAGGAACTTAAATGATTTATGATCAAAATCATAGGGTTTAAAATTAACCTTAACTCTTATAAATAAGCATTATAGTTTTGATTATTGGACTTATGTCAATATGGATTTGTCCCACAATGTGCATGCCAATACATAGTGCAATGCATCGAGGAAGAAAAAAGAACAAAAGAAGATAAGGAGGAAGAGAGAATGAGGCGATATGTGGTGACGAGTGACGATCGTGCAGGAGGTGACCTCCTGGGCGAAGACTGTTGAACTCGATAGGAAGAATAGATAAAGTTATCACTAAAGAAGAGTAGGACAAAACTAAATCTTATATATTTCTCTCAATATTCTTTACAACTTTAAAACTCTATATTTTCATGAACCAACATATGGGGTTTATATAGTCTCCAAAGATACATTACATAAATGTACTTAAAATTAATCTCTCTCCTTCAAGAAATCCTTTCAACAATCAATAGCCAATTTAACTTATCCTTCCATAAATATTTTCACTTGATGTAATGAATCTTTCTTGTGATCAAATTAATCCTTTTATAATACTTGAACAAGTTTAATTTCAACATTCTCCCCCCTCAAACTTGTCTCATCCAACATGTCAAATTTCTTTTGAAATTATTGAAATATTTTAAATTTGAGAGGTTTTGTAAGTATATCAATCACTTGTTCACTTGTCTTGACATGATGTAGCTCTACTTCTTTATTTTTGACATGACCTTTTATAAAATAAAATCTTATGTCGATATGCTTCGATATTTCATGGTAGACTAGATTTTTAGCTAAGGGAATAGCTGATTTATTATTAACATAAATCTTAGTTGACTTCTCTTATGGCATATGAAGTTTCTGGAGTAAATGATGATATATATTCTACTTCTCAACTTGATAGTACAACGCAATGTTGTTTTTTTAAGACCAAGTAAATGTAGCTCTACCAAAATAAAATACAAATCTAGTTATACTCTTTTGATCATCATAACTTTCGGCACAATCACTATCACTATATACAATAAGCTCCAACCTTTTAGATGATGAGTAGAATATTATATACCCAATTGTTCCCTTAATATATCATAAAATTCTTTTAGCGATAATTAAATAAGAAGTCTTAGTAGCATCCATGTATCTACTTATTAAACTAACTCCAAATAATATATCAAGTCGAGTGCATGTCAAATATCTTAAACATCCAACTAGACTTTTGTAATAAGTTGGATTAATGTATTTACCTTCACTTTTCTTGGTCAACTTGGTACCATATTCAATAGGTGTATCTGTAGGATGACAATCTTCTATAGAGAACTTCTTTAGAACCTCTTTTGCATAATTTCCTTATGAGATAAAAATTTTCTCATTATCTTATATAACTTCAATACCAAGGAAATAAGTCATTTGACCTAAGTAGATCATCTCAAACTCCTTCTTCAAATAAGTGTTTAAAATCTTTAATCTATTACCTATAAATATTAAATCATCTATATACAAGCATATAAACATAATAACTCCATCAGAGTTAGATTTTGTATAAAGAGCATGTTCATATGAATATTTAGAAAAATTATTTTGAATAAAATAAGTATCTATCCGAGAATTTCATGCTCATCGAGCTTATTTAAGCCTATAAAGAGCTCTTTTTAACTTATGTACCTTGTCTTCATGTTCATGAATAATAAAACTAAGGGGTTATTGAATATATACCTCTTCTTCAAAAACTCTATTAAGAAATACTGATTTAACATCCAGTTGTAAAATTTTTCATTTCATTTGAGTTGATAGGGAGATAAGTAATCTTACTGTCTCTAATCGAGTAATTGATGTAAATATTTCTTCATAGTTATCCCATATTATTGTTTGTATCCCTTTGTGACCAATCATGTTTTATATTTCTCCACCTCTTCTTGTGCATTTTTTTTTATTTTGAAGATCCACTTAACACCAATTGTTTAGTGATCTTCTGAAAGTTCAGTAAGCTCCCATATATTATTTTTGTTGATAGAGCAAATCTCCTCTTTCATAGCTTGTCTCCATTTTTCTTCTCTACAGGCTTCTTCAAAAGTTAATGGATCATATCTTGCAAAAGATAAAATAAAGAAAGTTCATAATTATTAGTATCAATTCTTCAAGTCACATTATATAGTTCCTGAATCAGTCTTGTCCTTCTTCTATTCAAACTTATTGAATTATGTGACCTAGCTGATTTCGGTGATGATTCTAATAAACTCTTTTCTATGCTTGCTTGTATTATATCATCCTCTTCTGACGATATAGCTTGCTTATATTGTTCATTAGTTTTTCAGTCCCAAATCTGTTGTTCATTGAACTCAACATCTCTTGGCATCACAACTTTACTTGCGATAGGATTGTAGAGTTTGTAACTACTAGAATTATCAGCATAATCTAACAAAATGTATTTCTGACTTTTATCTTCAAGTTTTGTCTCTTTTATTTTGGTATCTTGGCAAATGCAACACTTCCAAAAATTCTTAAATGATCGACTCTTGATTTCTATAAGCGCCATACTTCTTCTAGTGTAAAATTACTAATTCGCCTTGTCAGAAACTTGTTTAGCAAATAAACTACACAAGCAACAACATCTCCCCAAAAATTTTTAGAAATTTTTTTCCTTTAACATGCATCGGACCATATTAAGTATAGTCCTATTTTTTTTCTTTCTAAGACATCATTTTGTTGAGGTGCATATGGTATGATAAATTGATGTAAAATTTTATTATTTCTACAAAAAGTTTTAAATTCATTTGATGTCTATTTGCCACCTATATTTGTTCTTAAACATTTAATATTACAGCCACTTTGTCTTTCAACTATGTCTTTAAATTTTTTGAATTTGTTTAACACTTCTTTTTTTGCTTTTAACATATAGACCCAAGTTTTACCACTATGATCATTAGTGAAGTTAAGAAAATACCTACTTCCTTCATGTGATACTAGGCTGATAGGGTCACAAATATCCAAGTGAGTATATCTAAGATGCCATAATATAGAAATATCTTCAATATCAGTCTTAAAATAATTTGACTAATAAAAAATATATAAATATAGAGTAATCATTCTATTTTTTATTATTTTTATATATGAGATTAATGTTTTATTCTTATCATAAGAGTCATATCTTACATCTCAATATTATAACATTTTTAAGTAATTATCTCAAGCTAAGAATATTATTTTTTATATCAAACACATCATAAATATCTAAAAATATATAATTCTTTGCCATTATTGAGTCCCAGAATAATTATACATTTACCTTTTACTAGTCTTCGAGACAGATCACTAAATGTAATATTCCCGGAAGAACTTATATCCATTTCTGAAAATAATTTTTTAATGCCACACTTGTGATTTAAAGCTCCTGTATCTAGATACCATATCATAGACTGATCTTCCTTCAAATTATTATAAATTATTAGCAAAACTTGATTTTTGTTCTTCTCTTCTTTTTCAACAAAATTTACCTTTATCACCTTAATTGATAGGATTATAATAACATTCAAAGGAATAATGTTTATACCTTTTGCAAACATAATATTATATTTCAAACCTTTTATAATTTTTGCTACGTCCACGGCCTCGACCATGTCCTCAACCATAACCTCGGCCTCTTTGGCCAGAATTTTCTCCACCATCTTCATTATTTGGATATTCTTAATTGACTTGATTTCTGCCACCTCTTCCTGTTTACCCATGACCTCTTCCTCTTTAAAAATTTGATTCACCTTTATTTTTAAGAGTAAGCTTAGTTCGTAGTACTTGCTCCATAGTTTTGTCTTCTACACTTTTTGTAATCTTTTGTTTATGAACTTGAAGAGAACCCATAAATTATTCTAAAGATTTTGGATCTAGAGATCTTAATATTTTTTCTATTACTCTTTGCTCACTTATTTCTTCACCATTTCGTCTCATTTGATGAACAATAAAATTGATTTTTATGAAATAATCAGAAATAGTTTCAGAAAAACCTTGTTGTAATTTTTAAAACTCGACTCGTAAAACTTATAGACAAAGTCTTTTTATCTTATCAACACCACCAAATGAAGCATTTACCAACCTTCCTTTGAAGTATTTGCTGGAGCGATGATCTCGAATATTATATCATCAAGTCCTTGATATATCATAAAAAAGGTCTTTTTCTCCTTCTTGCTTCTATCTTTGAGTTGTTTTCTTGCTTCTGCATTCATTGATCCTTCTTCTATTAGACTTGGTTCAACAAATCCATCTTCTACAAACTTCCATATATCTTGGGAGCCTAGAAGAACATTTATTTGAATGCACCATATGTTATAATTTTTTTCTATATTTCTCTCAATATTCTTTACAACTTTAAAGCTATATATTTTAACGATCAAATATGTGGGGTTTATATACTCCCGAAAGATACATTACATTAATGTACTCAAAATGAATCTCTCTCTTTCAAGAAATTATTTCAAGAATCAATAACAAATTAGGCTTGTCCTTCTATAAATATTTTATCTTGATACGATGAATCTTTCTTATGATAAAATTAATATTTTTATGATACTTGAACAAGTTGAATTCTAACAAAGAGCGCGACTATTAGGCGTCATCCAAAACCTTAATTAAAAGAACATATCGATCAATAGTTGTACTGATAAGTATGGAGCAAACCGTAAAGAACGAACCAATTTAGGATCGAAAACTCTCACCTTCAAGGATTTGGAGGACTTTTAGTTGAAGCTAGTCTCGTATACTTTTTGTAATCGATATAGTTCAAGGCCCCTCATTCTTATTGTCATTGACTTAGGTGAATTTACATAAGTCGTGCGGCACCCTAGCAGCAAACTTAAAGACTTAGCTGAAATTGCCAAGTCGGAAGCAACCTTGCCCAATGTTCCGGACATAGTTGGGATTGCCTAAGTTTTGAAATGCCAAAACATTATTTGCTCATAAAGGGTCAACCCACTTGCAATCTCGTGCGGGTCCCGAAGGACCTGCAAAAGAGAAATTGATTAGTTTTGAAGATGAGCGACGAACAAGTCCCAACGTCTTGCAGAGAGAGCAACTCTTACAAGCAATTTGTCGAATACCTTGAGTGCAATAAAGAAAGAAAGAAAGAAAGAGAGTAAAACAGGACTTAGAGGGCTATAGGAATGGTCGCAAGTCCACAAACGATGGTTCTCAAGCTATCGGATGTAAGTCGAGTTCAACTATTAATGAATGCTTATATCCGATACATACCCGAAGCCCCATCCAACCCTATGCCACCCTGGGGGTTCCAAGGGGCTGAGATGATTAACATTTTGCACCACTAAGAGTGGTTACTACAGCAGACCTAAAACTAGGTTATTTTGGTTCTACATAGCGAGCAGTCATTCTACAGCATTACAAATTATTTTTGCTCATATTTCTTAGGTAAAATCAAACAAAACCAATACAAAACATACTGCCAAACATCTATACAAGTAAGCAAAAGCGACGAACGGTTTGCTGAGGGAAGAGTTACGATTGAGCGACAACTATTTATGACATTCTCCCCCACTTAAACTATTGACTCTTGTTAGTAGGCTTTGACTTAGGCTTCTTCATGTCGTAAGGCACCTTCTGGCTCTCAACTGGCTTCTGTTCGGAGAAGCTTTTATCACTTCACCAAGTACTCAGTTTGCTTTACTCCGCTGGATAGCTTAGTCTTACGATCCACAAGAATGGTCTCAACTCACTTCTCGTAGGAGGCTCGGATTGGAGGTAGTTGAGTTGAAATATTTTAGGAAGCATCTTGCGGATCTGAATGGTAGGCTTTCAAGTTGCTTGCATAGAAGACAATTGTGAATTTTGAGCTATGCCAACAGTTCCAACTTATAGGAGACGTTGCCTACCCTGTTGATAATTGGGAAAGGCCCTTCATACTTGCGTACCAACCCTTTGTGCTCTTGTGCCTAAAGAATTGAAGTGATGCTAGTTAGAGCTTCACCAACACCAAGTCGTCAACTTTAAACTTCTGTGGTCGCCTTCCCAAGTATGCCCACTTCTTCATCTTTTTGGTCGCTTTCTCTATGTATGCTCGAGCAATATCTGCATTTCAATGTCATTCCTTTGATATGCTAATGGACTACTCCCTATGTAGCCAATGGCCAAGGTGTATGAGGAGTGGATGATTGTTATCCCATAATAATCTCGAAGGGGCTCTCATTAGATGCAGAGCTCCATTGCAAGTTGTAGATGAATTAGGCTATGTCCAACGGTTTTACCCAATCTCATTGGTTGGCACTCACGTAGTGTCAGAGATATTACTCCAAGAGCGAGTTAATTCTTTTAGTCTAGGCGTCCAACTGAGGGTGGAGGCTTATGGAAAAATAGAACTTGGACCCTAGCAACTTAAATAGTTGAGTCGAAAATCGTCCTAAGAACCATGAATCTCAATCACTGATGATATCGTGCAGGACTCCCTAATACTTCATCAAATTCTTCATCATCAACTTAGCTGCCTCCTCTACTAAACAGTGTAGGGATGCAGTAATGAATGTTGCATACTTAAAAAAATGATTAACTACAACGAGTATCGATCCGAGTCCCCCTATTATTGGTAAGCTTGATATAAAGTCTAAGGAGATGCTCTCATATGACCTTTTTGGTATGAGCAACGGCTCCAAAAGGTCCATCGGCTTCTGTTACTCTACCTTATCTTGTTGGTAAGTAAGGCATGTTCGAATATAATTTTCCACATCAATCTCCATATTTAGCCAATAGAAGGCCCTCTCCATAAGAGTCATTGTTCGGTGAATACCCGGATATCCAGCCCAAAGGGAATTGTTGCTGGTTATAGGTGCCCTACAAGCCAATCACGTAAGTGATGGCACGTGTGACACATTGTGTGATCTTTTTTTTCTGATTAATATTGGCATATTCTCATATTATATTATCTATTGTATATATATTATGATGTCCTTGGTTCTGTGCAATGAGAATCGAAACATGATGAGATCATAATAATGAGATCGATTCACCTTTAAACACAGATCCTAAATAATCTCGGTCATAGGTTACTCGAGAGAGACATCGAAATAACCAGACATACTGGTGTACTATATACCCATCTATATGATAGAGGTGTTTGGTCTCATAGTCACTTGTGTTGAGACACTAAGGATATAGTATAGGTGCTCATTAGAGAATGAGTTTACTAATTGATCCACTTATAGAATGTTGAATGGTTAATGATACCTAATGTCAGACAGCGATTCCATAGTCCCAGTTGTGTATCTGGTCATTAGACTTGAGACACCAAGGATGTCTTATATGAGTACTTCTTTCTTTGATGCCAGACTTACAGGTTTGTAAAGTTCCAGATCTGGTATAGCTGGTTATTGGGACTGGTAGCCAACCTTACGAAGGTAATTGAGTATCAATAGAGGATCATCCACTCTCGGTATTATGAGAGGAATATCTCATATGTGCTTGCTCAGACAAATCCCTGGTTAGGGTCATTCGGATTGAGAGAGAAAGAATTCTTCGGGAGAATCCGATTAGAGCGATATTATGATAGATTCCGTATGTGACTTGACAATAACTGTGGACAAATATGTCCGATGGATGTGATCCCCCCTGTACCGTCTAGGGACTATGGCGTAGTGGCCTAGTAAGTCCATAGTCGAGAGGTCGAGTGAATTATTATAGGGATAATAATTCACTATATCAGAAGGAGTTATGATGGGAGTGACTCACGGTCAGCTCGGTATTGGGCCTAGAGGGTCACACACATATGGTGGATGATTCAGTGAATAGAGGATTGGATAAAGATCCAATTAGCCCCTATTCTCATTATATGAGACCTTATACTGATGGGCTCCTTGATTAAGATCCAATTATAGGCCTAAGGAATTGGATAGAGGTACAATAATGAAATGTTAGTGGGTAATTGGATGGAGATCTAATACCCACTAAGGAAGAAGCCGTAGAGTTTTTTTGTGGCTCTCTATAAATAGGAGGGGAGGCATATGATTGATAGGCTGCAACTTTAGCCACCACCTCCTATTCTCCTCTCTCCCTCAGCGTAAGAGTTGTGAGATCAGATTGGAGGAATTTCGCTACAAAGATTCATCGTGTGGATACCGCTAGAGAGGAGGACGCTTAACCTCCTTCATCTTCTCCATCCGGATCTGGAATACAAGGATATACGATCTACCTATATAAAATCAATCTCTCATATATCGTAGTTTTTTTATTTTTATGATTTTTCTTGCGACTCCAATCTTTTACATAACGATTTGATCTGCATGGGAAACTAGTTTTTGTTTTGATTTTCACTACACATGTGATGCACCCACTGAGGTTTCCCAACAATGGTATCAAAGCCAACATTTTCATGTGAAAGATTAGTTTTAAACTATGTGTGATGAGATTGAATCACGTAGAATCGTTATACACATTCTTGCTGCGTTTTTACAGCGAACATAGCGAGGAGAGGCTATGCAGCGACCACTGTGGTGGTCATGGCCTGCAGGCGGGTAGCCAAGGCCCCCTGGAAGAGGCGGTTGGATGCCCGACGATCACGAGGCGAGTCACCAGGCACACCAACTGCGCCCACGGGGCAGCAGCCGATGAAGAAGAGGGATGCCGGCATCTGCCGTGGGCACGGCCGTGCGGCCCGCGGGCAACAACCGCTAGTGCGCCACGGTGATTGTAGCCGATGCGGCCGTAGGGTGCCGCAAGGGTGATCGGTGCAGGCACCGCAGGCTGCCTGACGACCACCTAGTATTAGGGGCGGTGGCGGCAGCGTAGAGAAGGCAAGAGGGGTTATGACATCCTTTTGAGAAAAGGACTATTTTGCCCCTCTTAATTTAAAAAATTTTGAGGACTATCCTGGTGTACAAAATTTTCAAAATACCCTAAAATTCTAGAAATTCCTAGGATTGACATCTCATCTAGAATTATAAAAAATGCCCTTGACAATTCTGGTAATTTTGAGCATGTCCTAATTTTAGAAAAATAATTAATTAAATAATTTAATTAATTATTATATATCTAGTAATCCTACATATGATGTGATGTATGATATAGATGGATGATCATGAGTCATATGTTGTGATATATGTAATCATGATTATTATTATTGGGGCTTGTGAGCTTCCATTTTTCTCGTTTATTGTCGGGTCTACGTACTTGTGATTATTTGTAATTACATGAAGATGCGCAGCGGGATCGTGGAGGTGACAATGAGACTCACGATACTATGGTGGGAGATCACGTCGCATGATGATGTGATGATCAACAATCACAAAGCATGGAGATGCGCCGATACACACATAGATCCTATTGTGAGTGATTAGGTCCATTGGCTCGGGCTTAATCATATTATATGACGGCTCATGATCATCTAGTGTGACTTGTATATGTGATGTGTTATACACCTACTAGATATATGTATATATATATATATATATATATATATGCATGCGATGTAGGTATATATTAAATATGTATATGTGTGACACGATATATTAGGAGATCGATATAAAGCAAAAATCCCTTCTACGATAATATTAAGTTAGTAAGTGTGAGGCAGTAAGATTGACCCACGTGACCTTCCATTGTTATAGGAAAAAATTGAATCCCGACATAGGTTGAGTTGGTCAAGTCACTCGAGGCTCACTTATCTATATGATCGTGTTCTTGCCTAAGACATATAGATATCACCTGTGATCTGAGGACATGGTGTGACTTGGTTGAGTAGTCGAGAGCATATTCATCGAATCAGACTCATCTTGTAAGGATGGTGATGACTTAAATGAACTTCATGGTTGGTCGAGTAGTCAAGACCATGATGATTTGGAGGTCGAACATGACGGGAATCACAAGAAGTTATGCTTGACAAGAGTTGTCTACCTTTTGGGCTTAGTGTAGTTGGTCGAGTCCCTTGAGATTGCACCAAAATACCAATTGGATCCTGATCCCCACTAGGAGTCTGTCAGAGTCTTTCATCTCACGTGTCAAGGGTGTCGCATGATTCGCTAGGAAAATAGTGGGAGTATACCTGTTATTTAATTTACATTATATCTTGTTTGTCACTTGCAAAGCCCTTACATGACATACTTGATGCCAACCAACTCATTGGTCCAAAGGCTCTGCAATTTGAGAATTATTCTCATAGAGGAAAAAATCGTATATGTCATTAACATAATTGTGCCCACGCTGGAGGAAAGGAGAAGCGAAGATGAGATCGCTCGCTTTGTGAAGTATATATATAGTCCTATAGGATAACCTATATATGATTTTATACTTTAGTTCATATCGAATTACTTTTCATAGTTCATTATTAACTTAATATGAACAAACTTGAGGTGACTCTATCTGAGCTCTTCAATATGTTGAGGGAAGCTGAGAGCACCATCAAGAAAGAGAAGCTAGATCTCTATATTGGTGCGACCAATAAGAAAAGGAAGGCTATTAAGACTTAAGAAGGGCAAGGGTAAAGGAAGACCAGGTAAGACAAAGGTTACTAAGAAAGACCCGGCAAAGGATAAAGGATAGTGCTTCCACTATAGCCAAGACGGGCACTGGAAGAGGAATTGTAAGGACTACCTTGCAGATAAGGTGAAACAGAAGCTTGAAGAAACTTTAGGTATATTCATGATCAGTCTCTACTTGTCAGATTTTTAAGATAATACATGGGTATTAGATACTGAAAGTGTATATCATATCTATAATTTGTTGCAAGTTCTAGCAAAACCTAGGAGATTGGTCAGAGGCGAGATGGACCTCAAGATGGGCAATGGAGCAAAAGTTGTTGCAATTACTGATAGGGAAGTCATCACACATCTACCTAATAGAGCTATTATTACATTAGATGCATGCTATTTTGTCCCTTCCATTATCAAAAATATTATTTCTATCTCTTGTTTGACAATGAATGGATATAAATTAGTTTTTGAGAATAATAGTTATTCAATAATTATAGATGATGAGATCATCACTAGAGGGACCCTTATAAAGGGCTTATATGTGTTAAACACTTCTCCACATATCATGAATATAAATGTCTAAGAGGAAAAGAGATGAGGTGAATAATGCATACCTGTGGCATTATAGGCTAGGTCATATACATGAGGGAAGGATTCAAAAATTGCTGAAAGATGGATATTTAGATTTATTTGACTATGAGTCATATGCAACTTGTGAAGCTTGCCTTCATAGGAAGATAATCAACTCTCCTTTTAGTGGAACTAGAGAAAGAGCCACCAAGTTATTGGAACTCATACATAGTGATGTATGTAGTCCCATGTCGACTCAGGCTATAAGTAGTTACTCATGCTTCATTACATTCACTGATAATTTCTCTAGGTATGGACACGTGTACTTAATGAAGTATAAATCTGAGGCCTTTAAGAAATATAAGGAATATAAGAATGAGGTAGAGAACCAAATTGGAAAGAGTATTAAGACTCTTCGATCAGATCGAGGAGGAAAGTACTTGAGTACGAAGTTCACCCATTTCCTCAGAGACAATGAGATTCTATCCCAGTAGACACCTCCTTATACACCTCAGCTCAATAGTGCATCAGAAAGGAGGAATTGCACGTTGTTAGACATTATGCAGTCCATGATGAGTTTTACTGACCTCTCCGGCTCATTCTGGGGGTATGTCCTAAAGACCGTAGCTTACCTTCTGAATAGAGTTCCATTAAAGTTGGTAGTGTCTACGCTATATGAGATATGGAAAGGAAAGAAGCTCGATCTTAAGATTATTAAGATTTGAGGCCATCCTGCCTATGTTAGAAGACATAACCTCGATAAGTTGGAATCAAGGACAGAATAATGCACATTCGTGGGATACCCAAAAGAAGCTTATGGGTATTATTTCTATCATCCCGAGGATCAAAAGGTCTTTGTTGCCAAGATAGCTATGTTCCTTGAGAAGGAACACATTCTTAGTAGAACCAGTGGGACTAAGATAGAATTGAGCGAGGTTGAAGAACCTAGCCCAAGCACCATTCCAGAGCCCGAGTCTGTTCAGGTACCTAACACACAAGTTTCAACTTTCCGTAGGTCTAGCAGAGTATCTCATGCTCTTGAAAGATATGTGGGACGTATTAGTAGAGATGACTCTCAGGATATTGATCCTCAGACCTATGAGGAGGCTATTATGAGTATAGACTCCGGGAAGTAACAAGAAATTATGAATTCTGAGATAGATTCTATCTACTCTAACAAGGTTTGGGACATTGTGGATGCACCTGAGGATATTGTATCTATTGACTACAAATGGATCTTCAAGAAGAAGATCAGAGTAGATGTAAAGGTAGAGACCTATAAAGTTAGATTGGTAGCTAAAGGATATCGTCAAAGATAAGGAGTTGACTAAGATGAAACCTTTTCACCTGTAGTCATGCTTAAGTCCATTAGAATTATTTTGGCTATTGTAACACAATATGACTATGAGATATGGCAAATAGATGTCAAAACAGCATTCCTCAAAGGCAACCTCAAGGAGGAGGTATATATGATACAGCCAGAAGGATTCATATCCAAAGATAGTCCAGATAAAGTGTGCAGGTTACTTATATCCATTTATGGATGGAAGCAAGCTTTCCGAAGTTGAAATATAAGATTTGATGAGGTGATCAGATCTTATGACTTTGTCAAGAACGAAGATGAGCCTTATATGTACGGAAAGGTTAGTGGAAGTGCTATCATGTTCTTAGTGCTATATGTGGATAACATCCTAATCATTAGGAGTAATATAGGAATGCTCTCCACAATAAAGGCTTGGCTATCCAGAAACTTTTTCATGAAAGACTTAGGGGAAACATCCTATATTTTAGGGATTCAAATCTATAGAGATAGATCTAAGAGGATGCTTGACTTATCCCAGTCTAGGTACATAGACTTTATTGTCAAAATGTTTGGCATGGAGAATTTCAAGAGATGTCTCTTACTGATGAGATATGAAATATCACTTTCTAGGAGTATGCCCCCAAAGACTCCTGAAGAAAGGACAGACATGGATAAAATACCTTATGCCTCAATGATAGGGTATATCATGTATGCGATGTGGTATACTGAGCCTAATATAGTGCATGCTTTAAGTGTTACGAGTAGGTATCAGGCAAATCCAGGTTTAAAACACTGGAAGGCAGTAAAGTGTATTGTTAAGTACTTGAGAAGGACTAAAGATTTTTTACTAGTATATGGAGGAGGTAGCCTCCAAGTTGAGGGCTACACGGACTCGAGTTTTCAATCTGACATTGATGATAGCAAGTTAAATTTAGGATATGTTCTCACCCTGAATGGAGGAGCAATAAGCTGGAAGAGTTCAAAGCAAGATACTACTGCTGACTCGACCATAGAGGCATAATACATTGCTGCAGCAGAAGCAGCAGACAAAGGGGTGTAGATGAAGAAGTTCATCAAGGATTTGGGAGTCATACCAAGCGTAGAGCTGACTCCTATATATTGTGATAGTGATAGGGCGATAACTCTAATAAAGAAACCCAAGTCTCATCAGAATTGTTCTAAGGAGGTTTCATCTGATTAGAGTGATCATGACCCAAAAAGATATAGCAATGGAAAGAGTTTTATCCGAAGATAACATTGCAGATCCACTGACGAAGCCATTGGCTCATATTGTATTTAAGCATCACAGGGGTCTGATGGGGATTAGACACATAGGTGATTGGATTTTGGTCAAGTGGGAGATTGCTGGTTACAGGTGCCCTGTAAGCCAATCACGTGAGTGATGGCACGTGTGACATGCTGTGTGATATTTTTTGCTTATGATTAATATTAGCATATTCTCACATCATATTATCTATTGCATATATATTGTGATGTCCTTGGTTCTATGCAATGGGAATCGGATCGTGATGAGATCATGATAATAAAATCGATTCACCTTTAAACATAAATCCTAAATAATCTTAGTCAAAGGTTACTCAAGAGGGACATCAAGATAACAGGACAGACTGATGTACTATATACCCGTCCATATGTGCTCATTGGAGAATAAGTTCACTGATTGATCCACTTATGGAATGCTGAATGGTTAATGATACATAATGTGAGATAGTGATTCCATAGTTCTAGTTGTGTATCTCGTCCTTAGACTTGAGACACCAAGGATGCCTTATATGAGTATTCCTTTCTTTGATACCAGACTTACAAGTCTAGAAAGTTTCAGATCTGGTACAACTGGTTATTGGGATTGGTAGCCAACATTACAAAAGTAATTGAGTGTCAATAGAGGATCATCCACTCTCAGTATCACGAGAGTAATATCCCACATGTGCTTGCTCGAACAAATCTCTAGCCAAGGTTATTCGAATTAAGAAAGAAAGGGATATCCAGGAGACTCCGATTAGAGCGAGATTATGACGAATTCCGTATTGGACCTGATAGTAAGTACTATATCCAATATATGATCTTTAGGATATTAGTTGGATGAGGGATTATAGATACACGATAACTGTAGACAGATAGGTCTGATGGATCTGATCCCCCCTATAACGTCTAGGGACTATATGTAGTGGCCTAGTACGTCCATAGTCGATGAGTCGAGTGAATTACTATGAGGATAATAATTCACTATATCAGAAGGAGTTCTGATAGGAGTGACTCACGACCAGCTCGATATCGGGTCTAGAGGGTCACACACATATGGTGGATGATTCAGCGATAGAGGATTGGATGGAGATCCAATTAGCCCCTATTCTTATTAGATAAGACCCTATACTGATGGGCTCCTTGATTAAGGCTCAATTATAGGCCTAAGGAGATTATTGGATAAAGATCCAATAGTACAAGGTTAGTGGGTAACTGGATGGAGATCCAATACCCACTAAGGAAGGAGCCCTAGGGATTTTTAGTGGCTCTCTATAAATAAGAAGGGAGACTCATGGTTGATATGTTGTAACTTTAGCCACTACCTCTTATTCTCCTCTCTCCCTCAGTGTAAGAGTTACGAGATCAGATTGGAGGAGTTTCACTGCAAAGATCCATCATGTGGATACTACTAGAGAGGAGGACGCTTGACCTCCTTCATTTTCTCCATCCGGATCTAGAATATAAGGATATACAATCTCCCTAGGTAGAATCAATCTCTCACATATCGTGATTTTTTTATTTTTCTCGCGACCCAATCTTTTGCATGACGATTTGATATTCGTGAGAAACCAATTTTTGTTTTGATTGCTACTGCATATGTGATGCACTCGCTAAGGTTTTCCAATAATTATGACACTCTTTCAAGAGTTCATTTCTCAAATTGTCTACTCGTGGAATATAAACTATGTTCCCTTTGGCATAGATGAGTCACTCCTAGACCCAAAATCGTCACGCCTTGCCCTCTTGGATAAGTTGCATTATGGTTACTACCTGAGGATTACTGCACAGTCCGTCTCTGATCCTATAAAGGA